>BLSH010475851.1:1185406-1196021 GCA_018402905.1 Glandirana rugosa
AGGGACCCCTGCCCCTGGGGGTATAAGGGACCCCTGTCCTTGGGGGCCATAGTGCTCTGACCTGCCACTGCACAGTGACAGCAAGACAGAGCAGTAGACACTGGGCAGGCTAGCATAGCAGGCTCTCTCCTGTCTAGCCTGCCACAGTGCCCTGCCGGATGCTAGGCAAGCTAGTTTCGGGCCAGCAGCACATGGTCATGGTGCGCACCCCAAATCCGTACGCTGTCACAGATGGGGGTGACACCATCGCGGTCGGATATTAGGGTAGATAGGGTCTCTGTCCCCAGGGGAGATGGGGTCCCTGTCCCCAGGGGAGATGGTGAGGTCTCTGTCCCCAGGAGAGATGGGGTTCCTGTCCCCAGGGAATATGGGGGTCCCCGTCCCCAGGGAATGTGGGAGTCTTTTTTTCCAGGAAATAAGGGGGTCTCTGTACCCAGGGGAGATGGAGTGGGGTATGGGATGGTGTATGGGGGAGATGGGGTTGTCTCACTCACTGTGACTCTAGCGCAGGGTCAGGTTGATGTAGTGCGGTACTCAAGGCCATCTTTAACACAGGGCAAATGGGGCAGCTGCCCTGGGCCCTGTCTCATCTGTGGGGCCCAAAGCAGATGCCCCCCTTGAGCCTATGCTACCTGCAAATTTTGGCCGCGATTATCGTGCTGCAGAGTGCATGGGGGACATGGGAGGGCAGTCTTGTAATTATGAGCCAGCAGAGAAGGGGTGGGGCCAGGAGCTCCACTGATGCTCCGACCTCGCCCCATGCCGTCTGCATGCTTGGGAGGGAGGCTTGGGTAATCCCCAGCCAGCAGAGAGGGGACGGGGCCAGGAGCTCTACTGATGCTCCGTCCCCACCCCTTGCAGACTGCATACTCAGGAGGGAGCGGCTGTAGCAGGAGCAGAGCTCAGAGTGGGAGCCCCGCCCCCTCCCAGACTTCTAAAAGTGCATGGTGAGCCCGGCTGGCCAGGTATGTCCCCCCCATAGACTGCCTGACTGCTCTCTAAACCCTGAGTTGTTATTCAGCTCTTAAGCTGTGATTTGCTGAAAAGATCTCTGGTCATTTCCTATAGTATGTGTGCAGTCCCTGGTCATCTCTTGTAGTATGTGCGCAGTCTCTCACCCTCTCCTGTATAGTATGTGCGCAGTCTCTCATCGTCTCCTGTAGTATGTGTATTAATGTGCTGCTTTACTTGCTCAAATATTTGGGATTGCTCCACTGCTTAGTGAGTGGTAATGATGTGCAGTAACCTGTCAATCAATCGGTGAACAATAGTGATCTGCTGTAATCTTTAGCAACCAGTTAGTTAGCAGTAATGATGTGCAGTAACCTTTGGCCACCAATCAGTGAGCAGTAATGTTATGCTGTAACCTCTAGCAACCAGTGAGTGGTAATGATGTGCTGTAATCTATAGCAACCAATCAGTGAGCAGTAATAATGTGCAATAACCTCTAGGAACCAGTCAGCGAGTGGTAATGATAGGCTGTAACCTCAGTCAACCAATTGCAATCGCTACATGATATGCTGCAGCAAACTGATTTTGAGTCTACTGGCTATTTTTTTGAATGTCTCAGAATGGGAAAGGAGGGCCCCAGGGAATGTTTGCCCAGGGTCCAATCAATATTAAAGATGGCCCTGGCGGTACTAGATCCCGGCCAGCATGGTCTGACTGTGCCTGATGCAGCTGCCTGCCCCCAAGCACTTGTCCATGGTCACTTTGGCTCTGCCGATGATCAATCAGCATGGGAGGCCGCATCTCCACTCTATGGGCTCTCTGAAGGAGATTTCTGTGTGAAGGAATGGGGCCCAGGGACTGGGAGACAAGCCTGTGGTGTCCTGCAGGAAGCCTGCTCTCATAGGGCTGCACCATTGTGCTCAAAGTTTGTCTGGCACTGTAGGACTCTGCACAGGAGGGAATGGAGGTGACTCTGGGGGGTGCCAGGACTCTGGCTGGGGAGGACACTGGACTTGTGGCATTCTATGGGGCAGGAGAGAGGGCTTGGCCTAGGACACTGATGGGAAATGAGAGACTGAAAATTGGCTGCCAAAAGCTGGAAATTGCCCTTAGCGGAATCTGTCAGTACGCTCTGCTTGTTTGGACATGCAGGCCTGGTGTCACCCAAGTGCAATCCGCACTCACATAGCGACGCTACTGTTGCCACTTCCCCAGCCCACCTGGCTGCTTCGTCTTCCCAGTCTTCCTGACTGACATTCTGCACCAGTCCTGCCCGACTGACACACTAGAGACCTCCCAGGACAAAGCTGAAGTTTTAAGCACACTGCTATCTTCAAGAGACCTGCTGCATGTGGCAGTCTCCCCCTTGTCTGTCCCTGCACAGTCTTCATCTGCTCACTCTCTCTCCTTGCTCCCACTGCCTTTCCGGAAAGCTTCCTCCAACTTCTTCTATGGTAGGATCCTTCCAGGCCAGCCACCCAAGCCCCGGCCCAAGGTAGAGCCCCTCCCCAGCAGGGGTCCCTCGAAGGCCACCTACAGACTTCCTTAGCACTGCATCTCCATCTTCCACCTGACTCTAATGCTGGCATAACTCGTGTCTATTTAAGAGCTCTTCCGTTCCCTGCCAAGCCCACTTCCTGGGGATTGGCTTAGGGCCCTAAATATACACGACAACCTTCCTAGCTTCCACACACTAATTTCTAGAATATTCTCCAATGTTCTAGAACCAGGGGTAGGCACTAGAGAGCTGTCTGGGTGAATGATATCTGGTTCAGGTTTAGCCCTGAGCCAGACTATACTTTAGCTGTGATCAAATGTCCTTCTCGTGTTGCACCTTTGAAGATGCCTGATTGGCTGGCAAAACGCATTATCCAGGACTATCCATTGACATCACATCTGCCCAGTAGAATGCACTCCCTGGTGGCGCTTCATGGTTTTTAAAGCCTTTTCTTTTTATAAATAACGTGAGTGCAATTCCATTTTTTTATGACTTTTAAATAAACAGCATTACACTACGTGGATCCCTCTTCTGTCCCGTGTACGAGTTGTGAGGAGTGTATACCTGGAGGTTTAAGCTAGAGGAGAGGAGAAGTTGCTGGTGGATTAAAAAGACCTAGGAGGGGAATATCCAAAATGCCCATTGTAGCTGAAAGGCACAAAGTCAAAGGAGTCCAGTGAGTGTTATAAAAAAACAGAGTGGTGGAGATGACACAGAGTTTACCGCACTTAAGTACTTTCATTGTATTTGCACATATTTTGGCACTGGAGCATTTTTTTCTGAATAAGGAGCAACACGAGAAGGACATTTGATCACAGCATTATTAATAATATTGGAAGGACATTTGTAGGCATGGCTGTGATTGGCTAGTGCATCATGTGACCCAGCCTCTATATAAGCACTGCATGTCACATCATCTCATACTAGTGTAGGTAGGGAGAGGATGCTGCTGCTGGTGTGAGGGACAGATTAGCGTTATAAAAAATAATATAAAATTTGTGCTAAATAGTACATTTGCATCCAGAATGAGGAGAGCGTCAAATAAGGGTCGTGGTGCTGCTGGTGTTGGTGAAGCTCCTGTTGCAAGGAGAGGACGTGGTCGATCTGTGCCAGCTACACGCACAAGTGAAACACCTTCCTCAGGTGCGAGTAGCCGACAGAACCTTCAACGTTATATGGTAGGCCCGAATGCCGCTTAACGAATGGTGAGGCCAGAATAAGTACAGGCGATAGTCGATTGGGTGGCTGACAATGCCTCCAGTTCCGTCACATTGTCTCCCACCCGGTCCCTTGCTGAAAGCTCAGAGTTGGCACCTGAACCCCATTGTCATCTGTCTTTCACCTCAGCCCCTTTTAAATCAGCCAAGCAGTCTGAGCCCCAAGTCATGCAGCAGTCTCATACTTTTTGATGACTCTGCTGGTGTGCATTCCATGGGCCATCCACATAGCCCTGCCCCAGAAGTGGAAGACATTGAGTGCACCGCTGCCCAACCACTTCTGTTTCAGGATGAGGACATGGAAACACCACCGCAGCAAGTCTCTGATGATGACGAAACACAGGTGCCAACTGCTGTGGCTTTCTACAGTGTGCAGACTGACAAGGAGGGCAGTGGTGAAGAGTGGGTGGAAGATGATGTGGAGGAGGATGAGGTCCTAGACCCCACATGGAATGAGGGTCATGCGAGTGACGTGTGCAGTTTGGAGGAAGAGGTGGTGGACACACAGAGGCACCAGCACAGCAAAAGAGGAAGCAGGTTGCAAAAGAGGAGCGACCGTCCCTTAGACAGTACACCTGCTACTACCCACCGCACCCAGGGACCTAGCACACCAAAGGCAGCTCAAAGGAGTTCCCTGGCGTGGCAGTTCTTCAGACAATGTGCTGACGACAAGACACGAGTGGTTTGCACACTGTGCAAAGAGAGCCTGATTCGAGGCATAAATGTTCTAAACCTTAGCACAACCTGCATGACCAGGCATCTACATGCAAAGCATGACATCAGTAGAATAAGCACCTCAAAATCCAAGAAAGGTCTCAGGCTCCTCCTGCTTCCTCTTCTGCTGCTGCCTCGGCCTCTTCCTCCACCTCGACAGTGCAAGTGTCACCTGCCACCCAGCAAACAAACGATGTGACATCAACGCCACCATGTCCGCCACCGTCCCCAAGCATTTCCACAGAGTCCCATGGAAGCTTACAGCTGTCCATTTCCCAAACACTGGAGAGAAAGAGGAAGTACCCCCCTACCCACTCGCGATCCCTGGCCCTGAATGCCAGCATTTTAAAATTCCTGGCCTTTGAAATGCTGTCATTCCGTCTGGTGGACTCAAACAGTTTTAAAAACCTGATGGCAGTGGCTGTCCCACAGTACGTGGTTCCCAGCCGCCACTAATTTTCCAGGCGAACCATCTCTTCCCTGCACAAACAAGTCGGGGACGAGATCAAGTGTGCACTGCGCAATGCCATCTGTGGCAAGGTCCACATAACCACTGATACATGGACCAGTAAGCACGGGCAGGGACGCTATATCTCGCTCACTGGGCACACTGGGCAAATGTAGTGGCGGGTGGGCCTGAGGCGGATAGCAGTTTGGCGCATGTCCTTCCGCCACCGGGAATTGCAGGGCTTTTCTCTTTGCCGCCACCTCCTCCTCCTCCGCTTCCTCCTCCTCTACGACCTCCTCATTCGGTCAGCGTAACACCTTCACTACCAACTTCAGCACATCCAGGGGGAAACAACAGCAGGCGGTTTTAAAACTAATATGTTTGGGGGATAAACCCCACACTGCGCAGGAGCTGTGGATGGGCATTGAACAACAGACCGATGAGTGGTTGTTGCCACTGGGCCTCATGCCCGGCCTGGTGGTGTGTGATAATGGGAAAAATCTCGTAGCAGCTCTGGGCCGAGCCCGTTTGACGCACATCCCTTGCCTGGCGCATGTGCTGAATTTGGTGGTGCAGAAATTTCTAAAAAAAACTACCCGGATATGTCAGAGCTGCTGCAGAAAGTGCAGGCTGTCTGTGCGCGCTTTCGGCATTCTCACCCTGCTGCTGCTTGCGCTGCAGCGGAACTTCAGCCTTCCCGCTCACCGCCTCCTATGCGACGTGCCCACAAGGTGGAACTCCACCTTGCACATGCTGGAGAGACTGTGCGAGCAGCAGCAGGCAATAGTGGAGTTTCAGCTGCAGCACGCACGGGTCAGTCGCTCTGCGGAACAGAACCACGCCACCACCAATGAGTGGGCCTCCATGCGAGACCTGGGTACCATATTGTGGTGTTTCAAGTACTCCACCAACATGGCCAGTGCCGATGACGCTGTTCTCAGCGTTACTATCCCACTTCTATGTCTCCTTGAAAAAACGCTTTGGGCGATGATGGAAGAGGATGTGGCACAGGAAGAAGAGGAGGAGGAAGATGGGTCATTTCCACGGTTATCGGGCCAGTCATTCACAAGTGGCTCGGAGGGTGGGTTCCTGCACCAGCATAGGCCAGGTAAAAAAATTTCAAGCCAGGGCACAGTTCTGGAGGATGAGGAACCGTGTTCACAGCAGGGTGGCACCCAACGCAGCTCGTGGGCATCACTGGAGCGTGGCTGGGGGGATACGGAGGACACAGATGATACACCTCCCACAGAGGACAGCTTCTCTTTGCCTCTGGGCAGCCTGGCACACATGAGCGACTACATGCTGCAGTGCCTGCGCAATGACAGCAGAGTTGCCCACATTGTAACTTGTGCTCATTACTGGGTGGCCACCCTGCTGGATTCCCGTTACAAGGACAAGCGCACGCTGGTAGATGCGCTGCTGAAGGCATTCCCAATGACACCGGGGGCTCAGTGGAAGCACAAGACGAAGGCAGAGGAGGAGGAAGAGGTTGCCAACGCAGCTGTTGCACCGCCAGCACCTCAGAAGGCAGGGTTAGCATGGCCGAAATGTGGAAAAGCTTTGTCAACAGCACGCCAAAACAAACAGCACCACCAGCTGATAGGCAACGTCTTAGCAGGAGGCAGCATTTCAGCAACATGGTGGAACAGTATGTGTGCACACGCCTACATGTACTGACTGATGGGTCTGCCCCATTCAACTTCTGGGTCTCCAAATTGGGCACAAGGTGCTGGCCTGCCCTGCAGCCAGTGTATTGTCTGAACATGTGTTTAGCACAGCAGGGGGCGTTATCACAGACAAGCGCAGCTGCCTATCCACAGCCAACGTGGACAAGCTAACGTTTATTAAAATGAACCAGGCATGGATCCCACAAAACTTGTCTGTACCTTGTGCAGAATAAACATTAATACCGGCCTCACACAGCCATTGGTATACTTAATTGAACTTATCCTTTTTTATTTTTTATTTTTAATGTTTTAAAACAAAAAAACAGTGTTGGCTACCTCCTCCGACACTTCCACCACCTACACCGCCACGGTCATAGCCTCCTCAACCTCCTACTCCACATCCACCTCCTCCTCCATTTTTATTTTTTTTAATGTGATTTTAAGTTATTTCCCTATCCACATTTGTTTGCAGGGCACATGTCCTACTCTTACCCCCATTTTGCTTCCTTTTGCAGCCCTCTAGCCCTTTCCAGGACTTTTTTGACTTTTTTTAGAGCCATTTTTGTGCCCAAAAGTTCGGGTCACCATTGACTTCAATAGGGTTCGGGGCCGAACTCGAACTTTTTCGCGAAGTTCGGCCGAACCCACCGAACTCGAACATCCAGGTGTCCCCTCAACTCTAGTCCCAATTGAACAGCAGCTGTCCTAACAGGTATATGGCAATAATCATTTAAAGTGACCGCTATGAGAACATATATCATTTAGCTGTACTAAAGGGTGCTACATATACAAAACACAATATTTCAGTACAAAATACACTGCAATGGTTGTGAGGAGCTGGATCTTTTGCTATGGGTGTGAGGGGCTGGATCTTCTGCTATGGATCTGAGGGGTTGGATCTTCTATGTGTGTGAAGGCTCCACGTATGCAACATGTATGCAAAGCAAGGGTTATTTTATTCAAGAATTCAATTTATTTTAAAAAGCAACATCAAAACTTTCACCATACCATTAATAAAACATTCATGACAACATTGTCGGGAAGTGATGAAGCTCACGTGACCCAGTGAGAAAAATGCATGGATGTCATCACGTCATATGACCGGCTTCCCAAGCCTACCAACACAACTTGTCCAGCAGCAGCTCCACAAGTGCACAGAGTGGATCTGTCAGCCTTTATGAATATTTCGTGACAGCAACTTTTAAGCTACAGCCACACTGCAGCCGGAGACCTATGGACTGGGATTCTGAGAATCACTGAGCAGCGAATGGAACCTGTCTTACTGTGAGTGAGACTGCTGCATGGGACTGCGGTCCCAGATTCAATTATCCCATTACTGACCCAAGTATCACTTTGTGGATCTTATTTATAGCCTGTGACCAATGGCTTGCTGCTTCTTCTCTCATTACTGTCTCGGCTACTTGCCCATGCTGCACGAGCTGCCATAACATGTGTCCTTCTGCGCTTTGCTTCAACTTCTATGTCTCCAGTTCACCATCGAATCCCAGTACCTGCACATGGTCTGTTTATTCATGGATTGCTTGATTTCTTTTACTGTGGATACTTTCCCATAGATTTATCAGCCTTTGTCCATCATATTTGAGTAGCTACTTTGCCGTTTACCCACTGTTATCTCGCTGTCAGTAGCTTGGTAGGAGTGGATGCATGCTTGTGGACCCGGGTCATTGCTTTCTTTTGTCACTTCTTGACAACGTTGTCAAGAATGTTTTAAAATTGTATGGTGAAGATTTTCATATTCATTTCATTTTTGAATAAAATAACCCTTATTTGCAAACATGCTGCAGTAAGTTTCTACATGGAACCCATTTTGACCTCTTGAGCTCCTGTTATAGCAGTTTGTATTTACAGAGTTGGCTCCAGAACCCCCACTCATTATCTTTACGGTGAGTCAACCGTACATTTTTTTTTTTTTTTTTAAATAGGTGTGATTATCCCTTTAACAGGTTGTATACATGGGTGTGAGGGGCTGAATTGTCTGCTTTGGGTGTGAAAGGTTGGAGCTTCTGCTCAGAAGACACAGCACACTTTATCAATTTGCACTGTAGATGCACCACCTATATGTGAATAGCTTCAATGTAATCCAATGTTCTTTCACGTCATGCAAATCAGATGCAGTTTATAATTCCGCCAATTTGCATATATGTGAACTGGTTAAATTGTTTTGAATCTGCATTGTAAACGGTCTTCAATATAATTTAATGAATGGATACAGGCTCTGAACTACTTAATTCATACACAAAAGAAAAACTTACAATAATGTGACCGCATAAATATGCGCACAGTTAACCGCTTGCCGACCGCTGGTCAGCAATTGACAGCGACAGAGTGGCGCTGTAAGGCAAAACGGCGTCATATGACGAAGGCTGCCAGATTGCACACAGTGAGCTCGCACCGCCGGAGGCGCGCTCACTGTGTCCGGCGGATTCAATCTCCGCCGGCTACCCGCGATGACACCCCCCCCGGAGTGAAAGAACGGAGGTCCGTGTAAGTAAACACAGACCTCCGTTCTGTGAGGGGGGGGGGGGTAGGACTGATCACAGCCTTCCTTTACATGGAAGCTGTGATCACTTCCCTTCCCCTGTTAGGGCAGCCCCCATACAGTAAGAACACGCCCAAGGAACACGGTTACCCCTTAGAGCGCCCCCTGCAGGTTAACCCCTTCACTGGCAATGGCATTTACACAGTAATCAGTGCATTTTTATAGCACTGATCGCTGTATAAATGCCAATGGTCCCAAAAAAAAGTGTCAAAATGTTCCGACATGTCCGCCCTAATATCGCAGTACCGCTAAAAATCGCAGATCGCCGCCATTACTAGTAAAAAATAAATAAATAAAAACTCCAGAAATGAATTCTCATCATCCATAAACGCGACCACTTTTGCGCAAACCAATTAATAATCGCCGATGGCGATTTTTTTAATCACAAATATGAGGAAGAATATAAAATCGGCCAAAACCGATGAAAAAAAATGTTTTTTTATATTTTTTTTGGATTTGTATTTTAGCAAACAGCAAGAAATTTGTTTTTTTTTGCAAAATTGTCGCTCTTCTTTTGTTTATAGCGGCGATCAGAAATGACGCAGCGGTGATCAAATACCACCAAAAGAAAGCTCTATTTGTGGGGAAAAAAAGGACGCAAATTTCGTTTGGGTACAATGTCACATGACCGCGCAATTTTCAGTTAAAGCGACGCAGTGCCGAATTGCAAAAAGGGCTCTGGTCCTAAAGTGTGAAATCCTTCCAGGGCTGAAGTGGTTAAATACTTTGTTGAAACCCCTTCTGATGTTATAAGCACATTCAGCCTTTTGGGTCAGCATTGCATATCTTGCTTTAGGAATCTTACCTATCCTTCCTTGCAAAACATTCAGGTCTTACCATGCAAAACTTTGATGTTCTGGTACTTACAATCATCAAAAGGATCTCATTATTGGAAAAGAACAGTCAGAAGGGTACAAACACATATCCAAACCTTTAAATATACCACAAAACATTGAATATGGTCATCAAGTTAAGGAAATATGGGACAACAATGACACTACCAAGACCTGGATGTTCCTCCAAGATTGAGAAGACAAAATTTGTCCAGAAGGCCACAAAGCGACCTACAGCAAAATTAAAGGTGCTGCAGGAATTTCTGGCAAGTACTGGTTGTGTACTACATGTGATCATCTCCCATATTCATAAGGTCTGTGCTGTGGGGTAGGGTGATAAGACAGAAGTAATTTCTTTCTCAGAAAAACATCCAAGCCCACTTACATTTTGGAAAAACCTACATCAAGTCGGCCAAAAGCATGAGTGTTAGGACCATACGAGATCAAGATTCAACTTTTTGACCATAATTCTGAAAGGTATGTTTGGTGCAAATCGAGCAGTGCATCAGAAAAAAAAAAACATATCCAAACAAGCATGATGGTAACAACATTATGCTTTGGGACTACCTTTCTTCAGCTTGTACTGAGGTTTTAGTCAAGGTAAAAGGACTTCTGAACCGTTCTAAATAGTTAATTTTGACACCAAACCTTCAGGCCTCTGCTAGAAAGCTGGAGATAAAGCGGAATTTAACCTTTTGGCATGACAAAGACCCAAAGCACACCTCCA
>BLSH010475851.1:1214195-1225346 GCA_018402905.1 Glandirana rugosa
CTTTTAGATTTTGACGACTAGACCAACAACATAAAGTTTTAGAACAGGTCATACTGTAACTACATATCCCTATTTGGATTTTTAACGACAGTGGAACACCAGAGTAGTCAACGATGACACGGTAGTGGAACAAGTCAAAGTATAACATAATCGTGACGTCAAGTCGAACATATGAAACCGAAGGAGCCGGTACCGACGCATGTCACCTATACGTAACCTCGCAAAGACATTTTACGTGATGATAAAGTCGTCGTTCGAACAAAACAGGGGTTAGGTAGGAGACCAATACCACCAAAGCATTTCACGATATAACCGAACGTACCACAACTGGTCACCATGCAAGCCAATATAGCACTTTACGAAACCACCATAACCAGAGGATGGATTGGGGACAAAACAAGCTTGCTGCTGAAATAGTAGTGCATTTTACAGAAACGCTCCAATGCATATCCACTGTACGCAGCCATGGCCGAGGAAGCCAAAGTATACAAGCTGAACTGCAGTGCTAATACAATATGAAACTGAACAAGGTGATGGCACAGTAGCAACTGATGAGACCACAAGGTGACAGCAATTTTTAGGTTTATCCCTATACATCAATGTCATACTGGACAAGATTTTGAAATACAACAACCAGATCAGCAGTTTTAGATTTTCAGGTATGGATGGAACAGAAGGAAGTATCCAGCTGCTGGGTAGGGAGATGGTGCAAGACAGGAGAAATCCAAAATTCTGCTATTACACATTAATAAGTCTTACTGCGATATTAGAGCAGAACATTACAATAAAGAGGCCTTATGGAAGACTAGTCTGGGTTTACCAGGGTAATCACATTCAAAGAGGTTGCGTAAAATGAATTGGAAGACTATGAAACCACCTTTAAGAGTGCTGAGATTAATAAGGGTTTAATTCTTGGTCCACTGTGATGGTGATCACCAAGAAACAGGACAAGATATCTGCATAGGAAGATAGGGCATTTTTAAGCTGACATAACAGAACAAGGAGGCCTACATGGAAGCTTCAATTTGTCTGGTCTTTGAAAGTCTCTAAAATAAATCAGTATCCAGTTTCACATGTAGAAAACCCTCAGACAACCCACCACACCCATGAGATCTTCAAGGGACCGCATTACACTTTAAATGGATGAAGACAAAAAATTATTGTTGACGGACAGTGCAAAAGAGGGCACATCCATCAAGGTGGGTTAATTAGGTCCACATATTGTGCAAAACAGGAAGACACCTCTAGCAAAATAGACCACCACTGCTGTACATCTGCTCAACAGGTGCCTCAAAGTGAGTGAGAGTGCCCCTCCACACATGCACTTGTCGTCCTCCACCAATATGTAGAAGTCCCAACTATATGTATCATTACTATTGCCCGACAGCTTCTAGTTTGACCCCTTTCAAACGGAGGTGCTTCTAAACAGCCAGTAAAACACTGAGCGATTTTAAAGAGCTTTTTTAGGCGCTTTTGAAGAGTTTTCCATTCATTTCAATGGAGAGGAGCGTTTTTTGCCCTGCCAGCGCACTGCCCCAGTGTGAAAGCATCCATTGATTTTAATGGAAATAGGTTTTGATGAGCTTTTCAGACGCTTTTATTTTTTTTTAAGCATGAAAGCACCTCAGTGTGTAAAGGGTCTTAGAGTAACTGCCTCCTGAATTATCCCAGTTTTAAAATATTAACTTTCCCTCTAAAAATCAGCAGACGGCTCTTATTAATGCATTCACAGTCATTTATGTCTGGTGAAAGAGCAATTTAGGAAGGTTAAAGCAATGGTAAATGCTAAAGGCTAGGTTTTTACCTTCATGCATTCTATGCATGAAGGTAAAAAAACATTCTGTATGCGGCTCCCCTTAGGCTTAATGCACACAGGACGTTAAAAAAGATCAGTGATTATTTCAGCATTATATTACCGGTGCTTTCGCACGTTTTGTTAAAGGTCCAGCGTTTTGTTTTTTTCCTCAATTAATCTAAAACGTCCAAAAACATTAGGTACCGGTGTTTAGCTGCGTTTGAGTGTTTTTACAGCTGAAAACATCTCTCAGAACTCACTGGTCTTGTTTTTTTTTTTTTTTTTTTTACAGCTCAAAAACATCCCTGCCAAAAAACGCTGATAACAGCCTGTGTGTGCATGAACACATAAGATAACATGGAGGGTTTTTATTGGCCGCAGAAAAAAAAACGTCTGCAGCTAAAAACAGCTGCTGTAAAGCAGTCAAAAAACATCCTGTGTGCGTGAGGCCTAAGTGTCACCTGAGCCCCCTATCAATCCAGCTATGTGCACGAGAGCCTCGGCTGCCCCAGGATTTCCTCTCCTCTGTCAAAGCCAGTGAGCCAATGAGGAGAGAGCGGGGCCGAGCTGTAACTCTGTGCGTTTTATGGATGCATAGATCAGGGCTCAAGAGCGAGCACGCACCAGTGCCCCTATACCAAGCAGCTTGCTATTGGGGGGCACTGGTCAAGGGGGAGAAGCCAGGAGCACCGGCAGGAGGACACGAAAAGAGGAGGAAGGGAGCTGTTCTGCAAAACTAGTGTAGAGTAGATAAGAACGTTATTTAAAAAAAAAAAAAATCTGATCCCTTAATACCACTTTAAGGCCTAAGCTACATGGGAAACTTTCAGTTTTATAAGCCAGAAAAACAAAAAAAAAAAACAAAAAAAAAAAAAAAACACTTCTAAGTCAATGCACCCACCCAACACTACAACAATCAAATACTTTTTTTCTCCTACATTTCTAAAACTGCAAAATGGAACAGGACAAAATGTTTATACAGGTTGGCAATGGAGGATAAATGGTCTAGGTGTTCAAAGATTATCCCAATGGCCTTAAATGTATTTATGATTCACTGACGCAATATGAATGATAGACTTCATTTGCTACGCACTTTGTTCAGGAGAGTGATTAAAGTTGAACTCCAGGGAAACAAAATAAGTTTTTAAAAAATGTTATATCTCTGCCGATTCAGTTCTGAGATTAAAGTGAAACTTGACCCAAAAGGTTCAGTTCTGCTTGTTTGTATCCCCCCCTTACTCCACATTTAGCACTTTTTTTTTTGGGGGGGGGGGGTTTGACAGGTACCCTGCCAGCCATCCAAGTGGAAGATCACCCCCCAGCCCTCTGGGACAAATGACAGGTCCCAGAAGACTGCGGGACCATTCACAAAGCGCACCACGACTTGCACATGCACAGTGGGGAACCGGCTGTGAATCCGGAAGGCTGGACCCAAAGCCGATTTTAGAATTGGCTCGGGTAAAGGCAGAGCTGGATCTTTAGACAGGTAAATGTCCTTATATTAAACGTCAGCAGATACAGTATTTGTAGCTGCTGCATTTAATTTTTGGGGAGACTGGAGCTCCTCTTTAAACAACAAATCTGATATAGGAGAGGAAGGAGACCCCATACAGGTACATTTTCCTCCCCAAGTCTGAATGGAAAGAAAAAGTGAGTGATTAGCTCATCTCTCCGATCTCTACTCCATTCAGCACACCTGATCTCTCCTTGTGCTTCTTCCACTCAAAGTCTGAGCTATGCCATGCAAGAGGCCGATTGCAATTCAAATTCGGGTACTTACAGTGGATGCATTCAAAATAAAAATGCATTTGATGTAATGAGTACAAAGTGGTGTTAATTTGTTAATCTGAAGTTCAGCTTTAATTTCTCCGAGTCTCTCAAGAATGCAAGGCCACTAGCTTTTTATTTTGGTAGGTCAGCAAAGACGGCTTACAGAATGCTCTCAGAACTGGCTTTAGCAAAAGGGGTAAACACCAGAAAAAAACACAAACAGCGAATACAGCGGAATACTTGTAAACAAAGCTTCTTGAAAACCATGTTTGACATCAAACCCATCACTTGCATCCCTAGGCTGCACAAAATACTAAGTCTCCACAACAAAATATATATATATAGATTTATATATTCTTCTCATTATAAAATATTAGCACCCTTTATAGTGTTGCAGCTTTAAATATAAAACGCACCATTAATTGTTTATAAATAGAAAAACCCTTACGAGACAAAAAGGGAGAAAATAGCAAAGCTAAAAAGTAGAAGGAAGATCACTACATGACTGGCTACATTACACTTAGCACCGCTAAAAGCTAGCATGCAAATAGCCACCCTGTGCCCAGGTGAGGATTGGCAAAAGCGGAGAAATCAGTCATTAGTAAAATGGCCGTATCTGCATTCAGGAAATGGCTTTGGCCATTTTTCAAAAATAGTTTGGCTTAGTCTTATTTTTACACATAGGAGGTAGCAGGTAATTCTACAGGTTATACCAGCTGCATTGCAAAGTGCACCAGTCACATATATACACCCAAGAGGAAGCCATTCTGTAACCCATTGTGTTACTGCACACAAAGTCAAGTAGTCTTTTAAAAAGGCATTTTACATGTTGGCCAGTTTGGAACCCCTCTGTGCAGTAAACAGAAGGGCTTCAATTTATCCTTCAAACATATATATTTTTTTTAAAAGAACTACTTTTGCTGATTTTGTTGGAGAGCCCACTGGATGGTATAGTAAATACAAACTTATAAAGCACTGGTCAATATTAAATCCACCTACAACTGGTAAAGGTAATGGTCACGAATCTGACAAGGCAGTTATGAGGACCCTTTTACTGCACAAAAGGGTACCCCACACATAAGTAACCTTCTTAAGTCCTAAAACAATCCCCTTTTTGCAGGTATAACTCTTGAAAACAGTTTTTATAGTGCAACTGGCAGTATCGGCTGAATCTACCATCTGCCTATGCAAAGGAACGATCAGTCATGCAAAAGACCATGAATATCGTTAGCAGTTTAGTTAAACTAAAAAACTGGTACATCCAATGGCTTAATAATTTTGAGAGCCCACCAATCCGTTTGGCCATTAGGAAAGTGGTTTGTCAGCTGCTGGGAAATTTACTTTAATTCCATTATCAAGAAGGATAATAGTCTGATTGACAGTATAAGCTGCAACGGTAGGCAGAGCTGGTAGCACCAGTTCAGAGGAATTTGCCATTAGGAAATTCAGCTCACCATCCTTCAACCAGAAATGAATCAGTTTATGGCCAAAGATGGGTGAAGACACATTGGCCCGTCCTTGAACTATTCATCTCCCTGCCTCCTTCGGCTGAGGAAGGTGTGACTAGTCTCCAAAAACGCATCCCAATTGGTCGGTTCTCCTCAAGGTTTGACAGGTGCCGACCAGCCCACATCTGCTCATGATCATAGTGTCCTTTCTCCTGTTTCACTGAGCCGCTGGCTGCGGCAAGGACTACTTAACGATTCCATGTGGGATCAACCCCATAGCCCATCCAGGCATAGACTGTCACCACTGCCATCCTGGGAGTTGAACCAGTTATTGATTTTACATGTTATTCCCCCTATAAACTGTGCTACCCTATTGGTTGCCTGGCACCCCTCTCCCCGCCACAATATCTACACAATGTTGGCAAACGCACACAAACTTCCACCAGTTCAGCCTATTTTTTTTTTTTAAGTTGAGGGACCTTTGTGGTTCCCCTATATTTGTGAGCAAGCTAGGAGCAGTAAGACGCATTAAGGTTGGTTCCCAGGTGGAGATATTGCTGTATGCAGTCATTTTGTTGACAATAGGTACAGCAAGATGAGCAAACAGTGAAGTGCTGCCGATACATTTTTTGAGATTTCTGATGGAGGAACCCTTGACATAACTTTCTAGTCTCAGGGCACCCCTGCCAATAACGTCATCTACAGCGAATGGTAAATAGTTACTAGAAGATGGCTCCTTAGACTTGTAGACCATGGGAGAAAAACCCCTGCCTTACAGATGGCTAGAAAGATAATTGGCGTCTGATGGTACTTATCCAAGAGGCAAAATCTGCTCTTGGAACCTCAGCGTTCCACAGAACCTAGATTTGAGAAAGGCTACATCACCTGCTTTACAGTAGAGTGATGCAAGGTGGAAAATCTCCCTGCATGGCATCAGTCCTATCCAACCACCAGAGGCATGCATTAAGACCCTCAAAATGGTCAGAAGCTATCTGAAAATGACAAATGCTTTAAACTGAGGGCATCACTTGTACTTCATTACTATGAAGGCACAATGTTTGCATGTTTACAATTCAAGCTGGGATAAATAAAAAAAAAAAAAACACGACACACAACAATCTGTACATCTAGAATCCCTAAAAAACTAGACTGGGACACAAACTTCTGTGTTTCAAACTAGTTGTCGGCTAAAAATAGATTAAAATTGATTGCACAAAATGGATTCCTCCATTAGGCGTGACAGACACTTTAAAAAGCAGCTGAATTACTATTTTCAGTTACATTCAACAATATCATAAAACGTAATGCTAAATGAACAAAGGCATGAGCTTTAAAACCATGGATTTCCACTACAAATCTGTTATAGGATATAAATATACCACAGTAAAGAGCTGGCTTCAGGAATACTACAGTACTCTCTTCAATTGCTTAAAAAGACACAAAAATACAATGTATTGTAAATAACACAAATTAAAGTGTACTTATACATACACCATCATAGTAGCCATTATGAGGGCTGACCTAAGATTCACTCCATGAACTAGTCAGGGTAAGGGAAGACACACAAGGGTCTAAGTAGTGAATGACTATCATCAAACATTCTCCAGCGGTGAATCAATCATTGCACCTGGAATTATCTGCAGTGAATGTCTGCTGAATGTCCCAATTGCTACTTTTTAAATAGGGCCCATGGCGTTCTAAAACAGGACAGGGCAAGAGTCATATGCCTATGTATCACAGATAGACTTTTCTTAATTATTATTATACAGGATTTACATTTAAACAATTTATTGATGCATGCATGTTTTACCTTCAGGGGTGGGGGGGGGGGGGTGGGAAGAGCCTCAACATCCCTGACCCTACATCCCCCCGCCCCCCCCCCCCCTCCACCCAACCAAGGCAACCACCAGTGCCTCAATTCCCCTTTACAGCCTCTCAGTAAATCACAACACATGTGGGTATAGAGGAGAAAATTACGTGGCCTGCTGCCCTATAATGATGCAAGGCCCACAAGCGGTTCAATGGACACTTCATTAAGGCAGGCCACGGGTTGCAGGAAAGAAATTTGCAGGATTCCCCCATCAACACAGTACTGACAGGGGAATCCCTCCTATTGCTAGGTTATAACAGCCGCTGGCAATGAAGCGCAACCAATCAACTTTGTACATTGAGCCTGCCCCCACACGGTTTGAATCTCGGCAGGTTCCTGCTGAACTGCCCGACATTCAAACCATTATTGGCCGGCCTTAGAATGCAATTGTCAAAAAAAAAAAACCAAAAAAAAAAAAAAAACACACAGACACTGTTAGCAACTGCCAATACCGCTACCGGAGGAGGGGTCCAAGGTACCCACCACTGGAGTACACCACCATACAGACACTGATATATACCCAAGAGTGTCAGGGGGTAGGCTGCATTTCCTCACCCCAACAGTTTTAATTTAGGAAGGCACACGTTTTAAAACTTCAGCGACAGAAGGGTAGAAACCATACACCTGCTGGCATGTTTCAACCAATCCTGGCCTTCAAGGTATCTAAGAAAAGAGCCAAATTAACTGAAATATGCAAGCCAACTTATGATTTCAGCATGTTCATGCATTAGATAAAACTTGCACTCTTCTAGTATTCAAGAAACACTGGGTACTTGTGTTTGGATACTGCAGCACCATTAGCTCATAAAATGGCTTGGGATGTGCATGCTGTAAGCTGCATCGGCCACATTGTTCACTTGTTAGGAACAATTCTTCAAACTGGTTCACCGCTTTCAAAGCAGTACTGTTTAATTCAGCAGGCATAGAAATTGCCTACCGTTTCATCTATATATACACAAAGCACTGCCAAGAAATCTTGGCTGTATGCCCTAAAAAAAAATTGGTCATGCTTTGACAATGGTTACCTTCATTATGTACAAATGACAAGTACATTCCAAGTACAAAGTCAGCAGAATCTGAACAAAGTAAATTTAAGCATGATGCCAACATGTGGAGGAAAGAATGGGAGGTCGGTGAAGCTTTTGTAGAAAAATGTAATGTGAACACAGTTGTGTTCCTGGCACCTAGTGTGAGGACAAGTCACGAAAATGCTGGCACAAGGCGTAATCTGATGTTGGGAGTGGGTGGGGGATGGCTTAAGAGGCTGCAAATTTCAATATTTTAATCTGAAAGCAGCTGGCAGCATAACATCCATTACAAGAATAATGTGGGATATTTTTCAGTTGGGTTCATTCAACATACTGGTAGGTTTCTGAGACAAATCTGACACAGACGAATATATTTTTAAAATGGCTATAAATGCCATATGGATTGTCTTCACTTGTTTTATGATCTGTACAGCAAAACAGCCTGTAAACTACTATACACAAGAGATACATTCACAGGTACAAGCACAAACCTCCATGTAACACCACCAGTAAAGAATTCAAGGACACAAGAAATCACACTAAACCAACGTGGAGCCGAATAGGTTTAGGTACTTATTTGTCTGCCTTTTAAAATAGTCTATTTTTGTACACTGTAAACCAAACAAAAAATGTAATAAATATGAGATCCAAGGAAAAACAAAATAAAACAAACAAAAAAAAACACCACATGGACTTATCCAACTTGTGAACTCCTCTGACGATTCCTTACCTCTGCCCCTCTCCAAAATCCATGAGCAAGACCCCAAATGTAAGGTTGAGCACCAGGTTGGTGGGGAAGGGAACTAAGCGACAGAAAACCCATTGCCAGATGACTCAAGATAGGTAGGCCATGCAACTTAGTACATATATACACACACACACACACGCGCGCGCGCAACAGGCCACTTTATAAGGTACACCTGTTCAATTGCTTGGTAACACAATCACATATCATCAACTGAATGCATTTAGGCATCTAGACGTGGTGAAGATGACCTGCTGAAGTTCATACCGAGCATCAGAAAGGGGATTTAAGGGACTTTGAACGTGGAATGGTTGTTGGTGCAAGGCAGGCTGGTCTGAGTATTTCAAAAACTGCTGATCTACTGGAATTTTCACACACAACCATCTCTCGGGTTTACAGAGAATGGTGGGGAAAAGGGAAAATATCCAGTGAGCGGCAGTTGTGTGGAGGAAAGTGCCTTGTTGATGTCATTGGAGAATGGGCAGACTTTTTCCACATGAAAGTTAACAGTAACTCAAATAATCACTCGTTACACCCAAAGGCAGCATACCATCTCTGAACACGCAACACATCCAACCTTGAAGCAGATGGGCTACAGCAGCAGAAGACCACACCGGGTGCCACTCCTATCAGTTAAGAACAGGAAATTGAGGCTACAATTCCCACAGGATCACCAAAATTGGACAATATAAGATTGGAAAAATGTTGCCTGGTCAGATGAGTCTCAATTTCAGCTGCCACATTCAGATAGGGTCATAATTTGGCATAAACATGAAATCATGGATCCATCCTGCCTTGTATCAATGGTTCAGGCTGGTGGTAGGGGCGGTGTAATGGTTTGGAGGATATTTTCTTAGCACACTTTGGGCCCCTTAGTACCAATTGAGCATCGTTTAAACGTCACGGCCTACCTGAGTATTGTTGCTGACCATGTCAATCTCTTTATGACTGCAGTGTCCCCATCTTCTGATGGCTCCTTCCAGCAGGATAATGCACCATGTCACAAAGCTCCAATCATCTCACCACTGGACAATGAGGTCACTGCACTCAAATGGCCTCCATCTCGAGATCTGTGTCATAGATGTGCAGACCACAAATCTGCAGCAACTGTGTGACGCTATCATGTCACTATGGACCAAAATCTCTGAGGAATGTTTCCAACACCTTGTTGAATATATGCCACAAAAATGAAGGAAAAAGGGGGTCCAACCCGCTACTAGCAAGGTGTACCTAATATGGCGGCCGGTGAGTGTATACACTATAAAATTATCAGAAGAGAACTTTTAGGCCAAGACCAGGCAAGCTAAAGCCATTAGAGGTCTTCAAATTCCATTCCAACCAAATAGCAGGACACTAGAGAGACAAACTTTTACTAATGAAAAAAACAGACTAAAATTTGCAATGGAAAGCTAAAAAAAACCCAAACAAAAAACCAAAAACTATCCTCCCTTACTGACCAGATTTAAGACAGACCTGCAATTTATTTTTAAACTATAAGCTCCATCACTATCCATCTAATGTGTTTGCAAAACAATTTTTTAGTCCTACTCTGTTGAAACTTTAAAGATGAACTCCAGGCTGGAAACAAATACCCATGCAATGGAGTTCCCCTGCCCTACAAGGTATAAAAATGGTCATTCTTTCTATGGGGAACAGGTTGCATTACTTACCCTTTTCCCCAGCTTAAGTAGGAGGTAATGCTGAAATTATCACACAGGGAACCTGCTGTAGTGAGGAATAAGGGGATCTATCTCTCCTAATACCAGTACCCCTAGACATAAGCATTTATCCCTTGCAGTGTCGAGGGATCGACTGCAAGGATTTTTTTCCTAGCTTGGAGTTCAGCTTTAAGCCAACTAGACATTACTTGGCTGTCAGAAGATCCAATGGTTATATAGGTCATGAAAACAACACTCATCCAGGAAAATTTGTTGTAGAGTATTTTTCCCACATTACAGTCATCTAGGGCAGTGGTTCTCAACCCTGTCCTCAAGTACCCCATGTTAGCAGGTTTTCCTTAATCTTGCAGAGGTGCTTTAAATCAGAGTCAATGTCTTGGTATTTTGGACAGCTACTTTATGCAAGAGAAATTCCCAATACATGGCCCACTGGGGGTACTTGATGACAGGGTTGAGAACCACTGGTCTAGGGGATGTCTACATAGGTGGAATCATTGCTAAAGACATATAGCCATATAGCCATTTAAAGGTCCCACCATTACCAGAAGGCCTAAAATACAATCTAATTTCTATTCATAGGGTTGATCGGCCCACTGATGGGTGGATATTGCAGGCAACCAAGTGCATAGTGAAAAAAAATAAAAAACACACACACCTTAAAGTTTCTTAAATCACAGCAATAAAGGCATGCCATGAAAGCGAAATAGTTTAATACTTGCACCTCCACCATGGTCTGTATTTCTAGCCTTGCCAGCTAAGCTGGCTGAAATGTCTATAGCATCCAGAACTGGATGTATTGGATGCCTGGTGTGGGGG
>BLSH010475851.1:1247642-1272137 GCA_018402905.1 Glandirana rugosa
ACACACACACACACACACACACATCCCCCCCCCCCGTCCCCACGCACAAAGTAGGATGATATCATCTAGTAGAATTGTCAGTCCAAAAGATCATACAGGGGGGGTTACCAAATCAAGATTTCCTTCCTCTGCTGTCAGGTCATATTAAAAACTCCAGTATGAAAGGTCAACTAGTAGACTATACAATGAACCACCAGACAACAGGAAAGACGAAAGGTGAAAAGAATTGAGAAAAAGACAAAGAAATCTTGAAAATGACTTGTCAACGCGTTCTAGAGAGCACTACGCCCATACGGGTAAGTCCCCGTCGGTACAAAGACGTTTATACGGGTTCCTCGTCTATCACACCTCGGGTACAAGTCCGTAGACTTCTTGTGGATATGCCCCCCCCCCCTACACACACACACACACACACACACACACACACTCCCTTTCACCTCCCCATTATTCTTTTCCCCACTTTCGACCTCAACTTGCATCGATTCCTGTTACCTTTCCTTCTATACCCATTACACTACTCATAACCCTGTCATCTATGTCCAAAAAAAGGAGTTGCATGATCGCCTCACTGTAACTCAATGTCATACAACTCATGATCCCTTAAAAAGCCTGTCAAATCGTACTGATCCAAAACTATACTTTGCTACCCTACTTCTCCAAATCCAGAACACTCTTATGCCTTACTATACGACTCTCCAAGATCGGCCCGTACAGATCACATGCGGGTCTAGGATGGCAGACCTCTCGAACATTCATATCAAACAGTCTTGCACAGGTGGTACCCTAGTTACAAACACCCGACTTACAGAGGGAGACAACAGAAAGTGAGAAGAAATCTACCCCTAGGAAGGGAAATTCACTCCTGTAAAAGGTGTCTCCACTGATGCTTTATCACCAAGGTTTGTTTCCACAACAACCCGAAATTTATCATTGGAACAGGAAGAGAGATGAAATCTTCTGAACAGAAAGACAGCAAAACAAACAATACAGGGGTGTTACCCCTTACCTATGCTATCCAAAAAGCTTAAAAATATTTTTTTTGGCTGAAGCCACACTTAAAAAATGTACCTATTCCAACTTGCATACAAATTCAACTTAAGAACAAACCTACAGACCCCATCTCGTTTGTAACCCGGGGACCGCCTGTATAGCTGCGACTTGTAAAAAATCTGGCATAACTCAAACATGAGCAAATTACTGCCCGAAACTGAAATTTTCTGCTGAGCACACATGTCCATGTCCACTGTCACCTACATCTTATTCTATACAACATATGGATAGTTGTCCTGACATTTTATATGTTCTCTCTACGCTGACATGTCTTATATTCAATTGTCATGGTTACACAACCAATTTACTGTATTCCTTCTAGAATTTTGTAACCTCCACCCTTAATTTTTCTTTCCTCCTTTTTCTTTGATCAATAAACTTTGGTTTGGAATAAAAATTATACCGGACTGTAAACAGTTTGGACTTTTGAATTTACCCCAACTTGAGGCTAAATTTTGACTTGTTAAAGTACAAAAATTAAAAATAAGCATCTCTGTCTGCAATGTTCACCTTCAAATCAGGCACTGTTCCCTGGAGTACCTCCTCTTTGCCAGATGTCCCCAGTCTCCAGGGTTGAACTACACCCAGCATCATTTAACCTGGTGCATCACTGCCCTCCTCTTGAGGGGTGTTACCATGAGGCCCTCCATTCTGTGTACTGGTGCAGAAAGCAGTGCGCATGTCATCATTTCAGCATTCCCCTCGGCATAAGTGAGGACTGCTTAAAACCAGGAGAAGAGGTGAAGGAGGATGCTGCTGCATCAAATTACCATCCTGGAGATTTTGGATAGGTTTTTAAACTATTGCCAGTGCGGGTGTAAGCTAGAGACTAGAGTTGAGCTTTGATGATTATAAGGCACAAAGAGGAGAACACAGACTTACTTGAGGTGAAGTTCTGTACATTGCCGCTGAGGAGCAAAGCAAGCTATTGCCCACACTTTAATTTCAATGCCAGTGTGGAATTGTTTGTTCCTCATATCCCAGACACCTTGGACAGGGGTGGCAATAGCCTTATTCTGAAAGAAAAACACAGAAAATCCCGATTTGCTTCGAAAAGACAAACAAGCACAACCAAGCTCCCATTCCGACCTTGTTTTTCAGACAACACTTCAAATCCAGCAAATGTGTAAACTCTACAAATACATTAAACTTTTTCATAAGGGCTTCCCCAAGTTCACTGGTTATTGAGTTGTCATCCCAAACCAAAATAATAAATCAACTGAACCATTACACGTGTTCTTCGGAGGATTTCACACTGCTGCATTTTGGCACAGTGCAGGTTTTCATGCCGGTAATCCACAGTTTACCCTAGACTTTTTTTTTTTTTAGGTAGCGTGTTTTTGGTGCATTTTCTGAAAGCACACCAAAAGTTCTAAGCTGCATGTTTGGTGAGCTTTCAGAAAATGCACCAAAAATGCTAGATCTAACAGAAATGCTATGGCAAACTGCAGGTTAACCGCTTGAAAACCATGAGTACACCTCTGCTATGGCTATATCGCAGTGCAGCAATGTGAAACAAGCCTGATGTGCTTCTAGCTGTGATCTAGCTACACTTACTTACACGACTCTGCAGTTAAGTACTTACAGGAAATGTTTTACGACATCCATTTCTATGGGACAAAATGTTGAGAGTTGTCATTTTTGCTAAAAGAGCTCATGCACATGGCTGCGATGATATATATATAACGGATCCGAATTCAGATATGCTATGGGGCCCATGCACAGCTCTATAATGAATCTATATATAGATTTTTTTTTTTTTTAATCCTCCATATACACCAGGGCTCTTCAAACCTTCTAAACAAAAAGGGCCAGGTTACGGTCCTTCAGACTTTATGGGAGCCGGACTGTGGTCAGTGGGAATAGAAAATGCCCTGGGGAAAACACCCCATCATTGCTGTCATTTGGAGGAATTGTGCCCCATAGTTTGCATCAGTGGAAGAAATCGTGCACCATAATTGGTGTCATTGGGAGGAATAGTGCCCCATTATTGGTGTCATTGGGAAGGAATAGTGCCCCATCTTTGATATCAGTGGAAGGAATTGTGCCCCCTCGTTATCACTGGAAGAAATCATACCCTAGTATTGGTGTCCTGAGAGGAACTATGCCACATAGTTGGTGTAACTGGGAACAATTTTGCCCATTGGGAAGAATAGTGCCCCATCTTTGATATCAGTGAGAGCAATAGTGCTCCCTGGTTGGGGTCATTAGGAGAAATAATGCCGTCATTGGTATCAGCGAGAGGAATGATGCCTCATCATTGGTGTCAGTGGATGGAATATTCCCCCAAGGGCCGCATAAGGCTGCATCCAGCACCCGGGTCGCAGTTTGTGACAGCCTTTATTGTAAATATACACTAATGGCCCTGAATATCAAAGGGCATTAAGCACTTTGTTCAATTACATGCTAAGCAGCAGGTGCCAACTGCATCATCAAGATTTTATGTAGGATCTTGTTGCCAGACATGTGCATGAGCTTGGCCACAACACTATGGTGCTATCATTTTTTCTCCCAAGAATTAAATAGGTGTGGCTATCCGTAGGCAGGATACAACCCTCCAGAAGATTTAGTCCTCTTGATAAGGCCAACTTTTCCCATCAGACTTTGACATACCTGGTCTAAACAAATGACTTAACTAAGTAGTTATCAGTTCAAACAGAACATACGTTAGACTGTGGTTACATGTGTGCTTTATAGCAGTGGGATTAAGACATATAAATCTCTAGTGATGGAATTCTGTTTGCATCAATTTTAAAAGACTTGGCACACAGGAAGACCAACTCAAACAGCAGACCTTCCAAAACAGCACTTATTGGGTGACGTTCCCCACTTAAACCAAACTGCTTGGTCTCTGAAGGGCAAATTGACAGATTCACCTAACTGTCATCCTTCCAAACAGTATATTCACCATCCCTTTGCTCCCCCACCATCTGCTTAAATCCCTCAAAGAAACAGCTATGGGTTCTCTCTATGCCTCCGAATGACAAGAGCTGGATGCCTGACTGGCCATCCAGGCACCCAACCCGACTCGGGGGTGAGTTACACGCTACCCACAAAAAGTACTGAGTATTTAGCTTTGCTCTTGGGAGATAAAGTGACATTAAAGTTTTTTTTAGGAAAAAAAAAAACATATTATACTTACCTACTCTGTGCAATGGTTTTGCGCAGAGCAGTCCAGATCCTCCTCTTCTCAGATCCCTTGCCGGCCCTCCTGCCCCCACAGCAAGTAGCTTGCTATGGGGGGCACCCAAGCTGAGCTGCTGCTCTGTGCGTCCATTCAGACGCAGCACCCCAGCTCGGCCCCGTACCCTCATTGGCTCACTGACTGAGCAGCAGCGGGTGCCAATGGCGTTCAATATCGCTGGATCGAGATAAGGCTAAGGCAAGTATGGGGGAGCTGAGGAGGGCTGCAGCACACAGTTTTTTTTTTTTTTATCTTCATGCATAGAATGCACCTAGATAAAAAAAAGCTCCCGTCTTTAAAGTGGTTAACTCACCACTACATCTTTATATAATCCACTCACTTTATTAATGTAGTATCCCCCTGTGACTGTCCTTTATGGAAATAACACTGTATATACCTTGTATACTGAGCGCTCATCAGCGCTGATTGAGCCGCCGCTTGTCTCCTCTCTGCCCGACAGATGCAGGGGCCGAGGAATCCAGGAGAGGAGTAGAGAGGTGGCCCCACCCGCTGCATCTGTCGGGCAGAGAGAGGAGACAAGCGGCGGCTCAATCACTGCAGATGAGCGCTTAGTATAAAAAAAAAAAAAAAACAAATTTAAGCAGGACAGGAGAGGGCGGTGCGGACAAGGAGCTGTCATGCAGCGAGGGGAGGGGGAGAGAGCACATAGGACACAGCACAGGCTGCGGATGACGGAGACACGCACTGACTCCGATGTCACAGCTTGGCAGCCATGATATTTCAGAGTCAGAGCAGAGAGGGGAGGGCAGAAACTGGCAGGATCAGCCACGTATTACAGGTGAAACAGGGGGCAAAATGACAGCACAAGCACTGTGCTGTATAACATGCTTTATAGGAACAGGATTTTTTTTTTTTTTTTTGGAGTTAAACACTTTAAGAGGCTGTAAGCCTAAAAAAAAAAAAAAAATTACCCTTCAAGACAAAAAGGTAGTATCGCAAACTAGCTCATTATGAAATACCTTAGATAGAAGCTATTGCAGCAGTCCCCACACACCGCTGTGACGGCCGACAGGTTTCCCAGAGATTCATACGGTTTTGCGGGCTCAGGCGCTGCGATTGGCCGGAGCGGCGATGACGTCACTCTTGCACATGCAGTGACGGCACGGGCCCTGAAGAAACGGCACCAGCGGGCCGTTTTTTTTAGTGCGCATGAGCCAATGATGCAGGCACGAGCGGATACAGTGAATATCTTTTAATCTGTGCAAGTTTAGGAGATATTCACGGTACCTACATGTAAGCCTTATTATAGGCTTACCTGCAGTTACAAGTGGTGTAACAAGGTTTACAAGCACTTTAAGAACTTTAAAGTGGAGCTCCGCCCAAAAAGGGGAAGCTCCGCTTGTCTGCCTCCTCTCTCTCTGCTGCCACATTAGGCATCTTTTGGGGGTGGGGGCAGGTACTTAGTTTTGACAGCTGTGGCAAACTCAGCCCCCCCCACCCACACCCAGTCCCATTCACAGAGCACCTTGCCGCGTCACAGCCGGTTTCCCTTAGTGGAGATAGCGGTGGCAGGACCTGATAGTCAATTGAAAAATTGGTTCGGGTGAGGACACAGCTGGATTCCTGGACAGGTAAGTGTCCGAATATTAAAAAAAAAAAAAAAAAATCCAGCAGCAAAAAAGTATTTGTAGCGGCTGAGTTTTTTTTTTTTCTGAAGGAGCCTGGAGCTCCTCTAAGCAAAGTGATAGGGGAGGGAAGATAAGTATGAGCAGTTAGGGGATGGCGGCAAATAAATGAACCTGCTATTTTGCCCCATAAACATTCAGAACCATTCCGCAACACATGCACATTTCTCTATGTTTTGTCTTTTTAAAAAGGCTAAAAAGTAAATAGCATGTTTTCATCTACTGAAATACAGTTACCTTCCTATTTGGTGTGAAAATGCTGCTGCACTGTAAACCCAACCAGCGCTGTCAACCCTGCCAGTTTTCTTTCTGGACTGCAAAAGGCGCTCGTTATAGATATGGTTTTTGTAGTCCAGTAGAGATTAAATGCAAAGGGCAGACACAGCTTGTGATTTTAATGCAGAAAAAACACAGGATTGTCACCTCAAATGGGAAGAAAATAGGAAAACGTGCCTGTCCTGCAGAATTAAACAGTTTGTGTTTGTTTTTTTTTTGCCAAACAAGCACTGGGCTTCTAATGACTATTCGATCATCAGTCTCCTGCAAAATCATGAATTACAGATTCTTGTAATGATTTTGAAATTTCTACAAATTAAAAACTTTCAAGTGTAGCCACAGTTTAAGTGATGATCCACAATAAAACCAATATTAAAAAAATAAATATATCAAGCACACACTCAGCGACGGATCAGCACAAGCATATTAGGTCACTATATGAAGCAAAGCAATGCCAAGACAAGCAGCTCACAGCACAGAATAAAGATCAAGAACCATTGAGATGTCTACCAAGGGAGCATTTGGCTCTTCCCATACCCTGCCTCCGTATAGGATTGAAGGAGGTTGAAGGACTCTTCCGGTTACATCCGTCATGTCGTCTTTTACCATAATACCGAATTCCCGTACAAATGGATCGGTATTAAAACTTGCACTGCGCATCTGTAAAATGACATGAAATCACATTACTAAAAGAGCAATGGGGCAGGGGAAGAGGGAAACCTCACAGTCAAAGGAAATTTGGAGACTTCAGCCAAGCATGGCACAGTTTGTAAGGCACAGTAGGTGTGAGCTCAAGAAGTTCTGAATGCATTTTTATGGAAACAAGCAAGCATCTTTTGGCACCTGGCTATTTGACACTCTGGTTACAGTTTAACAAAAAATTATAAACATATCCAGTATGTATACATTTCAAAAAACAAAAACCACTTTGAAGTGGATGAGAAAACAATATAAAATAATTCAACAAACTGAGTTCCTTGTGAGCCATAACATAACCAACAATTGGTCAGTTACATGTTTTAAGGTAAACTTAAAGTGGATGTCCCAGATTATATTACAAGGGCCATAGTGATTTTATCCCCAAGTGTAGATTCACACCAGGAGTCTCAAAACTTCCTACATAAAGGGCCGTGTTAACTCTCCTTCAGACTTTGGGGGACCAGAGTGTGGTAAGCAGAAGAAGAAAATATGTCCTGAAGTCGGGTGGGAGTAAGAAAATGCTCCATCTATGGTATTAGGGGGAGGAATAATGCCCCATCGTTGGTGCCAGTGGGATGAACAGTGCCCAATTGCTTAAATCAGTGGGAGGAATAGTGCCCCATCCTTGGTGTCAGTGAGGATAACTATGCCCCACTGTTAGTAGGAGGAATAGCACCCCAAGGGCCAATGTTCTGTCAAAATAGCCAATTAATCGAGATCTCCAATCACCTCACTTACGGTTACTGTAAAGCAACAGTAATTGGAGATTTAAACGAGCTGCTGTTTTGACACAACTTCGGCAAGCGTGTGCACTCCTATACACAGAGTTTGCGGTTTTGATAGAACAGCAACGGAAGCCTTGGAAGCTGGCCATGTTGTTCGTTCGTATCTGGGGGACTAACAATGTCCACTCATAATATCGAGTACCAGAGTGTACACATTTGCCGGTGTTGTGCCAAAACAGCAACTCGTCTAAATCTCCAATTACTGATGCTTTACAGTAACCGGAACAGACGTAATTGGAGATCACGATGAATTGGCTATTTTGACAGAAATACAGATAAAGGCAAGCAAAAGGGCCGCATCTGGCCCCTGGGACACAGGTTGGAAACAACTGATTTACATCATAAATTACAGACTTTATGAAATTTAGAATGAGAATATCCCTTTTCTTTTCCCATACAAGGGATTATCTGAGTTGTTAAAATAGTAGTAAAGTCTTTAAAATAAATCTGGGCCCCTTGCAAGTTAATGCCATAATATGCTAGTATGTACCACAAACTATTACCCCCAGCAGCATGCTGTCACTGTTGCCGTACTTCCATCTTCACCGGGTCTTCCTTCCAGGTTTGTGAGCTCTGGCCATTTGAATGGCAAGGCCACAATGACATGAGTCACGATCTGCATTCCACAGTACATGTACTTTGTAGAGGAGCAAGAAGTGTGGTCACTTGTTCGGAAAATCAGCTATGATGGAATCAGCTTTGGGCTGGGTACAGAATATACAGCAATACTTCACATTCACTCTTCTTTTAATAGTTTTGAGGATGCTGCAGGCTCACTTGATAGGTCTAACCAAGAAACTCCTCTGAAGCCCCGTACACACACAGTGTGACGGTCGTATGAAAACGGTTGTACGACCGCTTGTTGTACGATCATCCGACCATTGGTACGCACAATTAGAACAGTCAATGTGCGATGGTCGTACAACAGCAGTTGGATGAGCAGACTGGAAAACTTTTCTTGTACAACAAGCATAAAACTTTTGTTGTACAAAAGTACGACTGTTGTACCATGTGTACAGAGAAGTTGGTCCAACAAGCTGTATGTGCAAAATACGCATTCTCAGAAGTCAGGAACGCTCGGAAAGGTAGACCTACGCTCCTAATTCACAAATCAGATGCACCTGAACTTCCTCTTTATACGCTCGTAGTATGTCACCACATTCGGCTTGGTCATACGATCGCTTAGTGTACGTCATTACGCGAGATACAACAGCAAACATACGATATGGGCTGTTTGGTCGTATGACCGTCGCACCGTGTGTACGAGGCTTTAGGCCACTAGCCTAAAACTGGCCTCCAAGTGTTTTGTCCCACAACAAGCATGTATCCCATCAAACTGCCACTTGCTGCATATTACATTTATCTTGAAACTATCGTATACAGTTACTTAACAGAAGTAAGCAGTGCTGTACACAGTGTATAGGACATAAACATCACTTAAATTTCCCCAAATAGCTTTTGATATACTACGCCTACTGCAGCCACATATGCTAATGACAGTCTATAAGTTAATTTACTATATTTAGACTGCAGTACAAGCAAAAACACATACAGAAACATTGCAAAGAGAAACTACTTGCTGAAAAAGTTTTGTGGGAAATGAAGTCCAGCACTGTAAGGACACAGCACTGAACACTTCACCATGTAGTCCACAGGAAAGTCTTGGGAGCTCCAGGGCTACAAGAGATTTACTTTGCAATACAAAGAATAAAGTGAAGGTGATGATTACCATGACTTAATTCCGCCTGCCCCCATAAGCCATAACTTCAATGACAAAATTTTATTATAAACCTATAATTGGGTAAAAAGTCCATCATTCTCTGGTGCAGCACATTACCTTTTACAACGCCTGCCAATCTGCTAAGCCAATGAAGAAAATTCAAATTTCAGCTTGGGGTGAACACAAATGCTTGTTCCCTGCCTGCATAGCAGTGTGTGACAGAGCTGTGTCACAAGGGGTGTGGGTACAGCTAGCCCTGTGCAAAATTCGATTGGTTGTGGTATCTTGATAAAGGCATTACCCGCTGAAATGCTGGACCTAATTAAAACAGTCCAACTTTCAATTAATATATGTAAACATTTACCATTTGCATCCAGGATTGCTAAAAAAAAAAAAAAAAATAGGATTCTTCTGTCTGAAGCCTCTTACAGGCTTGTGATAAAAACATGGAATATTCAGAGGAAGGGGACTGTCCTAAGAGTGGAAACATATTGGTAATTTACAAAAGGCTACTAAAAAGAAAGCAGGCAGGCTTTGTTATTTTAAAACCCCGCATTTTCTGAAAATGGAGGGTTGGGAATGGATCCTGTAAATATGGGGTATTAAGAATTTTATTCAAGCTCATAAATATTCAAACATATAAATCAAACCTGTAAACAAACTTTTTTTTTTTACTTATTTTTTAAACCAGTTTAGCTACGAAAGGTTTTTACCCCTTTCAGAACTAGGCCATTTATTCATATATTTTGGCCAAAATGTATTCTGCTACGTGTCTATCCCAATAAGTGTAAACTGATTGGTTTGCATGAAAATTATTAATGTCTACAAACTATGGCATATACACAATGGAATTTCTATTTTTTATGGCTGTGATCAGCGGCTTATAATGGGACTGCGATAGTGTGGAGGGCAATCCGACAATAGCTGACACTGGGGGAACTTATCACCAGTGACGCCAATACAATGATCAGCGATACTATACCCTGTCACTGTACTAATGACACTGGCTGGAAAGGTGTCACCTATGGGCAATCAAGGGGTTAAATGTATGCCCAACGAAGTGTAATGTGTGCTGCTTATTACTAAAGATCTTAGTTTCTTTTCCCTATTTTGCAGGGAGAAGAAACAGATCATTCACCCTGTACAAAGCCCTGTGTTGATTGCCAACACAGGGCTCTGGGCTGTGATTGGATACAACGGATTATCAGGTCCCGGCCATGAATCACGGGCTGGGACATGCTGACAAACTCCCGCTATGTACAGTCACAGTGAGTGTCGGCGGGGACGCATGCCCTAATACCGGAAACAGGCAGTCTCGTACTGGTACGTTGCTGTGCCTGTATGGGCCGCTGGTCTGCAATACATTGGCGGTGGGCGGTTCAGAGGTTATTAAAGTAGGCTAAAGCTGGGATCTTCAAACTGTGGCCCTCCAGCTTTTGCCAAACTACGCATCCCATGAGGCATTGTAAAACTCTGAAGACCCCTGCTCTAAAGGACCTAGTCTAAACAAGTACCAACCTTACTTTACCCTTCCTGCTTGAGAAAAATCCTTACTCAGTTTTCCCAAGTTCACAGTGGAAGGGTTTCAGCAACAGAGGCAAGTTCTATTAATCCAGGAAAGCAGTGGACGGGACTAGATGTGGCTAGGTGTTGCGTGACAAACTATAGGCTTGTGAGTCAGCAGCAACAAATCCTGATCCTCCTGTAACATTTGTTCATCAGGCAGGCACAGCTTAGAGGAGTGTGGAAACTTTGCTCTGAATTCAGGAACACTGGCAGGATCTACAAGTATTTGTGCAATTTTTGAGAGTTAGAAAACCAACTGCAAATGCACTTGTAATGAAGAGTTGCATTTAATATTTTTTTTTAATGGGAGGCTAGGTCTAGCTTAATAGAAAGCATTAACTGTTAGTGCAGAGGCAAATATTTTGTATGGCAACATGTAATTTCAGAAAATGCCAACAAATTAAATAGACAAACTTGACTTGTGGAGCAGCTATGTCGATGGGATAGTACTTTAAGGTATAGGCAGCAACCTCTAAAATGCAGCATAGGCCTACACAACTGGTTTGAGCTAAAAATGGTGGTTGGCATATACAATAGACATGCCATTTTAAAATAAGTTTATTTAATGAGGTGTGATTTCAGCTTCCTCAATCACTACAGTAATGTTCAGTAACAAAAGCATTTATGCATCTTCCCCTGGGATTTACACTAAGTTTATGTGCCTATGGTTACACCCTCAAGAGAAAAAGTAGCTCTGGCAAAGCGATTATAAACCTCTTACCAATTTACTGATTTCCTCCTGGCGGTCTGGAGCCGAACGGGCAGTTGCTCGAATCATAGTGGAGGTTTGATTGTCTGTCAGTTTCTTTATGCACCTTTGCCCTGCCACTATATTGCATACCTAATGAGACAAGAAAAATGACTGCATAAAAATAATGTCCTTAAAAAAAAAAAAAAAAAAAAATTTAAATCACAGCAGACATAGGAAGGGGGTATTTTATACAAAGTATGTAGGTTTCTATTACAGGGTTTACTACGTCATCATATGTTTGGAAGTGTAATGGATTGAATATGATCAGATAAAGGAACTATAAATGGATTGAATTCTGTAAGGAAAATAATATATATATATATTATAACATTCATTATAACATTCTCATCAAAGTAGTTCAGTGACACCATAATGACACTATACTACTCTGGAGGGGGTGATTAAGGATTGCTAATAACAGTGATGATCGCTGTTATAAGCAATCGTTTTAGCTGTCAGGAATGGCTTTCATTAAATGACAGTGTGCATACTATTGTGGTTGGCTACAACTAATCACATGGTACAGGATGCTGTGATTGGCCCAGGTTCCATGTGATAGCTGTGGGCTAATCACATCATCATAATAGTAGGCAAAACCATCATGAATGGAAGCCATTTATGACAGTTTTGTTTATATTGTAATAAAGTGATCGCTATGATTGGTCACATAGCAATCACACGATACCCCAGCTGCTCGCAGCAGCCAAGTACCGTGCCCCATGATCCACTGGACACATCGGTCACAGGAGTGAACCAGTGCACATCTGTTCAGCGATGAGCCTGTAGCTGCTGCCAGCTCGCAGTAAAAGTACTGTGAGATGGTTGGCAAGTGTTATTGCATGTTGCGGTAAGGCCACCCAAATTAAATCAATGAGCTACAATGCAACAAAGCATCCCAAAAAATCAGATATACCACAAAATGTGTAATGCTAATGATGCACATGTATTGCCTTAGTATATTAGGGTGCCATTCATAATGAATGGCTCCACAAACACGTGAAACAAGCATTACCGTAAAGCGACAAGGTTTAGCAATGTAGAGAATCCGAATTCAATTATTTTTTAAAGTGATTCAGAGATCCAGTCGTATATCCACATCATTATGGTTTCCATAGTCCCAGTTAGAACCCCCTGAGACAGACTACAAAATACACAGGAACACAAAAAGGTAACCCAAGCATCTAAGAAGGTGGCAAACGAGTCAAACAACTTCCTTCCCAAATGATCACAATATGTAAAGGTGTTTTTTCCCCATGAGTACCATGCTCACTAAAACATAACCGTATATTGCCCTTCTGTTATTATCAATGTTGGCAATTTCAACTTGTTGCAGGACTTTAGATCTGTACAAACAAGAGACAGACATGAACGAGATGCTTGCCTCGAGAGGGAGGTATGTGTGTTTCTGCTCCTGCCCGACCTGTAAACATGGAAGATGAGGGTAGCGAAGTACTAGTTTGTGTCTATCCTTGAAGTACTGTGCAACGGTGCATTCCACCGTTTGCCCACTCTCTTGCTGGAGGGGGAATCTATAGGAAGAAAAATGTAATACATTAGATACCACTATATAAAAACCTAACTATATCAGCAACAGAACAATTTCCTCTTACAATAATTTTTATTAAAGTTTTAATTCTGTAGGGGTGTTTTACATGTAAAATACAAAGGTTGTGCACATGAAATGCATAGAAGCCATATATGAACAGGTAAAGATTTTTCAGGGAATAAAATGTATGAATTAAAATCTGTTAACCCACATGAGGGGTTATCGCCTCTGGAGAATTAAGAATGCCGAAGGGAAGACAATATGTGGTGGAGGAAGGGGGGATGGGAAATAAAGGCATAGAATTAGGAGGGAGAAATGGAGACGTTGAAAAAGAGAACAGAGTGGGAAGAAGACAGAAGGGGGGGGGGGGGGGGGGGGAATGTGGGGTAGAGGGTAGGAAGAGGTGGGTATAGAACAACATTTTTATATACAAGCTAAAACTTGCAGCAATGAGTATACCTACACATAGCCCAGTTTTTGAAAACTAGGCCCACACTGCTGTGTGGTGCGAGATTGCATGTGATTCGCACTGCAGTGCAATGCGATTTCAGCCATACAGATCGTATAGCTGAATTTGCATCGCATTTGGACCAAACTCACACAGGACCTTTTTTTTTGGTCAGCACCAGAATTCATGTCCTAACTGTTAGTGCGCAGTGCGATATGCAAGCTGAAATGGGGGTGTAATTAACATTGTATTGACACTCCCAGCAGTTTGCGTATGGCACTGCCGAGTTAAATGTGATGCGGGAACCCGCAGTGGACTTGCAGTGTACCCGCATCACACCTATGTGAACCGGCACGAATAGATGAAACAGTAATGGTTCAATCAGAGAAGTAGTAAAACGTGCTCAAGTCCAAAATAAGCTGCAGCCAAATACTAGAAAGTATAGAGACAAAATGTAAACTATGGCTGCACTGGAAAAGGCAATACAAATAAGATTAAATATAACAATTAAGTCATTAATATGGAGGAAATGAATCCCGACGTACATTTCGTCAAAGATGACGTTGTCTACCCCCTAGACACCACTGCTCGAGTATCACCCGGGAGACGGCCGGCAATACTTATACTCGTTTTTATTGGATCTTTGGCCGAGGAGCGCTTTATGTGATCAAGGGAGCCATAGGACATCACTTATAGAAATACATGCTGGAAGTTGATCTATTGGCAAGATTACCTATATCACCTTGAGAAGAGGGTTGGTTACCTCACATCCCAGGTCGGGGATTAAATCACCGCTCTGATTACATCAGGTTCTGATAAGCCTTTGAACATTTGGTGGTGGATACACATTGCTTACCAGTGCACCTGGGTGTTTGCGACACTAGTTAACTGTGAACATTCCTGCCACTATCCTATATTGTACAAGATGGACACATTGCCTCCATATTAATGACATTATTGTTATATCGTTTATTCTTAATGGTTCAATCACACTGCATTTGCATCTATTTTGTTTCAGTAATCAGAAGTAGATAATTACTTTCTACAAGTGGTTCTTCTCAACCCTGTCCTCAAGTACCGTATATGCTGGAGTACAAGGCGACCCCCTAATTTTCCAGTTAAAACATAGGTTTTACGGCTATACTCACTGTATAAGACTACCCTCCTTTCGAGGCAACACCATTTCTTCTTTCATCATCTTGCTAATGAAGCCATGATGGGGTCTTGTCTAGCAGCCATTTTGTTTACACCCACTAATCTATCAGCCCACTGGATGTGCGGTAACACTGTATGTACCGCAGCTTCGGCTACATACAGTATACCGCGCTGAGCCAATCACGGCGAGCGATGTATACAAAGCCTGCTCGGATTGGTTGCAACATCAGCCTGCCTCTGACTCAGCCAACCCGAGCATGCATTGTATTCATTAACAGAATACATTGCTCGCGGTGATTGGCTCAGCGCAGTATACTGAATGCAGCCAAAGCTACGCACATCCAGCAGGCTGACAGAATAGGGACGTTCTTTTTGGGTCAGCTTGGCCCAAACAAACTTCCGGTATGTAACGTAGTTCTAAACCTGGAGTTCTCTTAAGGTTCACATTTTATACTACGCGCATAAGAGGACCCCCCAATTTTTGGGAGTGTTTTTAAGCTTAAAAAAAGATTTCTACACCATCATATACGGTACCCCCCCCAACAAGCCATGTTTTGGGAATTTCTCAGATAAAATAACTGTCCAAAACACCAAGCCATTGACCAATTTAAGGCACCTGCAAACTTGGCCTTTTGGGGTTATTGGAGGACAGGGTTCAGTACCACCGCTTTATATAATCCTCCACGTCTTTTAAGGATAGGTGCTCCAGGGTCTGCTTTATAATACTAATCAAAAAAAAAAAAAAAAATTACAATTATACCTCATTTCAGAGCGCTGAACGGCGCTTAGGCGACCTGGCTCCTCTCCTCCAGACTGATGTCAGCAGGGGAATCTCGGCAACGCCCGCTGCATCTGTCAGACAGGGAGAGGAGAGAGCCAAGGGGTCACGCGCGAGTGCCGATTGGCACTCTTAAATGAGGTATAATTTTTTTTATTTTTTTTTTTAAATAAAAAGACAAAAACACCAGAGCACCTATCCTTAGGGGACAAGGAGGATTATATAAAGCACTTACAGTGGGTTAACAACCACTTGAAGTTTAACTAGTTCGTTAGGACCCAGTTAATCCAAACAATTAGAAGTCCATTCACACCTATGCATTTTCAAAATCTTGAGATTTCGATTGCGACTTTTTGTGAATTTGATGCAACTTTGGATGAGTGCAATTTTGACCAATGTGATTGTGTCGTCAAAGTCACCCACATGTATACCATTCAGGTGCGACTTGAGGGTTTACATTGAAGACTATCAGCCTCAAGTCACATGAAAAGTCAGACCAAAGTAGTGCAGGAACTTCAAAGTCGCACAGCTATGAATGGTACGCATTGGGAAACACAGGATGCAACTTGTCAAACGACCTTAGGGTTCAAAGTGTGAATGAGGCCTTGCTGCAACAGATGCAGCGGCAATGTGCGCTGTGTAAACTGTATGCAGCCTCAGCTACATATAGTATACAGCGCTGTGTTACTGGGAATTGCCTGTCCTTCTCTCAAACAAAACCAAGTCAGGCTTAGGACTGCTCAACCTTTCAGAGGGAGCTTTGTCTTCTACTAATGAATGCAAAGCTTCCTCTAATTGGCTGAGGCAGAGATCACGAAATTATCCACCCAACTCAGCCAGAGGAAGTTTGTTCTCTATTCACAGAATACAAAGCTCTCTGAATGGCTGACCAGTGCTTAGCCCAATTCAATTTTTATGCGGGAGTGCGCAGGAAGTTTCCATCCCGCTGCTGGAACACAGCACTGTTTACTGTATGTGGCTGAAAACACAAAGTTAATACATCGCTGACAGTCAATGCATCTGTTTGTAACGTTAATGGTCCAAACGATTTAAAACTTCACTAAAAGCTTCAGATTCACTCCAACACACTTATCAAAAGATTGATACACATTTTCAAAAAATGTCCAATATAGTTTTAAAATTTAGTGTTTTAAGTATGCATAAAGCTTTATCAAGTTAGCATAATGCACACTTCTACAGAAAATACAGTATCTAAACAGGCGCATGTTACTGCAATGGGACAGACAGGTGTGAAGGTGGAATTAGAAATCTAACAAAGAATTAAAGACACTTACGTTTGATGACTTGCTGGTCGCCTTGTTACATTGCACACTCTGTATTTTCTCTTCATTTGTCCACAGTGTGTAATTTCTACTTTTAAGCCTGGAAAACCAAAGCAGACTAGTTCACGCTAAGACCTGGAGCTCACGCACCATACCACGTTTCCAATCAAGTGACCCCGTCGTCACAGGGTCACTTTGCATTTCAGCATAACTAAGTCTGCATTCACACCCGAGAACAGCGATTTTCAGGCGGTTTTGAGAGTTTTGCAAGCGCATAGAGTTTTAGCAGTGTCTGGCTAAAATTCAGACAGGAAAAAAAAATAAAAAATAAAAAAAAGGTATACATTTGTCCACGTTGACTGTCACACGATCCATTAAAAAAAGGCATAGTATTCCCTTTAGCACCACCTACATCTTATGATGTGCTTTTGCATTGTTCTGTTAATGGATTGTTGGTGTAAATTTCTCATCTAAAAATTGTAGATATCTGAAGATTTCTTGTTGCAGATAACCCAGACAATTCATACTGGGAATGCTTGTATTACTTTCTCTATTTGCATAAAAAAAAAAAAAAAGGAGGAGTATAGCAAACTTTCTTGTAAATATTTTATTCTATCTTTTCATGTGACAACACTGAAGAAATGACACTTTGCTACAATGTAAAGTACTGAGTGTACAGCTTGTATAACAGTGTACATTTGCTGTCTGCTCAAAACAACTCAACACAGCCATTAATGTCTAAACCGCTGACAACAAAAGTCAGTACACCCCTAGGTGAAAATGTCCAAAGTGTCAATATTTTGTGTGGCCACCATTTTTCCAGCACCAGCTTAACCCTCTTGGGCATGGAGTTTACCAGAGCTTCACAGGTTGCCACTGGAGTCCTCTTCCACTCCTCCATGATGACATCACAGAGCTGGTGGATGTTAGAGACCTTGCGCTCCACCTTCTGTTTGAGGATGCCCCACAGATGCTCAATAGGTTTTAGGTCTGGAGACATGCTTGACCACAACCTTTACCCTCAGCTTCTTTAGCAAGGCAGTGGTCATCTTGGAGGTGTGTTTGGGGGTCGTTCTGTTGGAATACTGCCCTGCGGCCCAGTCTCCGAAGGGAGGGGGATCATGCTCTGCTTCAGTATGTCACAGTACATGTTGGCACTCATGGTTCCCTCAATGAACTGTAGCTCCCCAGCGCCGGCAGCACTTATGCAGCTCCAGACCATGACACTCCCACCACCACGCTTAACTGTAGGCAAGACACACTTCTCTTTGTACTCCTCACCTGGTTGCCACCACACACGCTTGACACCATCTGAACCAAATAACTTTATCTTGGTCTCTTTAGACCACAGGACATGGTTCCTGTAATCCATGTCCTTATTCTGCTTGTCTTCAGCAAACTGTGGGCTTTCTTGTGCATCATCTGTAGAAGAGGCTTCCTTCTGGGACTACAGCAATGCAGACCAATTTGATGCAGTGTGCGGCGTATGATCTGAGCACTAACAGGCTGACCCCCCCCCCCCCACCCCTTCAACCTCTGCAGCAATGCTAGCAGCACTCATACATCTATTTCCCAAAGACAACCTCTGGACATTACCCTGAGCAAGTGCACTCAACTTCTTTGGTCGACCATGGTGAGGTCTGTTCTAAGCGGAACATGTCCTGTTAAACCGCTGTACGGTCTTGGCCACCATGCTGTAGCTAATTTTTAGGGTCTTGGCAATCTTCTTATAGCCTAGGCCACCTTTATGTAGAGCAACAATTCTTTTTTTCAGATCCGGAGTTCTTTGCCATGAGGTGCCATGTTAAACTTCCAGTGACCAGTATGAGTGTGAAAGCGATAACCCCAAATTTAAAGCGATTGTAAAGCTTCATTTTTTTTCTTTTAAACATGTCCTACTTACCTCCTCTGTGCAGTGGTTTTGCACAGAGGGGCCCCGAATCTCCTCTTCTGGGGTCCTCCAGCGGTGCTCCTGGGACCTCCTCCGTGACACCGGATGGAGCGAATTGCTCATAGCCGCCCCTGGAACGAACGGGCTGAGGTAAGTAAAAGGAGGGGTTCTGGAGGGGTCACTATTGAGGAAAGGTTTTTCACCTTATTGCATAGAATGCATTAAAAGGGAAAAACCATGAGACTTTACAACCTCTTTAACACACCTGTTCCCCATTCACACCTGAGACATTGTAACATTAACGAGTCACGACACCAGGGAGGGAAAACTAATTAGGCCCAAGTTGGACATCACTTAGGGGTGTATGCACTTTTGTTGCCAGCGATTTAGACATTAATGGCTGTGTGTTGCGTCATTTTGAGGGGACAGCAAATTTACACTGTTCTACAAGCTGTACACTCACTACTTTACATTGTAGCAAAGTGTCATTTCATCAGGGTCACATGAATAGTTATAATAAAATATTCACAAAAATGTGAGGGGTGTACTCATTTGTGAGATACTGTAAATGCGCCCAGAATGATATACTAAAGGATATTTTTATTGTTGGGGTGTTTGACGATGGTTCAGATTACTCCCTAAATATGGATGTAACCAGATGCATGGTCTAAAAAGCAGGGATGCCTTTTAAACAAAATTTGAAATCGTTCGCATCATTTCAAATCCCACTGGTGATCGAATACCAACCAAAAGAAAGCTATTTGAGGAAAAAAAAAAATGATAAAAATGTAATTTGGGCAGTGTTGCACGACCACGCAATTGTCATTTAAAGTGCGACAGCGCTGAAAGCTGAAAATTGGCCTGCACAGGAAGAGGGTGAAAGTACCCGGTAGGCAAGTGGTTAATGACTCACTTTAGGCTCAGCCAGGCAAAGAAAGAAAGTTTCAGTCACAGCCCTTTGTTTATTTTACATCAGCAAGGCATTAAAAACACTGTATACATTGATCATTGTTAGCCAGGCTTTTCAGAAATCTGTCAGACGACCCATCATGTATTCCATTATGGAAATCAAGGTATAAAGTTGTCTTTGGAATTTCGGAGCTCGAACTGCGGTCTAAAGTTCTCTTCACAAATAACATATGAATGCTTCAAGTGTTAAGGAGGCACGTAGCCTTCAGCCATTAGCTCACACGAACCTGATCCACTGGGACCTTAACCAATGCTTAAAAATTATCAGTCAGCTGAACAGAATGATCATGCAAGACCAAGGTACTTACCTTTTATTTCTTTGGTAAACTTAACCCTTTGGGAATCTGTAAGAGGTTTTTGTTGCTCTTCTATGCTTTTAAAATCCAGAACTTCACACATGAACTCTATGACCGGTTGTGCTTTATAAAACGCTGTAGCAGATACTGAAAACAAGAAATAAAATTAAACTAGTTTGTTCCAACTGATGTATCCCCTCAGTTGAGAGATTTCCCCACATCTTGTTTGTTTTGGCCCTTAAATTTACCAACTACATATCATAATTTGAAAATCTACAGGCATTACAGTATACCAGTACTAACGCACCATTAAAAGAACCAATGGTTGCCAAGTTAAAGATACAGTATAAATCAAACACTGCATGCTCAGAAAGGATCCGGTGCAGTCGGGATTTCTTTAGACCAGGCATATCAAACTAGCATTTTTATGAATGCACACAACCACCACCAAGTTCTTCCTTGTGGTTCCTGCCAGGGAAGGCATTAGATTATTGAGGGTAACTGAATAACTGACAGGTAATTAAAGCAAACCTGTGCTTTAAACATAAAGCAATATGTTGTATTTGATGCATTTTCCCCAACAGCACCAACTCGCCTTCCCTTCAGCAGGAAGTGAGTGAGAAATATCAGAAATGAGTACACAATGCAACAAATTATTTTTCTTTTTTTTTGTAAATTAAGCAAAGGGTTAGAACATATGACATGATTCCGATTCCACTTGGGGGAAAATATCCCCCCGATTCCCAGTCCCGGTGACAAGAAAAGCAAGAGGCAAAAGGAAAAAAAAGCCATTTCAACAAGGACAAGGCAACATAAAATGAGAGAACTCTAGCCAAATCTTGGAAAGATGGGCGATTGGACCTGCCCCAGTATCAGGTCCCAATCAGGAAATTGCAAGCTTGGACTATGTCGGCACTCAGGAAACTTACAAATAGTAAAAGAATGGTTTTTATTCAATTATGAAATATAATAAAACATACATGGTACCAATGAATTAAATAAGAAGGATTACACACAAAGTATTTTGTTATACATACACTGCACCCCTATAGGTCTAGGAGGAGAATTAGCGATTGACCCAGGGGTTGGACCCTTAGGGTTTAGGATTAATACTTAAAAATTAAAAATTCAATACTTAAAAATTAATGAACTTAATATGTACAGTCTGGAGGAAAGAAGGGAGAGGGGAGACATGATTGAAACCTTTAAATACCTCAAGGGGGTGAATAAGGTTCAGGAGGGCAGTCTTTTCAATATGAAATCAAAATCAAGAACACGGGGACCTCAAACTAACTGGGGGGAAGTTCAAAACTAATCTTAGAAAGTATTATTTTACTGAAAGGGTGGTTGATGATTGGAATAAACTACCAACAGAGGTTGTGAGACAGTCAACAGTAAATGGCTTCAAACATGCTTGGGATAAACATAAATCCATAGTCAGACAACAAGGTTAATGTAAAAAAAAAAAAAAAAAAAAAAAAGGGGCAGACTCGATGGACTACTCAGTCTTTTCCTGCCGTCACTTTTCTATGTATGTTCCTTTCCCACTCGACCGGTTTCAGGGATCAAGCAGCTTCTTCAGGAATATAAAAGGAAGGGAGTCGAAGAATAATAGGAGTACAGCAAATCATCTTAGTCATTGCATACAATGAACAGCCTATACCTACCTGTTTATTCTACACCCTAACATCACATACCCTTTTATAACTCTTCAAATTTAATCCTGAACAGTACACGTTGGTGCCTATCTATCTTGAGTATGGCCAATAATGACCCTTACTTACATTTTGAATTTTTTATATATAGTTAGGGTGGCACAGTGGTGTAGTGAATAGCACTTTCGCCTGGCAGCAAAAGGGTTGATGGTTTGATTCCCAACCACGACACTACCTGCCTGGAGTTTGCATGTTCTCCCTGTGTCTGCATGGGTTTCCTCCGGGTTCTCCGGTTTCCTTCCACACTCCAAAGACATGCTGGTAGGCAAATTGGATCCTGTCTAAATTGGCCCTAGTATGTGTATGTATGTGAGTTAGGGACCTTAGGTTGTAAGCTCCTCGAGGGTGGGAACTGATGTGAATGTACAATATATATGTAAAGAGCTGCGTAAATTGACAGCGCTATATAAGTAACATAGTTACGGGACATATTTTTACCCCCCGTGGGGGGGGGAGAAGACGCCCCCTTTGGGGCATATAATGCAGCCCGCCTGGATATCTGAGACATTGGGGTAAGTTCACCATAGCCGACTTTTCCCCAAGCTTTTGAATATGTTCATTTTGTGCAATGATTAAGATGATTTACTGTACTCCCATTATTCTTAGACTCCCTTCCTTTTATACTCCTGAAGAAGCGGCTTGAGCCACGAAACCGGTCGAGTGGTAAAGGAACATACGGTTGGCCTCCCATCCTAAACCTAAGGGTCCAACCCCTGGGCCAATCGCCAATTCTCCTCCTAAATCTATAGGGGTGCAGTATATAACAAAATACTTTGTATGTAATCATTGGTACCATGAATGTTTTATTATATTTAGTATTTGAACAAAAAACATTGTTTTTACTATAATTTGTATGTTTCATGAGTGCCAAGATAGTCCAAGCTTGCAATTCCCTGATTGTGACCTGATACCGGGGCAGGTCCAAATCGCCCATCTTTCCACTTATTAATCCGGATGATGGCACTCAATTTATGTACACACTAGTCTTTTTGAGGCTCTCAATTTTCTAGCCAAATCTTATTTTTAAATTCTGACTGAAGATGAAATGGCTTGTTGGTCATCTTTGATGGCCATAATCACAAATGCAAGCTAAACAAAGGCCTTGGTAAGCTACAAAAACTTGGCTGAGTAAAGAATTACCATATTCAGCTCAAGATACCACAACTCATACTAAATAGTAAAATGTGTGAGAAACACTTGGCTAACAAGACTTTCCCACTTCTCTGGTATAGAGTGGGAGCATGGCTTAGCTCCTCCAGAGCGCTGAAAAAGTATTCACACCCATTTGACATTTTCCACATTTGTTACATAGTTAAAACGTAAATGTATTTTATTGGGGTTTTAAGTGATAGACCAACACAAACTGGCTCATAATGGTGAATTGGAAGGAAAATAAATGGTTTTCAACATTTTTTACAAAATATGTGAAATGTGTGTTGTGCATTTGTATACAGCCCCCTTTACACTGATACCCCGAACTAAAATCTAGTGGAACCAATTCCCTTTAGAAGTCACCTAATAAGTAAATAGAGACCTGTATGTAAATTTAATCTCAGTATAAATACAGTTGCTCTGTGAAGCCCTCGGAGGTTTGTTAGAGAACCTTAGTGAACACACAGCACAGTGAAGGCCAAGGAACACACCAGACGGGGATAAAGGTGTAGAGAGGTTTAAAACAGGGTTGGGTTATTAAAAAAAAAAAAAAAAATCACAAGCTTTGAACATCTCACGGAGCAATGTTCAATCCATCATCCGAAAATGTAAAGAGTATGGCACAACTGCAAACCTACCAAGACATGGCTGTCCACCTAAACTGACTGGCCAGGCAAGGAGAACATTAATCAGAGAAGCAGCCGAGAGGCCCATGGGAACTCTGGAGGAGCTGAAGAGATCCACAGCTCAGGTGGGAGAATCTGTCCACAGGACAACTATTAGTCGTGCCCTCCACAAATCTGGCCTTTATGGAAGAGTGGCAAGAAGAAAGCCATTGTTGAAAAAAGCCATAAGAAGTCCCTTTTGCAGCTTGCGAGAAGCCATGTGGGGAACACAGCAAACATGTGGAAGTAGGTGCTCTGGTCAGAGGAGACCAAAATCAAACTTTTTTGGCCTAAAAGTAAAACGCTATGTGGCAGAAAACTAACACTATACATCACCCTGAACACACCATCCCCACTGTGAAACATGGTGTTGGCAGCATCATGTTGTGGGGTTGCTTTTCTTCAGCAGTGACAGGGAAGCTGGTCAGAGTTGATGGTAAGATGGATGGAGCCAAATACAGGGAAATCTGTTGGAGTCTGCAAAAGACTTGAGACTGGGGCGGAGGTTCACCTTCCAGCAGGACAACGACCCTAAACATACAGCCAGAGCTACAATGGAATGGTTTAGACCAAAGCATATTCATGTGCTAAAATGGCCCAGTCAAAGTCTAGACCAAAATCCAATTGAGAATCTGTGGCAAGACTTGAAAATTGCTGTCCACAGACGCTCTCCATCAAATCTGACAGAGCTTGAGCTATTTTGCAAAAAAGAATGGGCAAAAACGCCCCCCGCCCCCACCCCGATGTTCAAAACTGGTAGAGACATCCCCAGAAAGACTTGCAGCTGTAATTGGAGTGAAAGGCAGTTCTACAAAGTATTGAACGGGGGGGGGGCTGAAAACAAATGCACCCCACCACTTTTCATAAAACCCCAATAAAATACATTTATGTTTTTGGTTGTAACAAAATGGAATTTGTCA
>BLSH010475851.1:1272147-1284856 GCA_018402905.1 Glandirana rugosa
GGGGGGGGGGGGGGGGGGGGGGGGGCTGAAAACAAATGCGCCCCACCACTTTTCATAAAACCCCAATAAAATACATTTATGTTTTTGGTTGTAACAAAATGGAATTTGTCAAGGTGTATGAATTCTTTTTTTTTTCTCAAGGCACTGTAAATAGGACAAAAGCCATGGCATCTGTAAAAATGTACCAGAGAAAAATATGTTTGCACAATGGAAGCTTGTTTGTGCCTAAGCAGTGCCACTCCATGCCTTGAGCCCTCCTGTTGTACATCCGCAGTGTACATTCATCAAAGCCACTGTTGCATGTGATCGCTAATCTTGTGAGATTTAGGGTACTTTCAGTGCTCTTTAGGAAACTCTTAATAAAACAGTGTTTCAGAAGCATTTGCTGTGCATTTCTGGTGTTTTTGGGTTGCATGCACCTGTGAAAAATTGACAAGTGACTCAAACGTGGTGCCTTTTTACCGCAATGTCCATTCATTTTAATGGGAAGCTGCATTTTTGGTGTGGAAAAACATCAGTGTGAAAGGGCCCTTTGTGAGGTCACTACCTTTCCAACATTAGATCTGACATTAGGAAGGGAAGCCATGCCTCTACAATGATGTCCCCCTCCACACAGCGCAAAACAAGGCATGGCAAGTCAGTAAAAGGAAAAAGATCAACTGCAGGGGAGCCTACAGGCAACAGTGACCGGTCATTTTAGGGCAGAACTAAACTCAAGATTAATGATTTTCAATTCTTAATGGTGCTAGCATTAGTAAATAAATAGGAAGGTTCATTACATTTGTTTAAAACGTTTAGTTACTTCCTGGTTTCCAAGCCTAGGCTAAGGAAATTATGTCATACATCCGAGGAGCATTCATCAGAATTTTTCTCTTTCGCGTGCGAGGAAGGGGGAGAGGGGTTTCCGCAACCATGCACACCCTCCTGTCTGCATGCCCAAGCTAAGGGCAGGTGGATTCCAGAATGTAAATGTTCAATGAATCACCTGCCCTTACTCAAGATGACCAGCTAGAAATGCTAAGGGTGTTTTCTTCAAAATGATTTCCCAAGAAATCAAAGCATTGAGACGGATGAATGAGTTTGCTTTAAATAAAAATAATTAAACAGCGTTTTTTGGTTTTGTGGTGCTCAGATGCAGTTTAGTTCTCCTTAAAAACGTAGGTCTTGGAGTCCGTGAAGAAGGGCCAAAACATTTGACGCCGTGCTTACCATCTATGTTGAGCATCATTTTCCAGAGTGAAGGTCTGACAGATTGGTGAAAGCCAAACCAAACTTCTCTACCTCCACCAAGAGGATTAGCACATCCTTCGGATGCAGTAAAAAAAGATCGACCTACAGGAGTATACCTAGAAGCAAAAAAATGTAATTATTCAGACCAAACTTAAAACTGCAGGAATTATTCATTCATCAAGTCAAAAGCGTAAGCTAGTTTGACCACACTTAAAACAGAAGTTGATGCCTTCCATACCTCATAGAGGGTAAATGTCTCATGACAACATCTAATGCCTGTATAGTCTCAAAAGGGACACTGGGAAGCCGTCCAGATAATGCATCATGTAGAGCCTGCAAGCTGACGCAAGCCATCCATTTAATGGCAACTTTGAAGATACGATCCTTTCCTTCCCCAGGCAGCGTGACTTCCAATTCCACCAGCTGTAATGTGTAAGAGTAAAACACAATAGTCAAAGCAGAACCTATTCAATCTGATCCATCTACAAAATAACAAAACTGCATTCCTTATATTTTTGACTTTGTGTTTTAATTCCTTACAAACATGTGAAAAACCTGCTTCGATAAATGGAGATCATGGACGTTCCTTAGAATGGGGACAAAGACAGTTAAAGCCGGGTGCACACAATCAGTTTTTGTTCGTTCAACCTGCTGGGTTGAATGGAAAAAACTTCAGAAGAACGAACAGCAATCGAACCCGCCAAGGATTGTGTTGTGATAGGGGACCCTCCCCCCCGCGGAACACTTCAATCAGCGTTATCCACCAACGGCTGAGAGTTCCGATCGGGAGTCGGTTGACTGCTAGTTCTCCAGCATGCTTGTCCGACAGAAGCCGGCCAAAACTGACAGACCAACATACACACGGGCCGAAAGTCGGATGTTGCCTCCAAACATTCCACCCATGTATACCCGGCTTAAAGAGGAAGCCTACTCTCCTGGTTTGTACCTATAGGTACTGTAAAAATACCTCCTAAACATGTACCGCTAAAAAGGTTTACTGTATACCCCGATTACGTCATCAGCGCATGCGCTCAGAAGAAACGGCTGCTTGCCATGTGGCGGGAGCGGCGGCTCCCACGCGCATGCGTGGGAGTGACATAATCGCGGCTCCGAAGCCCGCAAACCCAGAACACACACACCAGAGTAGAGGGTAAGCTCACTTAGAGGTGTGCAGGCGCTGCTGAAGGGCTTTGTTCTACGGCAAGTATTTCATAATGAGCTAGTATGCGATGTACACCAGATCATTACGCCTTTGCTTTGAAGGGTTTTTTTTTTTTGGGGGGGGGGGGGGGGGTTTACAACCACTTTCAGGGTCATCTCCTGCAAAATTTTAACAGCCAACATTCTATGAGGATTTTACCTTTTAGCCTTTGGGACACATAAGCACAGTACAAAGTTCAACTACATGCAACCTATTATGGACCCTTGCTTTTCTGGGTACTTCTACATCAGCACCACTCTATGCCTTCACTACAACAACCAATGGAAGCCGAGACCTCAATTACATTGGAAGGGCTGTTCATGAAACCTACCGTGTTGCCGTAAAACTCCACTTTTTTGCCACAGTTGGGTCAATGCTGGTAGAGCCAAGTTGTCAACATTTAGGAAACATGATTTTACAGAAGGAAGGAATGGCAATTCCAAAAAAATAAATAAATAAAATCTCGCAATCATTGGAGGTCAGTAGAAATATGCGGTGTGTGAGTGGTTGAGAGGTCCGCTCTGCATAGCAGATTGTACACATACCCGTCATCCGCCTGCTCATCGATCAACAGAGAGATCCCACGCTGAGCAGGCAGATCCGCTTGGACGAATTTTGCCCAGTGTGAAAGGTGCCTTACACCCACAGAAAAGGCAGACAAACTTATTTAAGTAAAAAACACAACTGATTCAAGGTTTAGGTGCTTACTTTATCTCTGGCGATTGGAAGAGGCATTGCAGTGTACAGGTTCTTCCTACCATCAAAAACTGGTTTACGATCTCCAAAGATCTGAGCCTTGAAATGCAGGACCATATGTTCAACTATTTCTCTAAAAAGTAAAACAAACGAACATTAGCGGTGGTTTTATGCATGGCTGAAGAGAGATGCAGATGCAAAGTGGACCTATGCCTAACATTTTAAATTTCACAGAGATCACTAGGGGAGGATAGAAGGATAAAAAAAAAAAAAGTTGCTTCAAGTTGCCTCCAGGGTGGATTACAAAATCTAACTCCCAGGTATCTGGTCACGTGATCTTTACCAACAGGTAGGATTAGAGTTCTCCCCCTTCAGCATTAGTCAAATGTCCCAATATCTGGGCTTTTTGGAAGAGTATTTTCCACAGGAATGAGGCATTATCCTTTTTATGGATGTTTATCCATTCTATCAATCATTTAAAAATAACTTAAAGCGGTAGTAAACCCGGTCTGACAAGCTTCATTTAAATTAATCAATTTAGCCTATAGTACTGTGTGCTCTGTGTGTATGCCATCTTACCTGCTTGCTTTCTCTTTAATCTGTATTTTTCATATCAATTACGTCATCGACGCATGAGCATTTAGTCCTATTTTTCCGGCAAGCTTATTGTGCCCGAAAAGAGCGGAGCTGAATACAGATGCGCAGGATTATGGCAATAATGACATAGTGAGGGCGGAAATATTTTACTGTTGGGACACAGAAGACATGACTTATAATGGTGGCGGCAACATACTAGCTGGAGCATTCAGAAAAAGTTTATTTGGGTAAGTAAGAACATTTTATTTTGCATAATGTATGAGGTGCAATGATTGTAAAGAGCAACAGGAAGCTGCATATTGCAGATTTGGAGTTACATTTTCTGAGTTTACTACCGCTTTAACTTTTGAAAATAGTTTCACTTTAAAGAGCTTTTTTACAAAGGCATTGAATTCTACAGCAGCCTTAATGTGCATCAATGCACCTATAGCATTAAAGTTAAGTTCCACCCACAAATACATCTTTATATATTTCAAATCCTATATGCATGATGAATCACCTTTGGGGAAAAAAAAAAAAAAAAATGTATACTCCCCTTAAGTGCCCTGTTGCTATGGGGTCCCTGTAATCTTCCACTTCTTGATTCTGCGTCACTCTGCATCACTTCCTGCCTCGTCTGGGCTCATGGGAGATGTGCGTTTTCATTTTCCATGAGTCAGTGGGCATCCCCGAGCTGTAAAAACGTGTTCTTTCCAGATAGGAAATGACTCGATTTTGTGGGGGGAGACAAGTTATCAATGTTACCATAACAACGGGGGTGGGACCTTCCTCCATCACTGCTCATTGTTATGGCAATGAGACACACTCGAGATGGCAAGGGGCATGCTGGGTAGGAAGAGACTCGAGGAGGGTGCGAGTGGGCTTCACATGCCCACAGCTAAGATGGGAACTCCCAGTAAAGAGGAAAAAAAAAAAAAAAACCAGGAAAGTACAAAATAAATAGGAAGACTACCCTGATTTAAAGCTATCAATGACTTTATTTCTGTAATCAACTAGATGAATGCCAGCAATAAAAAAAAAAAATAAAATAAAACGTATGTGGGCGGAGCCTCTGAGCCTTTTTGGTTGTGTTGCACAGGCATTCAGGTTACATCAGGCAACACTGCTCAAATGGCCTGTAAGCAGGGTGGAATTGATTTAAAGCGGAGCTCCACCCAGAATTTTTTTTTTTTTTGGTATCCACTCTTAATACTAAATAGATGTAACCTTTTGTTTCCTTACTTTCAAACCGCCTAGTAATTACATGTATTTTTTTACTCACAATTTCGTTTCTCTCACTGCTGGACTTTTCCATTTTAGGTGAGGGCACCTGAAGCCCACCCTGGGTCTCCTGGCATCTCTTCCTGAAAGAAGTGCATAGTGGGTAACCATCATGCGCTCCTTGATCTCGGTCCGCCTTAAATCAAGTCATTTCCTGTCTGTAAATAACACGATTTTACATTTCAGGGAAGCCCACTGACTCCTGGGAAATGAGGAGTCACATCTCCCAGAAGGCCAGGGGAAGCAGGAAGTGAAAAAGAGCCTAGGACCAAATAGGGGCAGAATACAGGGACCACCTAGCAGCAAGCGACTTCGGGTGAGTATAAAAATGTTTTTTCCTTCAAAAGTCAAGTCTATATAGGCAAAAGACTTGAATTATGTAAAACAAAAAAAAAAAATTCTGGGTGGAACTCTGCTTTAAAATCAAGTCAATTTAAATCCCTAGTAAAAAGGCTTGAGTTAAATCAACTCTATTTAAATCATAATTTTTAAAGAGCAACGGTCATCTCTGTCCCGCAGCAGCTCCTCCTCTGCCCCATTGGTGACTCAACGACAGTCCCATTCACTTTAAATGGGGCGGCTGGTGATGCAGCAGTGATAAGGTGAGGGACGTGGCGGCAGCAGGTGAGTGGATTATTAATGCATCTTAAATAGAAAACTGATATTTTTTTTTCTCCAAAAGAATTCCGTTAAAATAAAATTTAAAAAATGTTTTTAAATAATTTATTTTTATCCACCCTGCCTGTAAGAGGTTTGTTTGGTAAGCCAAATTGTATACTACTAAATGTCTTTGGTAAAAAAAATAAAAAAAAATCCCAATCAGTGATTACCATTTAGTCTTTAGGAAACAAACTATGTTATACATTTGAAAATTAATCAATCCTGATGTACTGATGCCCTAGCTCATTTCTTGAGGCCCTTAAAATGCCAGGACAGTACAAATACCCCCTAAATTACCCCTTTTTTGAAAGTAGACAGTCCGTGGTACTTCGTGCTGCATCACATCTACGCGGCTTCACAGTCGACTGACTGACAGCCGGCATCCTGCGTGACTTCATTGTGGCTTGCTTGGAACGTCAGAAGTCTTTGCAAGTTGCAATGAAGTCACTCAAAAATAGTGCAGGAACCTTTTTCTAAGTCACTGCGACTTGAGTTGCACTGATTAGAATGGTTCCATTGCTGTTAATGGGGTGAAACTTGTCATGTGACTTTAAACTCAAGTCGCAGCAGCGTGAAACGGCACTTAGTAAGAGACCTGGCATGTTTTTTGAAGATATAATTTTGTCACAATTTCTATTCTTTACATAGTCACCAGCGCAGTTGAGCATCATACGACATGACTGATGTGGTAATCAGGGACACGGACTGGTGACAGCATGTAAAAAAAATGGTGTACTTTTCATCATAGGCCTTGTTGACTCTCACCACTCCAAATGACTTTGTGCCAGAAGGTTTGGGGCTTGTCTCTATGCTGTTTGGCGTATTGTAAGCGGGATACTTTGTGGCATTTGCATAGTAATGGCTTTCTTCTGGCGACTTAACCATGCAGCCCATCTTTCTTTAAGTGCCTTCTTATCGTGCATCTTGAAACAGCCACACCACATGTTTTCAGAGAGTCCTGTATTTCACCTGAAGCTGTGGGTTTTTCTTTGCATCCCGAACAATTTTCCTGGCAGTTTTATCTGAAATTTCAGTTGATCTACCCGACTGTGGGTTGGTTTTAACAGAACCCCTCATTTTCCACTTCTTGATTCGAGTTTGAACACTGCTGATTGCCATTCTAGATTTCATGGATATCTTTTTATATCACTTTCCTGTTTTATACAGTTCAACTACCTTTTCCCACAGTTTCTTTGAGACAATTCTTTTGCTTTCCCCATGACCCAGAATCCAGAAACGTCAGTGCAGCACTGGATGAAAGATGCAATGGTCTGTCAGGAGTCCAGAAACTCATTGACCTTTTATACACACATACCAATTACAAGCAAACAGATCACAGGTGAGGATGGTTACACCTTTAATAGCCATTGAAAAACTCCTTTGTGTTAACTTGTGTGCATGTTATCAGGCCAAAATCACCAGGGTATGTAAACTTTTGATCAGGATCATTTGGGTAGTTTCTGTGGTCATTATGATTTAAAAAGAGTAAAACACAGTTGATTGATAATAAATGGCTTCAGCCAAACACTAACCATGAGTGAAAGAAATGTTTTTGTGTCAACATTCATATTCTCTGAAAAAAATGGCCAAGATGATCAAATTCTGCCAGGGTATGTAAATTTATGAGCACAACTGTAGTTGCATGCTAAACAGTCACTGAAAGAACCTGGTTTCTATATGTATGCAATATGATTGTTTGAAACATTCATACATTGCTTGATGGTTCGGGATCTGGTAGAGCCCTGCTGCACATCAGTGCATTCACAGACCACACAGAGGTCCTGTAACCCCTTAACTGTGCAATATTTGCACACAAGCAGATCATGTAAAATGCCTCTCCTGGGTACTGAAGCCCTGCAGCACATCTGCACCCACACATGGATCCAGCACAATGTCATTCTCACCTAGCTGAGAAGAGGAATCGCTGGCCTGCAGCACAACAAAGTGAAAAGCAACATTAACTGCTTCCCGTCCGGCCTTAAACGACAGCTGAGCCGGAGCTCCCCCATCCTGGGTAGACAACATGACAACCTCCCGGGGGGTGCACTGCAGCTCAATTGTTCATCTACTGTGCATACCAGATGACAGATCATTGTACAGGTGCAATGCAGGTACCATGTGATCGCTGTGACCAAATGAACGTTGTACACAATGAATGGCATAGCCATTCATTGTGTACGGTTGTGTTGATTAGTGTGATTGGTCACAGTGATCACATGGTACAGACAGGGCCAATCATAGTACATTTACCATGTGATCACTGTGGCCAATCACAGCTTCACAATAGTAATGAATCAATTGGATGCCATTCATGAAAATGACGGCTTAAGTTATTATCACTGTTCTAATCAAATACAGTGTTTAGTTTAGCACAGTGTCACTGTACTGCTCTGGTCACAGTAGGGAAAAAAATAAAAAAAAAAATAAAAAAAAAAAACTGTCTCACAAGTCGTTCCTTATCACTGCCACACCAGTCATATGGTGACACTGTACTGCTCTGGTTATGCAGTATTTGTTTTTTGGGGTTTTTTTACGTGGGAAAAAAAAAAAAAAATAGGATTTTACTTACTGTAAATTCCTTTTCTCTGAGTTCATTGGCGGACGCAGCCTCTTATCCTTGACATGTGGGGTTTATGCACCTTTCACTAGGAGTGGACTAGGCAGAACGTAGTTCAGCTAAAAGCATACACAGCCCCTCCCAGGAGGCAGTCCTCACCTGGCATAACCCCTCCTGCCCTGCTCAGCAGCTCAGTTTGTAAGCAGTACAAACTCAAACAAAGGAGTGTGCTGTGTCCGTCAATGAACTCAGAGAAAAGGGTTTTACGGTAAGTCAAAAAAAGAAAATCTTATTTTCTCTTTCGTTCATTGACGGACGCATCCTCTTATCCTTGACATGTGGGGACATCTTAAAGCAGTGTAAAAAAAAAAATGAGGGGAGGGCAACAACTGTACCCAACAAAAGAGTACACCGGGAGGCGCCCGACGCGCCTCACACCACCGCCTGCAAAAAACTTTGCGGCCAAAAGCAGCATCCGAGGACGCTGCAACATCAACTCTGGAAAACTTAGAAAAAGGCGTGCACAGCAGTCCAAGTAGCCGCCTTGCACCCTGAGAACCGACACCTGATGTCGGAAAGCCCAGGAAGTACTAATCATCCTGGTAGAGTGAGCCGTGACCAGAAAGGGGGGGGGCTCCTGGCCCCGAACAGTACACACACACGGGTCACAATCCGATTTAGCCAACGGGAAATAGTGGCAGACAAGGCCGCTAGCCCTTTGCGCGGATCAGCCACCGCAACAAAAATCGCATCGGATCTCCGAAAAGAGGCCGTAGCCGCCAGAAACACCCACAGAGCCCCAACCTCATCCAGAGTGTGCAAAGCAACCTCCTTAGTATGAAACGGGCGCAGACACAGCGAAAGGAGGACATGTCCTCATTAGCATGCAAAGATACCACCTTCAGGAAGGAAGGAAGGAGACGGGCACCAAAGCGCCTTATCCCTATGTAGGACCAAGTACAGAGACCTACAGAACAGAGGCGCCAGCTCAGACACCCGCCTAGCGGATGTAATAGCCACCATCTGCGAAAGCAGCTGCAAGGGAATTTCCCTGATATTTTCAAAAGGAGACTTCTGAAGCACTGAGTCCCTGACGCCAAAGGTGACCGTACCTGGGGGGGGGGGGGGTTACATGCCGAACCCCCTGTACAAAAGGTACGAATCAATACATGCAACGCTGAAAAAGAATCACCAGGGCAGAAACCAGCCCCTTGAGAGTGCTCAATGCCAGCTTGTGTTCTAGGCCTTGTTGAAGGAAGGCCAGCACCCGAGCCACTGAACAGAACGGGGTTCCACACCCCCACCTCGCACCAGGCAATGTGAGCCTTCCAGTTGCAGTGGTATATTGCGCGTGAAAAGGACTTACCTGCCTTGGGCATGGGAGGAATCACCGATTCCGAGACCCACCCGAACCCTTAACACCTGGGATTCAGTAGCGAGGCTGTTAAAGCGAGGACAAAGCAAGGTGCAAGATGGGGCCCTGGGAAGCAGATCCTCGCGAAGCGGGAGACGCCAGGGTGCATTCACCACCAACCGCACCATGTCGGCGTACCCGGGCCTCCGGGGCCAGTCAGGCGCCTTGAGAACGGGCAGAATTTCCTCTGCTTCTATCCTGCGCATAGACGCAGGAGCAGCATGAGAAGGAAAAAAAAAAAAAACATAGGTGAACCAAAGACGGGTCCACAGAGCCACAAGGGCACCCACCTCGTCAGCCAATGGGCCCCTTCGCTCAGCTCACAAAGGTCTGCACCTTTCCGAGTCCGCCAGGGTGCCAGTCGAACCACGACTGGCGTATCCCACCGCAGACAGATCTGCCTTAACACAGACGGATTCAGGGACCATCCCCCCCCGAACCAACCTCACACAACCAAGGCACTCACTAGCAAACTCGACGCATGAAATATAAACGGCAGAGATCACAGCACGTGAAGTTCTGCCCATAGCTGCTGCATCGACTGTGGCTTTCGTTCTGCTAAGCGTCTTGTCCCGCCCTGCTGATCCACATATGCCACGGCCGTGGCAATATCCGACTGAGCACAGACAGGACAAAAACTACAGCCTCCCCAACCAGCGGGAGAGGCAAAGCCAGATGGCCCGAAGATCAGGAAATGCATCTGGACACGACTGCTCCTGGGATCAGGGACCCCAGGTCGCCAACACCCCCAGGACTTCAGCCAGGCAAACTGGCGCCCGTAGCGACCAACGTCCAAAAACAGGGAAGAAAACAACTTCCCGAAATGCAGGGCCGGGGCCCGCAACCACAGTAGTGAGGATCAAAATGATCAACCGCACCAGGGATGAGGGTGACTTGTCCCACTGCAGAAGAACACCTTCGCTGCCAAGCAAAAGTGCGACACTGCTCAAAGGCTGCCAGGACCTGCCTAACCGACAGGACCCTACCGAAGCAGACATCTAAGCCCTGAAGGAGCCGGCCAGCGCCCCCCCCCCCCCATATGCAGGAGGAACCCCGCCTAAGCAACTTCGTGGTGCGAAGGCTCAGCTCATTCCGAGAGCGTTTACAACACCCGAGTGGAACCAATACCGGGCGAAAGCGGACCCTGCCAGAACAACCCAAAACTGGCAGCAGACTCGGCGCTCCTGTCAGCCGGGCCTAAGGACGGCGTGCCACTAAAGGATGGTAATCAGTGTCTGCATAGTTTACAACATACAGCAAGTGACATCTGGGATCAGACCCATGGAATCAACTAAGGTAGATGCCCAGCTGAGCCCCCGAGATCGTGGACACCACGATTGGGCGAAACATAGTGGGAACAACCAAGTGCCGCCATGTACAGAAAAGAAGGGGAGCTGAGACCACTCCCAGTCCCCACAGCTGCACTCCAAGTAGGACACCTGGGAAACCCACAACCACACGGGCCGGCCTAAGCGGCCCGACAGGGACTGCCCCTCCCTGCAAGGGACCGGCCGTAATCCGCCAGCCCTCCTGTTACGTGGGCCATGCTACACTCTACCGGAAAGCAACATCTGAGAGCACAGGACAACTGCCATCGGTCATCCGCTGACGATCAAGGCACTGCCTGGTGCCTTCCCGAGCGCCGCAGTCGCCGCGGCACAACCCTCCATACTATTCGGGAAACACATCGATTGATATCCCAAGGGGGCCCCCGTCAGGGTCCGACTCATCCCAGAGGCAGGAGGGGAGTACGGCCCGCCTTCGCCCAAGTCCCTGCCCGGGAAACCCAGGACCGCCTCGCAGTCCCTAAGCGGAGAGGCACCTGCATCAGCTGCCAACGTAACCTATCCTGGTAACATGGCCCGCAAACTGGGACCTGTAGTACCATGAGACCAAGGACCCCCGCCAGGACTGCACAGGACTCCCACAGGAAGGTAACCCCAGGGGGACTCACCACCTGCCCGCTCTGCCGCATATGTCTTTTTCCAGCACGAGCTGCTACCGAGGCAGGCCTGTGTACACCAACCCTTCCCCACATGTCATGCAGGGACAGGGCTGTGACTAGTATCAGCTACTGTGGGGGGGTTAACCAGCGTCAGGAGGCCAGGGAAGATGGCTGCCATGCACAAGAGACGCCAAAACACGCAGCCGGCCACAACAAAATGGCGGCCGCGATCAGCAATAGAGGCCAAACATGCGGCCGGCCCCGCCGAAGGTAAGGGGTGCCATTAAGGGCCCCCACGTCCCAGGGGGTGGGGGGGGAAGAGCAGCGGCCATGCAGCATATGGAGTGGGTGGGGGGGGGGGGGGAGGTGCAGAAAAGGGGGAACCAGCCGGCCAGCCTAACACCCCAGGGGAGGAACCCGTCTGCCCGCCCCGCACCCCGGGGGGGAAGCAGGGGGACGTACTTACCCATCCAGGCGGGCGTAGCAAGTTGCCACCTGAGACAGACCTGCCACCCCACCGGTTCGGAGGGAGCTGCCGGCCATGCGACACCCGTGACTCGAGCCCGAGGACCGGGTCCTAAGTGTGCTGGCGCGGAAAGAGGCACGATGCGGCTGACCACACGTGCAGCTAAAGGTCGCCTCGCGTCTGTTGGCCGCGCTGGGGAGACTACCTGGATCTAGGATATCCCGTCTGTCACCCAGCTGGCTACTTGATTGCATTATTTATCAGAAGTCTTGAGGGAAAAAAAGAAAAAAATGGGGAACCACAGATCCCAGCAGGGAGCCAGGTCCTACTCCTTGCACTAGGCAGAAAAAAAGGGATTTTATTATAACTTACCGTAAAATCCTTTTCTCCGAGTTCACTGACAGACGCAGCTCTTCTTGACTTTGTGGGGTTTTATGTTCGTCTTACCAGGAGTTAACTAGGCAGGGAAAGAATTCAGCTGGCCCCTCCCCTGGGGGCCGTCCTCCTTTCCTACATTAAAACCCCCCCTCACAGAGGACTCTCCAGTTTGTACACAAGCCGTACCAAAACAGAGCCCAGAGGGGTGGGTGCTGCGTCTGTCAGTTAACTCGGAGAAAAGGATTTTACGGTAAGTTATAATAAAATCCCTTTTTCTCCTACGTTCACTGACAGACGCAGCTCTT
>BLSH010475851.1:1297955-1317505 GCA_018402905.1 Glandirana rugosa
AAATACGTCCCGAAAAAAAGGGGTGTATGGCATGGGCCCTGTACCTATTCTCTGGAGAGGAAAAAAAAGCCCTGCATAAAATTTATATAGCCTTAGGCCCCTTTCTCATGGGGCGGACTCCGCCTGCTCAGTGGGGAATCTGTCCACTGATCACCACTGAGCAGGCAGATGGCTTCTCCGTGTCCACTTCACTTATGCAGAGCAAACAGACAGCGCGCTCTCATCAATGGGCGGTATTGGTGTAAAGACCAAATATCCGTTTACATCCAACCATCATGCGTTCCCACAGACGGATGGGGAAAGGATCCCCTATCTGTCTGTTTTTAGCAGACAGGATCAGATCTCAGCAGGTGTCAACGGACACATGGCCGTTTAGGCCCCTTTCACACTGACGGACCTGAAAATCTATCAGGTGGACTCGATCAGACCATCCATATCGCCCTATGGAGCGGCTTAAGTCAGCGGACACCCTCCGGCATCCGATCTGGTCCGCTAAAAATAGACGGATGGGGATCGGTTACCCATCTGTCCAGCAGATAGGAGTCGTCGGATAGAAATGGACAAGCAGTCTGTTCCCATCCAACCGCCCCATAAAGAATAGCAAGGCTGTGTCTGTTCTGCATAGCGGAGCGGACATGGACCTTTCATACGCCTGCTCAGCAGACCGATACTTCACCAAGCAAGCGGATTCACTTGGCAGAGTCCATCCCATCTGCAAGAGGCCTTAGTTTATGCCTAGTACACACGATAAAGAAAAAAATAATGATAATTATTCGGACAAAAAAAAAAAAAAATAATAAACCACTTTCGCGAAGCGTACGATTGTACAATTTGATTAGCGCACAACTTTCGAGAGCCGCTCACAACAGTTAATGTGAAATTAGTAACGCAAACATTTTTCTTGTACCATATCAGAAAAAACGATTTTCGTTAAATCAGTAAAGTACAAGTTAAAAAATAAATAATTAGAAGACCAAGACCACACATGCTCAGAAATGAAAGAATACATTACATCTCTTCCGAAGTTGTATTCTGACGTACGAGAATTTTCATAACTTTAGTAACAAAAGAAAAAAAAAAAAAAAAAAAAAAACCACACACACACACACACACAGATCTATGCTCATCATGTGTACGAGGCATTAGTGGCACCAAGTTATCAAAATAAGAAGCATTCGTGCCGTTATCTGTTAAAAACAGCCTTCGAACCACACCTAGCCAGCAGCACTAAATGTACAGATAAACCCAGCAAGTCCATATGCACTTAAGTCTCTATAACTCAAACACACAATGATCAATTCACTAAGCTTGAGGAGCAATTTTAAATACTTTTTATTTTACCTTGTGCTAACTTTCTTATGAAAGTGTTAACCAACATAAAATATTCTTAGGGGTTAAATTCTGTTCTTCACATAAAATAGGATAAGACATAGTCTGCGTCAATGAGACAAAATGTAGTTAGCACTGAAAACAAGCCATTAAGAGAAAACCACATAATGCAAACCCTATTCTCCTCTCCACCTGTTGCTCCCTAACCTGGAATGCTGTCAAACTTTGGGCATTCGCTGACCTTAGATGAATTTGGCTGTTCAGCGCACGCGGGAGAAAGAGCTTAGTCACTTGATTCCCACGTCCATGCTCAACAGCAGGGATGAAAGAATCCCCATTGTATCCAAAACAGCCATGGAACCCTCGAGTGCTGGAGCTGCCGATCGGTGACTGCACAGGATAGGATGCTGCCATGACTCATAATTTCCCACCTGGCTGTATCAATTTTTACATGGAATTGTTGAGCTGGGGGTGCTCTAAGGGACATCCATGGCTCAGATTTTGGACAATTCAGGAGGATTCAGAGGAAACTCAAGCCATTTATGGAAGTCTTTACTCTAAAAAAAGTGGTTGTAAACCTAAAAATTTAGGTAAGCCTATATTAAAGTCATACCTATAGGCAGGGCTTGACAAAATTTGCCTTGAATCTAGGAGCCGGCTAAAAAAGTTAGGAGCCAGTTTTTTATAGCGTAGTGTGGGGTTGTCAGCGCCAGGGGTAAGACAAGTAATTTGCGCCCCTAACCCCAACTTACTCACAGCAGAGCAGCCAGTCAATAACTCCACCATTACATCAGGGTTATAGGCTGGCCAGAAAGAGTGACACTAAAAAATCTGTTATGGGGGAAACTCATTATGCTGAATGCATTGTGACTGCGGCATGTAAAACGCCCTCATCTCCTGCCTAATGGAGCTTAAGGGTGGCAAAAACATGTCTCTACTGCACATTATTACCACCCAACTTTCACATCTAAACAAAGCCTTAGTGACATTGTAAATAAAATACAAAAAAAAAAAAAGGTGAAAAGTATTCCAGCGCTGCTGATCTTCTGTTGCCTCTTTGCAGCCACTTCCTGCCTACATGTCTGTCCCCCACAGTGACTTTTCATTGCTCTGGTGGGTTTCCGGTCACCATGAAATACTGGAGCCCAGCTGCACATAGAGTGGTATTTGTTGATGGTACTCAGGGCTTTATCACAATTTTGTTGCTTAGAATAAAGGTCACGTTTCTCGCGGTGCAACATCATCTTTCATATTATACAAAAAAATAATGGGCTAACTTTACTGTTTAGTTTTTTTTTATTCATTAAAAGTGTATTTTTTTCCAAAAAATTGTGCTTGAAAGACCGCTGCGCAAATACCATGTGACATAAAATATTGCAGCAACCGCCATTTTATTCTCTAGGGTCTCTGCTAAAAAATAATATATAATATATAATGTTTGGGGGTTCCAAGTCGTTTTCTAGCAGAAAACACTGGATATTTAATTGTAAGCCACTAATGTGAGAGAGGATTTAGTCTTTAAATGGTTAAACTTTCCTGATAGCCCGGAGATCATTGCTTTGAAAGAACCATAAGATACATTGTTGTGTTTATTCTTCTAACTCTCAACAACTATTCCAGGCGGCCTGTTTGTTACTTTTCTTCAGTCTAAGTGGAAACAAATATCCCGGGCAGCGGGCCAAGTTTAACAGCTGTTAGATGAAGCAGAGAACGGCTCTCGCTGAATCTGACACGCTGATTTACCATGGGGAGAGAAGAAACGGCAGTCACTCGCCAGGACGCGATTTCTGGTCGCCATGGCGACCTGGGGTTTGTCGAGACCTGAGCCTATAGGTATTGTCAATATCTCCCAACCGTGCTCGGTTTAGGAGATCTACCTTGTACTGCGCATCCTCTAAAGAGCGAGCCCTCTGTGCAGTTTCTTCACTAGCGAGTGCGGTGACTGGCGACCCCTGCGTGCATACAAGGGAGTGACGTCACACCACTCCCTCCAGTCACAGAGCCGGAGTCCGCAATACCGGAAGGAAGAGGGGCAGACATGGATGGGGCCTCCAGCAGGGACAGCAAAGGCTTAGTTTGCAGGTGTCACATAATGTGTTAGTATGTGATGCATACTAGCACATTATGCCTTTACTTTGCAGGTAACTAAAGTAAAAGCCATCAGGGTTTATTTCCTCTAAGACTGGTGGTTGACATGCTTTCTGGACACCGGTGTGGCAAGGACCGGGATCGGTGTGAGAAAGCATTTACTGGCTAGGTAGGCAAAAGCCAGCCAGTGAGGGCCTCACGCAAAGGACTAACAACCTGCATCTGCTTTGGTAAAAGAAGTTCACCTTTAAAAGGAGTTCTAAAGTCAGTTATATGATTCTATGCATTAAGATATAAAAAAAAAAAAAACCAGTGTGCAGCAGCCCCCCTTTGGAACCCCAGATTCCACGAGTGAATCTGCCGTCCGAGACTCAACCTCCTGATTGGCTAAGACACAGCAGCGGCGCCATTGGCTCCTCCTGCTGTCAAAGTCAGTGAGCCAACCAGCCAATCAGGGGAGAGGGGGTGGGGGTGGGGCCGGGCCACAGCTCCATGTCTGATTGGACTTGGCTCAGGTGCCCCCCATTGCAAATTGCTTGTTGTAAGGGCACTCAACAGGAGGGAGGGGCCAGGAGCACAGAGGAGGGACCTGAGAAGAGGAGGATTCGGGCTGCTCTGTGCAAATCCACTGCAACAGAGCAGGTAAATATAACATGTTTATTGTTTTTATGGGGGGGGGGGGGGGGACGGAACGGGACACACACCACAAGACTTTACAATCACTTTAACATGTTATAGCCCCCACACCCCTCCGATCCCCACATGTGACAGCGAGCCGGGGATCTTCTCCTCCCAGCTCGCTGTCAATTTAAAAAAACAGATGCAGTCATTCTGGGCTGCGCCCGCGCCCATCATTCACAGACTGAAATTAATTTGAGAACTACACTTAGCGACAGCCTTTGCGTCTGTCGGCTCATAGTTCTCAATGAACACGGCACTGTTGAGTACTCTAGGTAGTTCATTGAGCTTCCTGTTATTGTGTAACGGTCTGCCCATACGAAAAGACCGATACAGAGACGGTCTACTCCCCACATTGCAACTATGATCTGCTGAAAAATATACACATTTTTTACCTGCAAAAAAGATGTGCATTTAAATCTTTTTTTTTACAAAAGTGAACTTTAATCATAAGATCCACTGGTGCCCGAAGATTGTAAAAAGGTAAGCATTCCTGCAGTGTTCAAATGGGTTTAGGTTAGAAAGCAAGGAAGCAGCAAGTATAGGTGTTGGGCAGCTAAGCGTTTGATTTGAGCAACGCTGGATTCACACCAGTCCGCTGCAAATTGCAGCCTTGTTGGTGAGAAAGACAGGCGCCGTTGTTCAGCAGCTCCTGTCCGTTCTCACTGAGGATCAGCTGATCAGGGAGGGGAGGGGGGAGGTGCAGTGAAGAGGGGGAATTCCCGTTCAGTCCTGGTTCACATAGGTGCAATGCTAAATCCACGCAAATCCACTGTGCATCGCACCCGACTGGCAGGGCAGTTCATACTGCCCTATGCAAACTGAAGGGAGGTGCCAATATATTGTTAATGACACCTCCTTTTAAGCTCACATTCGCAGTGCGAACTGCAAATTTGCACAGGAATCGGATCGCATGGGTATGGACACCCATGTGATCAGATTCTGCTGCGGACCAAAAAAAGTCGTGTGCGAGTTTGGACCGAATGCAATTTGATTTCAGCCATACTATCTGTATGGCTGAAATCGCATGGCCATTGCATACGATTTGCACTGCAGTGCGGTGCAAATCATATGCGATATTGCAGAGTGCAGTGGTGTGAACCGGGGCTCAATGCGGAACGCAACAGCGAGTCAGATGCTTTCCCATTGAACATAATGGGCTGGGAATTCGCAACGCACACGTTTTCTGTGCAATGAGGACTGCGAATGCACCGCACCTATGTCAACTGTACACATTGAAAACCATGCGTTTTCAAGTGTCCTGCGAACTGGATGCGGCGTAAGCCTCATTCAAATCGCCTAGGTTTGAACCCAGCCTGAAAGCAGACCTAGACTCTTGAAAATATCTTGCTCTCATATTCCGCTGCCACCTTTCTCCCTCAACTGCACATTTTTTTTTTTTCTAAACGTAAATACCTTTAAAAATGTTCCTTTCCTCTTTTTGAATGCTCACCTAGGCGAAGACAACAATGTACGGCCTCAGGATCCTAACCTTAAGCTACAGATCTGACAGATCAGTGTCATTTTTGCCCAGGGTGCCTGAGTTTCCCCTGTGAACACGCAAACACACCATGGGTTTCTGACAGGTTTATGGGACTTAGCAGAGACTGCGGCATGTCTGCACCAGCGTGGGTTCTCTTCTGAAGATGGCAGTGTGGGAGGAGACAACATTGGCTGCACGGGGGAAACACTGGACTCCACAGACTAGCAAGTGGGGTTTTTTTTTTTTTTAATTTTCAAAACAGAGACCATTAATGTTAGGTGGGTAAAGTTCCACTTCAAGTTTATTAGTAAACTTCTGGAAAGAAGTGGGCTAAATGTCTTTCAAAGCGAAACTAAGTTGACACATGTAAAAATATAATTTCCTATCTCTTTACTAATGCTAGCAGGATTAAAGTTTATGTTGATTGAAAGAATTTAGTTCCACTTAACCCATTTGAGCTCCGGAAGGTATTTTTTGTAATCCAGCAGTGCGTTGTCTGACAATTGCGTGGTCGTGCAAGTGCAACACTGTGCCCAAATAAATTTTATGTCCATTTTTTCCCCACGGAGCTTTCTTTTGGTGGTATTTGAGCACCTCTGCAGTTAGCTATAAACAAACAAAAAGTGATGATTTAACAAAAAAAAATAAAATAAAAAAAGAAATCTTAAATTCTTCACCAATTTAGGCGAATATGCATTCTGCAACATATTTTGGTAAAAAAAAAAAAATCCCAATAAGTTATAGTGTCTACAAACTATGGGATAGATGTATGGACTTTTTATTTTTTTTGTTGTTTTTACTAGTAATGGCGGCAATCAGCAATTTTTAGCTGGACTGCGACATTGTGGTGATCAAATCTGACACCGACACTTCTTGGGGACCAGTGACACCAATACAGTGAGCAGTGCTTTAAATAAAAAAAAAAAAAACTCAGCACAGTCACTGTATAAATTGCACTGGCAGGGAAGGTGTTAACATCAGATAGGGAGCGGTTTCTAAAGCCTGGTACACACGGTTCGACGGTCGTATCAAATCGGTAGTACGACCGCTGGCTGTATGATCATCCGACCCTTAGTACGCGCAATTAGAACAGCCTACGTACAATGGTCGTACAACAGACGTTGTATGAGCAAACTATAAAAGTTTGGTAGTACCAACAAGCGGTCGTACAAGTTGTATTGTGCAAAACACGCATGCTCAGAAGTCAGGAACGGCCGGACGCTAATTACATGGCACCTGAACTTTCTCTTTATACGTCCAGAACACGTCACTACATTCCGCTTGGTCGTACGATCGTGTAGTGCAAGTCAGCACACAAGTTATACGATCCAACATACTATTTGGTCTGTTCGGTCGTACGACCGTCAAACAAACAGTATGTACAAGGCTTTAGGCTTCATGCACATGGGACGCTTTTTCAACCTCCCCTGATGGATTTTTCTTGACAGCTAGAAGCCAGCGTCTAAATCGCCCGTTTTGCATGCCACGCTTACAAGCCGCTTGGCATTTCAAATGCCTCTGAACTGGTGTTTGAACCCATTTTTTTGCGTTCAAAAAAAGCCTTTTAACTCAACTGCCTGGAAACGACCTTAAGCGACCCTGTGTAAATGTACTTATAAGATAACATTAAAGGAGTTTAGGGGCACATCTGTTTATCAGCCTCAGTGTGCATGAGGCCTAACTGTGTGGGGGAGAAAAACAGATCCGTGTTCCTGCTTAACAGAAACACAAGATCTCTGTTACTAGCAGAACGGCGATCTGCCCCGTTTACATAGGCAGACCGCCATTCTGCCTCTCCAAGAATGATCATCGGGTTCCCGGCAGATAGTGTCCGCCAGACCAGCTGATTGGCTCCCGCTGTGTCCAATCACAGCGAGAGCGGGTCCTACGCACGTGCCCGAGGCCCCGAAGGAGGAATCATGTACAGGTACGTGATTTTGCGCTCAAGGGCCGCCCTGCCGCAGTAAATGTACATGGGGTGGTCCTTAAGCAGTTAAAGAGAAGCTCCACTTTTGTTAAGAATAAAAAACAATACCTTCTGGGTGATCTATGTACATTGTAACGACTGTAACCAGGGTAGATTTGATTTAAATCAAGTCAATTTAAATCACCACTAAAAAGGCGATTTAAATCATAATTTTTAAAGAGCAGCTATCATCTCTGCCCCGCAGCGGCTCCTCCTCTGACCCGCTTGCTGACTCACCGGCAGTCCCATTCACTTTAATGGGATGGCTGGTGATGCAGCACAACAAGGTGAGGGACGTGGCGGCAGCAGGTTAGTGGATGCCCGCTAACAGGCACTGCCATGATGGCTCTGAAATGACAGGTGCTCTTTAAACGTAAAGGACTTATTCTTGCTGGTAGTTACAATCTTTACAAACAAAATGAAGGTTTCCCATTTAGAATAAGAAGCTTGAACCCTGGTTCACACTTGTGCAATGCGGGAATCGGCACAATTGCATAGCCGGTTCACGCATCACATTCTTCACACTGCCTTCTGCAAACCGCTGCGGGTGTCATTACAAAGTTATGGACACCCCCAGGTTTGTTCACAGATTGCATAGGTGAGAACACCCATGTGAAGCAAATCCACTGCGGGGGGGAATAAAAAAAAAAAATAAAGCCCCTGCACCTTTTATGCGAATACAACTGTATGGCTGAACTCGAATTGCTCAGAGATCGCATGTGATCGGCATCTGCGGTGCGGGTGCAAATCACATGCGATCTGAGATCGCACAAGTGTGAACCCGGGCTCAATCATACCATTTGTAGTGTACATCGATTTGCAAAACAATGTGATAAAGGAATATTCCTGAACTTTGTTTTATCTCATGGTTACTGTGACATTGTGTGAATGAATTAATGCAGTGCATGTTATCTCAGCTTGGATTCACTGAATGAGTTTGCTAAAAATGTAAATATTGCAGAATATACAGCCTCATGCTACATAACCAAGCTCCATTTCATGCTGAATAAGCAAAATCATCAATGTATCTTGAATAGAAAACGAATAGATTTTTACTCCAAAAGCAAGTTATTAACCACTTCAGCCCCGGAAGGATATTCCCCTTTAGGACCAGAGCACTTTTTGCGATTCGGCACTGCGTCGCTTTAACTGACAATTGTGTGTTCATGCGACGTTGTACCCAAACAAAATTTGCGTCCTTTTTTTCCCACAAATAGAGCTTTCTTTTGGGGGTATTTGATCACCTCTGCGTCATTTCTGATCACCGCTACAAATTCTCGCAAATCGGCGGTTATTGATTGTTTGCGCAAAAGTTGACGCGTTTACAAACCATGAGAACTCATTTCTGGGTTTTCATTCTATTTTTTTTAGATTTTACTAGTAATGGCGGCGATCTGCGATTTTTAGCGGTACTGTGATATTGCAGAGGACATGTCGGACCATTTTGACACTTTTTTTGGGACCACTGGCATTTATACAGTGATCAGTGCTATGAAAATGCACTGATTACTGTGTAAATGCCATTGGCACTATAGGGGTTGACCTGGAGGGGGCGCTCTAAGGGTTAACTGCATTCCCTCAGTGTGTTCGAACTGTAGGAGGGCTGAGCTGGCAGGGGGAGGGTAGTGACCACAGCTTCCATATCCAAGAAGCCTGTGATCACAGCCCTTCCCCCTGTCAGAACGGAGATCCATGTTTACATACACGGACCTCCGCTCTCTCACTGACTCACACCAGTCATCGCGGGTAGCCGGCGGAGATAGAGAACGCCCTACCCGCTCCCTGCCCCCCCCCCGGAACAACGTGAGCGTGCCCCCGGCGGCGCACGCTCAAAGTACTCATTATCGCGACCGCTATCTGGTGACGTGGGTTTGCAATAACAAACCACTTTGCCGCTGTCGGCTATTGCAGGGGATGCACAAAAAAATAGGATTTTTTGACTTAACGTAAAATCATTTTCTCAGAGTAAATTGACAGACGCAGCCTCTTATTCATGACACGTGGGGTTTGTGCACCTTTTACTAGGAGTAGACTAGGCAGAACGAAGTTCAGAAAAGAAAGGCTGGCCCCTCCCAGGGGGCCATCCTCACTCAGTGTATAACCCCTCCTCCCTGCAAAACACCAGTTTGTAACAAGCAGTGCAAACTCAACCACAGAGGGGTGGGTGCTGCGTCTGTCAATGAACTCAGAGAAAAGTGGTAAATGTGTTTTGTGCCGCGCTGTGTGGTACAATTGGTATTATGTGAATTAATTGTGATTGTGTTAGGTGCAATAGTGCCAGTGATGAATAAATTTATGATTAAAGCATTTCTGGAGCGGCGCCTGAGGCGATCTCAAAGCGGCTTGCTAGGAGACTTCTATCATAGAAGTCAATGCAAGCCACCCGAGATTGCCCTGAAAATAGTGCAGGGACCATTTTTCTAAGGCGGAGCGAAGCGATTCGCTCCTATTAGAACGGTCCCATTTGCACAGCATTGAGGCGAATTGTCAGGCGACGCAAGTCGCCTGACAATACGCCTAGATGTGAACAGGCCGCGAAGTCGCGCCGCGCAAGTGTGAACCGGCCCTTAATGATTGGCGACAGTTAAAGTAAAAGTTTGCAGATGATGCCGGTGATGATACACTTAATAAAATTATACAAATAATAGTCCATAAAAGTTCTGTCAGATGGGTGAATTTAAAAATCTCTTAAAGGCGATACATATTGGTGCGCTGGGTAATACATCTGCAGTGATTGTAGTTGTGACTGATCCTTAAGTGTGTGCTCGTCCCTCACCTGAGGTGTGCTAGCAACCTTGCACATAAAAGTTTCTTTGTATGGGTGATTCCTTGTTCCTCCTGTGGGGATTTCCACCTTTTCTGTGTGCTGTCAGCTATGTTGCCGGTGACTTTTTAAAACTAGTGATACGGAGAGAGACCCTCCCAATCGGGTGGGTGCAAAAAGAGGACTTTCCTTCGTGTGATATGGTTTTGTTTAAAACATTTATTTAAAACAAGCTTTTAAAATTAACACTCACATTTGCAAGTAAAACAAACAAGCGTTTCTCCTATGAGCGCCGAGCTCGTGTGCATTCAGTCTGAGCTTCCAAACACCTGCAGCAGAGGTGTTTTCAGGTGAGTATGTGTTTTCTTCCCCCCCCCCCCGGTGAAATCCTTAATGATTTCATGCAGATGAGCCCCAAAAAACCGACCGCACTGAAAAGGCAGGTCTGTGAGGCCCTTCTTAGATGCGTGGTCACCCGACCAGCACCACAGCCACAGCAGCCATCTAATAATGACCGCAAAAATGGACATCTTTGACAGCATAGGGACCAAGTCCAGTGCTGCGTCACAAAGGTAAAGAAGGCCCTGCACCAGCTGGTCCGCCCGCTGCACCTAATCTGGTGAGTACCCGAAGTCCCCCAGATCCTTGTGCAGCTCCGTCGCCTGTTCAGTGAGCGACTGCGCCACCATGGCCGACGCCAGCGCCGGCCTCATGGCTGCCCCTGCCAGCAAGGACAATGCCTTAGACACTGCTTCCGTCCGCCTATCGGCCGGATCCTAAAAGGATGGCGACCCTTCCAAGGGAATGGTTGTCTTTTTCAGGCGGGCCACCGGCAGATCCACCACGGGGGATGCCCATTTCTGTATCAGGCTGTCCTCAAAGGGATAGCGCACAGAAAACCGTTTTGGCAGGGTAAAGGATTTTTGCAGACGCTGCCATTCCTTATAGACAAACTGGTCGAAATACTGGACATAAAGGGAACACCTTAGGAGCCCGGGCTGGCTTACAGGACCCAAAAGGCGTAAACCGTCACTTGTTGCTCCCCAGCCTGGCCCAGCCACAGCGAATCACGGACAATTGCGACCAGGGAGCCCACCAGCGCCTTTTCGTGCGCCACTGAGGCCCCCTGGTTCTCTTCACCATCCGAGGGCTCCAGTTCCCCATCCGAGAGCTCCACGGGGGTCCCTGTAACCACAGAGCCCCCTTCCGGCTCCGATTCCTCCCCCGAAGATGGAGGGGGGGGGGTGGATGCTTTCTCTGCACCCCCCCCCCCCCCGACCATGGCTCGGTTCCCCCCGGGCAAAATACTCTTCAATTTGTCTAAAGGAACCATCGGTCCCAGCACAGCTTGAACTTCAGCAGACCCCTCCGGCAAAGAAAGGGGGGGGCGACTCACCCTTCCTGACGGACATAGCGGGTAGCCACCCATTGCAGATCTGCCTCCCCCCAGATGGGGAGGGTTGCTGCCGGCCATGCAACCCCTGGATGCGAGTTGCAGCCCGGTCACTGGGTACGCAGATGGGGCGTTTAACCCTCTGAACCCCCACCGCACCGAACGGGGCACGATGCGGTGGACCCCGCGTACAGCTAAGGGTGGCTCGAATCCGTCAGCCGTGCTGGGTAGATTTCCAGGATTCGCGATATCCAGCATATGACCCAGCCGGCTACTTGATTGTATTTTTCATCAGATAGCTTGAGCAAAAGAAAAAGAAAGAAAAATTGGGGAACCGCAGATCCCAGCAGGGAACCAAGTCTAACTCCTTGCACTAGGCAGAAAAGACTGGTGTGCTTTGCAGGGCGGAGGGGTTATACACCGGGTGAGGACAGCCACCCTGGGAGGGGCCAGCCTTGTTTTTCTAAACTTTGTTCTGCCTCGTCTACTCCTGGTAAAAGGTGCATAAACCCCACGTGTCATGAATATGAGGCTGCGTCTGTCAATGAACGTAAGAAAAATTGGATTTTGTATCTTCGTACAGACTTGTGGGAAAATCAGTGAGCTAATCACACAAGCAGGAAATGACATATCTGCGGGACGTTCTGTACACCATCTGTGTACGAAACGCCTCCAGGTAGCCATATTGCATTTTGTAGAGAATTACAGCAGCTGCAGATTTAAAAGGAAAGGTCATTTTTAATAACATTCAATTATAATATGACTTGTGTCGCAATTGTATAATATATATATATATTTTTTATTTGCACATTTTCTTTCCCACAAAAGTGATTTTGCAGTGCGAATTTGCATGTGGTTTGCACCAAAGTAAGAGTCTTTTCCAAAACCGCACCATACGGAGTTCCAATGATGTGAATGGGCACCATTGAAAAATGCGATTTCCCTTGTCATTTGATTCTGTGCAACTCAGTCACGGGAAATCACACTAGTGTAAACCAGGGCTTAAAGACCAGACAATGGTAGTGGAAGAAATTGCTTTGCACAAGCTGGTCCATGCAGGACTAAATTTAAAATCTCAAAGCACCAGAAGCAGTTTTAAAAAAAATATGTATGTAAATAAGTATGTGTTCTGACACACAACCCCTCCCTACCCCTCAGGTCATGAAAGATGTGAATGCCACACCAAGCCTTTATAGGCTGAGCAATGCAAAGCACACAGTTCATTGATCTCATCTCATTCATATTTACAATCTAACGCTAGAGAATTATAAGAGTTATTGAAAAAATACAAAAACACAACACCGCAATTTCCCACGCATGGATAACATTAGTATAATTTGTTACACCTCAGGTCTGCAATTTCTAAACAGATGAAACAAAGCTGTGAATAGCACTAGATGAAGCAACATAAACAGTGACAGCAGCTCAGTAAGCAAGATAGTTAAGCTACTGGGTAAACTTGCAATGTTGTATTTTTCTGACATCTTGCCCAATATAAAAAAAAAAAAAAAAAATGCAGGAAACAAGCAAGAAGTGTAACTTATTTTGCACCCTACTACCCTGAAATCACAACGATTGGGCACTAAACCTTCCACTGGCACCAACAATGAACCCTATCCCTTCCACGAATATAATTGAGAGGGCACCAATCCTCTTCCTACTGGCTGCAAGAGCTTGTAATTTACTTCCGTTGACCATCAAAGGCCCAAGGGGTTTGTCTACTCCCACCAGCACCAGGGCATTTTCTACTCCCATCAATAATAGTCTACCCTCTACTAAAGTCTTAAAGACAGTAAACCTTTGTTAGAGTGCTGGCTGACCGGGAATCATGCGACAGGACCAGAGTGGGCAGATCGTCTCCAATTTTTTTTTTTTTTTTTAATACCAGCCGTGTCGGATCCAGATAAGTAGGAGGGAAAACACAAACAGAATCCCTACAGAAATGGAGCAGAACAGAATGGATATCACTTTTGGGACATTCATGCTCCCTTTTTTTTTTTTTTGCTGCAGATTTATTATTAATCTGGGCAGTCAGGTGTAAGCAAACTTGCATCCATTTACATTAGACCACCTCTAATCAGTCATATTTAGGTGCAAAAAAACTAAAATATATGGAAATGGGCACACCTTTGCCATTTATTTTTGGTTCAGGATGGACTCGAGTCAGTTTACAACCTCCCGTCCAGTGACATGGAGCTTACAATGAGGTTCCCCTTAATAAATTGACTTTTTTAACCAAAGAATAAAACATTTGACATTGCAAGCAAAAATAGTACTGAAATGTGCAAATAGAGTTTAGATCCACAGAAGAAAAAACATTTTGATGACACATTTTCACACTTTCTATCCTGTGAAGACTTGAACAGCAGGGAAGCATCACTGAGAAAGCAGGAGCCAGTAGCAATGAAAGCTGTAACTGAAAATGCTGGGTATAGATTACTGTGGGATGTTTTGTATAAGGCTCCATGCAAACTGAAGCAGATAAACAACAGTTTATGGTCATTTGGGCGTTTTTTTTTTTGTTTTTGTTTTTTTTAACAGTCCATAAACGCTGCCTCCTATGTGTCCATGTACACAGACTTTTATTGTCATTTAACAGCAGTGGCATTTATGGGCTGTTATCAGAACGCCCTGAATTGGCATTCAGGAGTTCTTCTGAAAACAAAAAACGCTGGATGCCGATAAACGCTCATAAACACTGCTTACCGTTTTGTAGTCAATGGAAGCTAGTGAAGTTTAAAAAAAAAAAAAAAAAAACACAGACACCGATAAACGCTGCTAAAAGCACATTTTCTAAGCAGCATCTCCTGCTACATAATCCGATGCCCAGAGAGCGCCCAGTGTGAATGGAGCCTAAAAGGTTGTCTGTGTTCAATAGAGTTTCTCTATTGGTCTAGGTCAAGGGGTCTCCATTCTCCAAAGTGCCAGATTACTTTCCTTCAGAGTTTAGGGGAGCCATACTGTGGCCAGTGGAAGGCAAACATGCCTCAAGCTTGGTTGTTAGTGGGACTAACAGTGCCCCATTGTTTGTGCCCGTGGAAAAAAAAAAAACAAAAAAAAAGTGCCGCTTATCAGTGGGAAGAGTCGTGCCCCAACGACCAGCTAAAACGATGGGCTGCAGTTTGGAGACCACTGGTCTAGGTCAGGGGTTCTCAACCTCAGTCCTCAAGTACCCCCAAAGGGCCATGTTTTGGGAACTTCCCTTAGATAGAATAGAATAGCTCTTATCAATACCATGTCGTTGATCTGGATTTAAAGCAGCTGTGCAAGGTAAAAGGAAAACCTGAAAATATTGTCCATTGGGAGCAATTGAGGACTGCGGTTGAGAACCACTGATCTAGGTGACCACTGTCAAAGGATGAAAGTGAAAGAAAATACAAAGCTATGATGTGATTTACTATCGCTTTAAGCTAGCCATACAAGTTTAGACCTCCCTCACTCAGCCCTTAATGCCCCCTACACACAATGAGAAAACTGGGGACCGGATTTCCCCGATGCTTGGTTTTTTATTTATTTATTTTTTTCATTTGTTGTTTCTGATCATGCGCAGTCTTTAATATCTGATATTTCTCGTACGAAAATTGTACACATTAACCACTTCAGTCCCGGAAGGATTTACCCCCTTAATCACCAGGCCTTTTGAGATACGGCACTGCGTCGCTTTAACTGACAATTGCACGGTCGTGCAACGCTGTACTCAATTAAAATTGATATCCTTTTTTCCCTCAAATAGGGCTTTCTTTTGGTGGTATTTTCTCACCTATGGTTTTAAATTTTCTGCGCAAAAAAAAAAAATAAATAAGAAAGGACCAGCAATTTTGAAAGAAAGAAAAAAGAAAAAAAACTTTTTTTTGCTTGCTGCTACAAAACAGTCAAAAAAAATAAAATTTCTTTATCAAATTTAGGCCAATATGTATTCTACTACATATTTCTGGTAAAAAAAAAATCCCAATAAGCGTATATTGATTGGTTTGAGCAAAAGTTATAGCATCTACAAACTAGGGGATAGATTTACGGCATTTTCATTTTTTTAGCGGGACAGACATTGCGGCGGACAAATCTGACACCGACACTTTTGGGGGACCAGTGACATCAATAGTGATCAGTGCTAAAAAAGAAAGAAAAATTCAGGCTGAAATCTAAGCTGAAACGGTGAACCAGGACGCACAGGACCCCTGCTTGGATCTGCATCGGCATGCAGTGTGAACCCAGGCCAAGTGTGCTCCCTGCGAGTGATTTCTAACTCTGTGGGATATGGACTGACAGGAAGAACACAGAGATCCCTGTTCCTGCTTACAAGGAACAGAAGATCGGTGTACTTCCCTGTCAAAAATGGGGATTTGTGGAGCGGTCGCGGATTGGCCGACAGACATCAGGTCCGACAGACCCGCTGATTGGCTCCCCCTCCGTGCAGTGGGCAACCATTGTATCTATTACACGAAATGACGTAAAGGTACATTGTTTAGCGCAATAGAGCCCCTGCCGCAGTATATAAGCAGTGGGCGGTCTTCAAGTGGTTAAAGCGGAGATCCGCTCAAAGCTGCAAAAATTAAAAGCCAGCAGCTACACAAACTGTAGCTGCTGACTTAATAGGACACTTACCTGTCCTTGAGTCCAGCGATGTCGGCACTGCAGCTGATGTTTCCATCAACTGTCGGGTGCTGCCGCAGCCATTGCAGGTAAGGGAACCCAGCAGTGTAGCATTACAGCTTCATGCCAGCATTAAGCTTAATTCACATGACTGTATAAAAAAAAAAAAAAAAAAAAAAAAAAAAAAAAAAAAAACCAACACACCCATACGTAATCAGATCATTTTTTATGCCCATGTGAATGTAGCCTGCCAGAAGCTTCATCTCACATAAAGAGAGACTCATTTTTCTGTTAGGCCTCTTACACACAGACATGACAATTTACTATCAGGATCTTGTTGAAAAGGCTCAGTGAAGATGTAAATGTGCTGCATTTACTGATCTTTACACAGCCGTCAGCCACGTGCATTGTTCCATAGAAAACACTTGTACTTGTTTTACGTGTGCAGCTTAGTAAAAAAAAAAAAAGTGACACTATTTACTCCCATGTGCAAGTGACTTTAGTGACTTCAAAGCAAGGAGGACAAAAATTAAAAAAATAAATAAAAAAAAAACTGACAGATATTGTAACCATTCCCTGCCCTATCTTAACAAAATAAATAAAATGCATTTTGCTTTTATCTCAAAATGTTTTCCCTGAGCACCTCATAAGGCAGCTTGTTACAAAGACAGATAAGGAAACAAAATAGGCTGCGGGTCTTGGCTCTGATGTTTGCTGCTGCAGGATCTGAACGGGTCGGATAACCTCCATAGGACAGCACCTGCTACGAGACATCAGCTGTAGACTGCACTTGCAAATGCACACACAGCCTGTGCCTCCAGACAAATCCAAATACTACAACATGACAGCAAAGCAAAGATGAATTGTCAAAAAGAAGTCTGTTACTCTGTTCCGAAGCAGATAAATACTTCTCTATCGCCTACTAAATGCCAATAAAATACAAATACATCAGAAAGAGAAGTTAACGTATAACTAAAGGCAATTTTTTTTTTTAAATTTTAGTTTGAAGTGGAGAGGGATTAGAGCACCTGACACTTTTTATTTGTCTGTACCCCTGTTAAAAGGAGATTCACCCTCTATTTGTCCTGTTTACCATCATTGAAAGTGAAAAATAAACACCCCAAATTCTAGGTTGTCCCCAGAAAATAGATGGGAAATCTTTCAATGGGGACACTGGATCTGGTCAGCTGGAGGTCCCCAAGAAATTCCTTTAAATTTGCAGAGATTTCCTCTCACTTCCCATTTGGCTATGGGACAGGAAGTGAAGGGAAATCTCCGCAATGGGACAGAGATGGCGAAAAACAACTGCAATGTAAAACTCTCAAAAGTAGCATTTTAATGTTAACAATGCAACAGTCAAAGATGCATCAAGCCAAAGTTGCAATGGAAATCACATGACTTTGGGGTTGCACAAGTGTGAATGGAGCCAGAGTCGCATTAGTCAAAGAGAATAAGGTAATTTCCAAAAAAAAATTAAAAATTTAAAAAGTCTCCAAACAAGTAGATGACGAGATCAGTTCCTGGGGAGCTTGAAACCACCCCTTCGATCTCATATGCCTCACTATTGGTCTATCACAGACTTGTGGCCTCACTATCCCCAACAATGTGGCACCAAGAACCCAAAAGGTCAAGGATTACTACAACGCTTAACGTAGGTAATGTAATGGTGTGGGGGATATTTTCTTGGAGCACTTTGGGCCCCTTAGTACCAACGGAGCATTGTATAACCACTTCCACACCGCCTGCAGTATATTTACTGCAGCAGTGGGGACGCGTCCCGCCAATAGCCATAAATAAATGGCGATTTGCGGAGTGGCAGCTAGGGGGCCCACGCCCGCCATACTCTGGAGGAGTATGCCCGCGGCTCGGGTGGACGCGATGTCCGCCGGCGAGCCGCGATGAGCTGCCACAGCAAAGGAACAGGAAATTGTTGATGTAAATACGGTGGTTCCCCGCTTTGTCAGTGGGGACATAGGAGATCTACTGATCCCTGTCACTGGGGATCAGTTAAATCTCTTATGCCCCTGGCAGTCCAGCCCCCCAGTGTTAGAACACGCCTAGGGAACACAGTTAACCCCTAGATAGCCCCCTGCAGGTTAACCCCTTCACTGCCAATGACATTTATACATTAATCTGAACATATAAATTTCTGATCGCTGTTTAAATGTCATTGGTCCCAAAAAAAGAAAAAAAAAAAAGTGTCAAAAATGGTCCGACATGTCCGCTGCAATATCGTAGTACCACTAACAATCGCAGATCGCCGCCATTACTAGTAATAAATTTAAAAAAATTATAAAAACCCCAGAAATTAATTCTCATCATTCGTAAACGCGCAAACCAAACGTAGATTGCGATTTTTTTTAACCAAAAATATAAGGAAGAGTATAAATGGGCCAAAACTGATGAAAAAAAAAATGTTTTTTTATATTTTTTGGGATTTGTATTTTTAGCAAAAAGTAAGCAACACCGTTTTGCAAAATTGTCGCTCTTTGTTTAGAGCGGCGATCAGAAAATGACGCAGAGGTTATCAAATACCACCAAAAGAAAGCTCCATTTGTGGGGGAAAAAAGGACGCAAATTTTGTCTGGGTACAACGTCGCACGACCGCGCAATTGTCAGTAAAAGCGACGCAGTGCCGAATCGCAAAAAGTGCTCTGGCCCTAACATGGGAAATCCTTCCGGGGGGGAAGTGGTTAAACGCCACGGCTTACCTGAGTATTGATGCTGACAAGGTCCATCCCTTTACGAGAACAGTGTACCCATCTTCTGATGGCTCCTTCCAGCAGGATAATGCAACACAAAGCTCCAATCATCTCACCACTGGACAATGAGGTCCCTGTACTCCAATGGCCTCCACACTCCCCACATCTCATCCAATAGAGCACCTTTGGGATGTGGTGGAATGCGAGAATCGCATCATGATTGCGCAGCCGACGAATCTACAGCAACTGTGTGATGCCATCATGTCAATAGGTACCAAAATTTCTGATGAATGTTTCTAACACCTTGTTGAATCTATGCTACAAATTGTGAAGGCAAAAGGGGGTCCAACTTGGTACTAGCAAGGTGTACCCAATAAAGTGGCTGGAGAGTGTACACTATTCTGCTCATACATAAGAGTTATCCTAATGGGAGATTATCAGCAGACTTTATATTTTAAATATAATTTAAAATATATAATAAGTAAATAGGAGTTCGCACAAATTATGTATACGTTGTGTTGGGGAAATACTACTATTTATAAAAACCAAGCAAAAAA
>BLSH010475851.1:1343998-1369517 GCA_018402905.1 Glandirana rugosa
ACGCCATGAATTTTTTTTTTTTTTTTTTTTTTGGAACGTTAGGTCACGTCCGTTTGTGAGACGTAAACCCCAATATAACCCTGGGTGTCGTCTACCATGTGGGCCACGCAAAACTTACACCGCGCTCTCTCTACGTGTCTACGTTCAAAGGGAAAGGTGCAAGGCCACACTTGCTTGGTATTTTTTTCTCTTCTTTTACTTACGTAGAACGGACAGTAACCTACACCACCGACATTACATAAACCAAAACCCAATAGCGAAAGTCAATCATAGTCAACCAACATATCACACACTCATACCACAACGAACAATTAACGACTGGTTTCTACAATGTTACATCAACACGTTAGAAGAAAATATAGAAGGTACTAGATACATCATGTTCCCCGAAAAACTAGTATGTTTAACTTATAACAAAATGTTTCAAAACCGTTTCGATTCCCTCCAACACGTCCATCCGGTAATTGGTGAACGACTGGGTATTTTTTTTTTTTTTTTTTTTTTTAAGTACCGCATGCACAACTTTTGGAGTGACTTCAGCCCATTCACATTATAAATATTTCTCCATAGCGAGAAAGGATAGAAATAATCCCTAGATGGGACTTTAAATGGTAACACTACCACCCAAGTATATAAAAAAAAAAGTCAAATTTTATTGAATGTCTTACAACACATCACTCATCTGAGTGGAGCATATTAAAATGCATAAAGCAAAAAATAGGTTTGCTAGGTCATCTTACAAAGATATACAAATATACATTGTTTTACACGCAATTATCCGAAGACATTTCAGTACCAGATATGTCTTCGGATAATAGCGTGTAAAACTATGTATATTTGTATATCTTTGTAAGATGACCTAGCAAACCTATTTTTTGCTTTATAAATTTTAATATACTCCACTCAGATGAGTGATATGTTGTAAGACATTCAATAAAATTTTACTTTTTTTTTATATACTTGGGTGGTGTTACCATTTAAAGTCCCATCTATGGTGTATTTCTATCCTCTCAGCCCATAAACATGAACGGCTGAAGAAAAAAAAAAGAAAAATCACACTGCACTGATTAGCATAGGAAAGCGCACGTGCACGCACACTCTGGATGAAGGAGCACAGAGACAGCAGCATTGTCAGTCTAGAGTGTTAGATGTACTGTCAGATTTAGGAAAACTAATGCCCCCATTCACACCTGTGACATGCATTAGCGTACCTTTCCCGTGCAACAGTGTAAAGCAACCTATTCCCTTGAACAGGCTACCCTACCTGCCTGTACCTTATCCCGGAGAAGACCTCGGTGCATTTTTTCTTTTACTTCGCATTTTATCACTTATGCTTTGCGATTGAATGGCACCGCAAGCACATTTTTTACGCATTTCTGCTTGCGTTCCCGGAACACAAAGATGTGAATTGGAGGAAGGCCCATTCAAATGAATGGTGCAGTTCCACAAAAATAAATTCTGGTCGCTATGCTCCACTCAACCCTCTAATTCCCTGGTGGCCAGCCTGCGTCCCTTTGGCACTTTCTCTGCAACTCCTGGGGCCCCTACAGACACTGATCTAGGTCTTCCTATTGCCCTGATTTTTAGTGGATTGCTAGCTGCCTCCCGCGCCTCATCCGCAGGTGCCACCGACCGGCCTCCTGTGTAGGGTTGCCACCTCATCCCTTTAAACCTGAACACATATGAATTACACATGTTCTGATGCTAATTTAATGCAGATAAGGCACGGAGTTTAAAATTTCCACCTTAATCAGCCAAATAACATGTGTAATTAATATGTGTTCAGTTTTAAAGGGATGAGATGGCAACCCTACTCCCGCGTCCCGTCCGCAGGGCCCCCTCGGGTGGCCTCACGCGCCCCCCCCCCCATCCGCAGGGCCCCTCGGAGGACCACCCGCGCCCCATTCGCAGGGCCACCCATGCCCCTCGGATGTCCCCCCGTGCCCCATCCGCAGGGCCCCTCGGAGGGCCACCCATGCCCCTCGGATGCCCCCCTGCGCCCCATCCGCAGGGCCCCTCGGAGGGCCACCCATGCCCCTCGGATGCCCCCCTGCGCCCCATCCGCAGGGCCCCTCGGAGGGCCACCCATGCCCCTCGGATGCCCCCCTGCGCCCGATCCGCAGGGCCCCTCGGAGGGCCATCCACGCCCCGCCCGCAGGGCCCCCCACACCCCTTGCAGTCTCTTACCCTCTCCTGTAACAGGGTCGCATTCTCTGGCCGTCTCTTGCATCATGTTCGGTAATCGTTTACTATATCCTGCTGTGTGTCTCTGACAGTAAAGAGTCACTGAATGTTATGTGCAGCAGCCGTCTGGTGACGTTGATGACCGCACTTGGAGGCCCCCGGTTCAAGAAAGTTGACCGCCGCTGTTTTAACTGCTACATCTGCAGGACAGCGTGTTCTGTTAAAAATGAAAAAAAAAATATATATAACAGACTTACTGGCTGGATTACACAGGTGAAAATAAAAAAAGGAAAGAATGCCTAAATAAGTAAAAACGAATGCAACCAGCACATCTAAGCACAATACATGTTGGCTCTTTGGGTTGAGTAACATTTGTGATGGGAAGGCTCTGCCTGCACACTTGTCTATAGAAACAAAACCACCTGTGACCTTCTCAGCAGGCACAATGGGGCCTGTGATCTGCTTACATCTTACATGGCCATTAATAAACAACACAACAGAGGTCTTAGAGAGATAAACAACAGCAATGGCATGCTGGGATCTGTAGTCCCCCCCCAATTTCCAGCACTTCCCTTGCCCCAGTTGGTTTATAAAGGGGGCGCCTGGCCCTTTAAGCAGCGGGGGTCTCCCGGCATGCCCCGCGCGGCTCGCCCCCCCACCTCAGCCCAGGCTGGCACGTGACCAAGCTGGCTGGCGCGAGATGTGGCGCGCGGCGGCGGCCTGAAGGGAAAGGCTGAGCCGGCGGCGCGAGGAAGGATGATGCCTTCCCCAGCCAGGCCTCGGACACACAGGGGGGGGAGGGAAAGCCACTCACCCGGGCTGGCTGCGGCGTACATGATGCTGGTTTCGGCAGGTCACGGGGCTGAGCCGGAAGACACACGCAAAGCGACGTTATATCCCGCGAGGGGGCGACAATGGCGGCCGGGGCTCGGCTCGTTTAAGTCTCCATAGAACTCTCCACAGCCGCCGCCGTTTCCTCAGCACTGTGCGCGACATGAACTGAGGAGAGGAGGAGGAGTGGGCGGGGCTGTGACGTCACCGGAGGGGTTGCGTCTTTTTTCCCCATTCGTCGCGTCCTTTGCCGGGTGGGCGGGGCGTAGTCGCGGGCCCCACTGATGTCATCTGAGGTGAAAAGGGCGGGTAAATAGAAGGGCGGGGCCAGCGCGGCGGTTATGGTTACTGGGTCAACACAACGGCAACAAAACAACCTGCTGGGTTCCCCCGGCCGCCATGTTGGATGAGGGCAAATGTGTGTGAAAGTGAGGGCAAGAGGGTTGCCTAACTAGGAGCAATTCTTTACGGTGACTGCTGCAAAGTGATGAAAATATCGTGGAAACGGCATGCAGTGCGCTTTACCGTGTAAAGTTTTTAGAGGGCCTGTCATGAATAGTAGTATACCACAGAAAAAATGTTCTCTAAATAAAGACTGTACCAAAAACAATACATTATGTTTGTGACATGATTAAAAATAAAATGCTGGAACAGAACCCGTCGTTTTAAAATCTTTGTTATTTCTTTACTCTCTGTGGAAAATCTTCAAAAAAAATATTGAAACAAAAAGAGAAACTGTCACAACTGCCCACCTAAAGTAAAGTAGAACTATGGGCAAAATCTTGTTTTCATTTTGGATTGAGTAAGGGAGGATTATAACCCCGGTCAGATTTTTTTTCACCATCTGTGTCCCATTGCAGAGATTTACCTTCACTTCCTGTCCCTTAGCCAAACAGGAAGTGAGAAGAAATCCCTGCAAATTAAAGAAATTTCTTGGGTACCCCTAGCTCACCAGAATTAGTGTTCCCATTGGACGATTTCCCCTCTATTCCTTTTTTTGGGGACAACCCAGAATTATTGGATTTCTTTTACTTTCACTTTCAATGATAATGGTAAACAGGACAAAAAGAGAGGGGATCTCCCTAACGATGGCACAGGCAGCAATAAAAATTGACAAGCTTGCTAATCCATCCCAACTCTATCCAAAGGTAAAAAAAAAAAGTTTTGTCTTTAGTTACACTTTAACCACTTCCCTACCGCCGTATGCAGAATGACGGCTGGGAAGGGGTTCAGTTATCCTGACTGGGCATCATATGACGTCCAGCAGGATAACAAGCTGGCGCGCACCCACAGGGGCGCGCATAGGGTTCCCACATCATCCTTTTAATCCAGGACACATATGAATTACACAGGTTCTGTGGCTGATTAAGGGGGTAATTAAACTCACTTGGTTCTTTATCTGCATAAGGACTCTTCCACATGCACGGATCGGAACGGACACTCCATTGTTCTGTATAGAGCGACGGATGTCAGAGGTGACATGTCCGCTGACACCCAATCCGCCAAAAACAGACGGATGGAAACCCTATTTTCCATCCGTCTATCGGATCGGATTAACACGGACAGACGGTCCGTGCTCATCTGATCCTCCATAGAGGAGAATAGAGCTGTGACAGGTCAGTCTCTGCACCGAGTGCAGAGACTGTCCTGTCATCCATCGGCTCAGCGGGGATAAACGGACGGATCCCTGCTGAGCAGCGGAGCCTGTCAAAACGGGCTCCGCTAGTGTGAAAGGGGCCTTAAATTAGCCTCAAATCCTGTGTAATTCATATTTGTCCTGGATTAAAGGGATGACGTGGCAACCCGAGGTGCGCAGCGATCGGTGGTGTAGTGTCAGTCTGACACACCGCATCTCCAGTCGTGGTAAAGAGCTTCTGTCAGAAGCTCTTTACCAAGTGATCAGCTGTGATGAATCACAGGTGATCAGTGTAAACAGTCCGCAGACGCCACTAGATGAGAGCCGATCGGCGGCTCTCCTGACAGGGGGGGGTCTGCACTGATTGTTTATCAGTGTAGCCCCCCTAGAGCCGCCACCCAGGACCACCAGGGAGCCCACCTAGGACCACCAGGGAATGCCCACCCATGGACCACCAGGTAAGGGGCACAGTGTCCAACAGGGATTGCACTCAGTGCCATCTTGGATGCCACCCAGGACCACCAGGGAAGGACCACCAAGGAAATGCCATCTAGCATTGCCGCCTATCAGTGCCCACCCGTGCCGCCTATTAGTGCCACCTACGAGTTCCCATCGGTGCTGCTTATCATTGCCACCTATCAGTGCCCCTCAATGCTGCATATATGTGCCTCATCATCAGTGCCAATCAGTACTGCTTCATCAGTGCCCGTCAGTTAAGGCGAAAACATACTAATTTACAAAGTTTTGTGACAGAAAAAAGGAAAACTATTTTTTTTTCCAAACTATGAGTCTTTTTTTATTTTTAGCGCAAAAAATAAAAACCCTAGTGGTGATCAAATGCCACCAAAAGAAAGTTCTATTTGTGGGAACAAAATGATAAAAACTTTGTTTGGGTACAGCGTCGCATGGCCGCGCAATTGTCATTCAAAATGTGACAGCGCTGAAAGCTGAAAATTGGTCTGGGCGGGAAGGTGTATAAGTGGCTGGTATTGAAGTGGTTAACCACTTCAGCCCCGCAAGGATTTACCCCCTTAATGACCAGGCCATTTTTTGCAATACGGCACTGCGTTGCTTTAACTGACAATTGCGCGTTCATGCGACGTTGTACCCAAACAAAATTGATGTCCTTTTCCCCACAAATAGAGCTTTCTTTTGGTGGTATTTGATCACCTCTGCAGTTTTTATTTTTTGCGCTATAAACAAAAATAGACCGACAATTTTGAAAAATAAGAATATTTGTTACTTTTTGCTATGATAAATATAAAAAAAAAGGTAAAAAAAACACATTTCTTCATCAGTTTAGGCCAATATGTATTTGTCTACATATTTGTGGTAAAAAAAAATCGCAACAAGCGTATATTGATTGGTTTGTGCAAAAGTTATTGTGTCTACAAAATAGGGAATAGATTTATGGCATTTTTTGGGGTCCCTATTTGGTTTTTTTTTACTAGCAATGGCGGCAATCAGTGATTTTTAGTGGGACTGCGACATTGCGGCGGACAGATCGGACACCTGACATTTTTTACACTTTTTTGGGAACCAGTGACATTATTACAGTAATCAGTGCTAAAAATATGCACTGACATTGTACTGACACTGGCAGGGAAGGGGTCAACATCGGGGGAGATCAAGAGGTTAAATGTGTTCCCTGGGACGTGTTTCTAATTGTATGGGGGACTGTGTCACTGGGGAAACACACAGATCCGTCTTCCTGCATAGCAGAAAGACAGGATCTGTGTGATCTCTCCTGTCAGAACAGAGGTCTGCCTTGTTTACACAGGCAAACCCCCGTTCTGCAACTGCGGGGAATGATCATGGGCAGACATCAAGTCCGCCGGACCCGCTGATTGGCTCCCCCACTGGCCAATGGGAGCGCGCCCACAAAAGCAAGACTCCGAGCTGGCATACACCTACGCCAATTTGGGATCGAGCCACCCTGCCGCCGAATGATGATGGCGGCTGGTCGGGAAGTGGTTAAAAAGAAAGAAAAGTTGAAAGAGAATCTGTCACAACTGGCCACCTAAAGAGAAACTAAGACAAGTTGCTCAAAATACTGATGCTGAACAAACACGTCTGTAGTGTTAATGCAAATTGTGTGGCGCAATTTGCACACATTAAAAAAAGGCGCATTAAAAAGCGCCCTCGAGGCGCCTATTTTTTTCTTTTGTTGTGAACAAGGTCTAACGCATGGCATGGCACTTGACGTGGTGTATTAAAATATATACAGCCTGGTATATATATACATATATATATATACACACACGCAGTGTATTGAGTGTGCACTATATATCGGTGCATTTTAGGGTGTACGGTATATAGCACACTACTTGACGTGTTGTCTTCAAATATATACAGTCTAGTGTATACAGATATACACGCAGCGTATTGATTGAATACTATATATCGGTGCATTCGGGGGTGTACGGTATATAGTAGAGTGTAGTGCGGTGCTAAAAAGAAAAATCATGTCAGGAAGGCCACAAAGGAGAGGCAGACGCTCCCAGGCCACTAAAAGAGGGCAAGCAGCCTCTGTGTCTTCAGTGAAAGGTGGCGGACGTGGTGCATCCTCTGCAGGCGGGTCATGCTTGTCCTTTTTTTCTGCTGTTGGACGTGCTATTGAGCCACAACATGCAGAAGAGTTGGTGGAGTGGATAACAAAGCCGTCCTCATCCTCTGTCACCCAGGCTCGTACAAGTTTACCTTCCAACGCATCTGGCAAAGCAGCCTATTCCACCGGATCCTTGTCCACAGTTACTCCTTCTGTAGCCCCACCATCATGCACGGAGGAGTCACCTGAGTCGTTCGACCATAGTGTCGGTTACATGCTCATGGAGGATGTGCATCAGTTTGAAGGCTCCGATGTTGCTTCCCAGGTTGAGGAAGGGAGTAGCGTGAGCCTAGAGACAGGGGGTGCCGCAAAAGGACAAGAAACTAGCAGTCATGTTCCCCCAGCTGCAGCATACTGACAAGTTTGCTCCAGTGATGAGGAGGGAGGAGATGATGAGGACACGGACTGTACTTGGGTGCCTGAGAGAAGAGAGGAGGAAAGTGAGGAGGAGGCCCAAATCCAACAAGGTAGGATGTCCTCCAGGGGCCAGCTTAAGGGCAGCCACCCAATTGCCTCAGCCCACAGAGCTCCACAGGTGCAGGGCGCTGCTGCCTCCCCACCGACTTCTAAAATTTCTTTGGTGTGGGCATTTTTCAGCACATGTGCAGTAGACCGCAGCATTTCCATTTGCAATCTATGTCTGAAGCGGGTCAAGCGTGGCCAGGACTCCAGCTGCTTGGGCACTACTGTCTTGACAAGACATATGACAACCAGCCATGCAGTCCATTGACGAGAGTACCTGAAGAACCCACACCAGAAAACAAAGCGGACTCCTCCTTGCTCCTCATCTGGCATCTTAACCCCTACCATACCTGCAGTCCTCTCCAAAACCTGCCCTGAGAAGAATGAAGATGTAGCAATGCGTGCCACAACTAGTACAAGCAGTTCTCAAGTACCATCAATAAAACAACATCAGAGAACCAGGAAATCATCGTAGAAACACTGATTAGGCACATTTCAAATGCAGCTATTTTTTCATTCTGTTCCTTTGCTGTAAATGTTGTCTCAGTATCTTGCAACCTTCTTTTATTTTTCTGTAAATATTTTACTGCACCTAAAATTTGACCCTTTCATTATTAAACCTTATTTTGAAAAGTGTTAATTTTGTCCCTAAAGCTCTTAATGCAACTATTACGAATCTGTTCCTTTGAAGAGCGCTACTGTTTTTAAAATAACGTATCTGAATATACCTGTCTGTGGTGACAGTGTGTGTTACAGGCGGTTGTTCTAAACTACTGGTATTGCTAACATACGGGTCTTCTGGCCGGTATCCTGAAGTGGTGGCAGTGAAAAGGTTAATTGTTTGAATTAGCCCGGTAACAATTGCTCTCAGGTGGCTGACACTTAGACGATGGTCCCACAAACTGGGAAATCTTTGTGCTGAAAGCAGCTGAGAGTGGCATTGTTACGTTTGTGACAAGTGCGGTATTAGATCAGGGGTGTCCTCGGTCGCCGGTCAGTGAGGAGGGCAGCGATCTGATACCCGCGTTCGTCACATACTTGCAGCCAATCTGCTAGCAGTACACCACCAGGTGAATTCAGCAGGAAAATATCCCTACCCCAGTTGCTGAACCGTAAAAAGAAATACTGTCCCAGCCATTCACATGCTCAGCGTCTAAATGCTAGCTTGGCCAAATTGCTAGCACTCCAATTGCTGCCTTTTCAGCTGGTAGACTCTGCCCCCATTCGTGAATTTGTGGAATGTGCTGTCCCACAGTGGCAGGTTCCCAAAAGATATTTCTTTTCACGTAAGGCCACTCCAACTCTCTACCGTGTGGAAGGCAATGTTTTGGCCTCGTTGAACAATGCGGTCATGTCACATACCTGGTGGTAGAGTCTGGCTTATGCGGGGGCAACCTCTCTTGCGGCCCTGGTTCGAAAGCCCCTGGTAGTGTGGACAGAGAGCTCTGGAGCGCAGGGGGGCACAAGGGCTGGACAGCTCTCCGATGGTAGGCAGAAGTCCGCTGAAGTTAGTGCAGGCTGAAGGGTAGTGGTACAGTCAGGGTCAGCAACTGGCAGGTGGTGCGGTACAGAGGGACCAGGCAAACGGATGGTCGGGTATAGGCTGAGTCGGCAACGTGCTGGCGGTAGAAGTACAAAGGGAGCAGGCAAGAGGATAGTCATAAACAGGCCGGGGTCAAGGGCAGGCAGATAACAGCAAGGTCCACAGGAATAGCCGGGGTCACAGATGCAGGAAGTCACTCAATAGTAATCACAGGGGGTCACAGGTGCAGGGAACGCTGTACAATGGACAGCATCTGCTGCAAGGTGCTGTCTGGCTAAATAGTCAGTTTTGGGGCACGCGCGAATGTGCATGGGCGAACGCGCACAGGCGATTCCCCAGTACACTTCTTGATTTTCCTAACAGGTCAGCAACAGGGTTCATATTACTGCTGACTCATGGTCCAGCAGGCATGGTCAGGGACCTTACTTTTCCTTCACGGCGCACTGGGTAACTCTGCTGGCAGCTGGGAAGGATGCAGGACAGGGTTCAGTTTTGGAAATAGTTCCGCCACCACGCCTCCAAAAAGCTGGTGGTGATTTTTCCACATCCGCCTCCTCCACCCCCTCCTCTTCTTCCACCTCTGTGGCCTCTTTTGCAGAATTGTCTTCTGAACCTGCAGTGCTCCCTAAGTGTTCAAGGGGCTATGCAAGCAGTCAGGCTAAAAGATGCCATGCGGTGCCTGAGTTAGTCTGTCTTGGGGACAGGAGCCACACTGGGGAAAAGATTCTTTCAGGTCTGCGGGGGCAGACTCAGAGGTGGTTGACACCATGGCAGCTTGAGCTGCTGCCCAGGGCAGAGGTGCCGTTTGGGAGGATCTACCCTCTTTCCAAACCTGAATTGGCGGCCCTTAAATCCTACTTGGAGGAGAACACCAAGAAGGGATTCATCAGACCGTCTACTTCCCCGGTCGGAGCCGGCATCTTCTTCGTAGAGAAGAAAGATCACTCACTCCGGCCGTGCATAGACTATAGGGAGCTTAACCGGGTAACCATCAAAAACCGGTACCCGCTACCTTTGGTTCCAGAACTTTTTCAACGGCTGGGGTCAGCAACTGTCTTTACCAAGCTCGACTTGCGGGGGGCATACAATCTTATTCGGATCAGGGAAGGAGACGAGTGGAAGACCGCATTCCGCACTCGGTTCGGGCATTACGAATACTTGGTGATGCCCTTTGGCCTGTGTGATGCCCCTGCAACTTTCCAACACTTTGTCAACGACGTGTTTTGAGACTTCCTGGATCTCTTCATTATAATATACTTAGACGGCATCCTGGTCTTCTCCACTTCCTTGGAGGAACACCGTAGGCACGTCACTAAGGTTCTTGAGCGTCTACGGCAGCATGGCTTATACGCTAAAGCGGAAAAATGTTCGTTTGAACAGCCCAGTATGCATTTCCTGGGGCTGATCATCTCCACAACCGGCATCCATATGGATCCTCAGAAAGTTTCCACCATCTTGGAATGGCCTGCACCTACAGACCGAAAGGGGGTACAGAGATTTGTGGGCTTCCCAAATTTCTATAGGAAATTTATTAAAGGATTTTCCGCCATCGTGGAGCCCATCACACGTCTAACAAAACAGAATACACGGTACCAGTGGTCCCCTGAAGCTCAAGCCGCTTTTCAGAGACTCAAGTCCCTCTTCACGTCTGCCCCCATTCTGAAGCACCCGGACCCAGCTTTACCTTACGTCCTGGAGGTGGACGCATCAGAAACTGCAGTGGGGGCTATCCTGTCCCAGCGCCAGGGTGTCAAAGCCCTGCTCCACCCAGTGGCCTTCTTTTCCAGGAAGCTGACCGCACAGCGGAATTACGACATGGGAGACAGGGAGCTACTGGCCATTAAGTCAGCGTTAGAGGAGTGGCGTTATTTGCTGGAAGGGGCTTCTCACCCTATTCTGATATTCACCGACCACAAAAACCTGGAGTATCTCCGAACGGCAAAGAGACTAAGACCTAGGCAAGCCCGTTGGGCGCTATTCTTTTCCAGGTTTCATTTTCACCTTACATATCGTCCCGGATCCAAGAATAGTAAGCCCGACGCTCTCTCCCGAATGTTCACAGAGCCAGGCAATACTGCTCCACCGGATACCATACTTCCTGCATGGAATTTCCTGCTGACAGATGAGGACTTTCTCTCCCAACTTCGTCGGGTCTTGGACGGTTCCACTACCGACAGAGACACCCGATTGACCGTAAGGGATGGTCTATGGTGGTTTGGGCGGAGAATGTTCATCCCGGCAAGTCTGCGTCTTAGAGTCTTGGGTCGTTGCCATGACCATAAACTGGCCGGACATTTTGGTACACAAAAGACCGCTGAGCTCATCTCACGGTCATTCTGGTGGCCCAACATTTTGGAGGACTGTAGAAAGTATGTTGGGGCCTGTCCCGTCTGTGCCAGAAACAAGACGGACAGAGCTAAAGCCTGGGGTCTGTTGAACCCCCTTCCCATACCTGAACGCCCGTGGTCGCAACTGGTGATAGATTTTATCGTGGAACTCCCCCCGTCGGAAGGTTTTACTACCATCTTTGTCATAGTAGACCGGATGACAAAGATGGCACATTTCATCCATATGAAGGGGACCCCCTCAGCGGCCGAAACGGCCCATACATTCATAAAGGAAGTCGTCCAACTTCATGGAGTGCCCAGCAACATCGTGTCTGATCGGGGGGTCCAGTTCACGTCTAAATTTTGGAGAGCCCTGTGTGCTGGGCTAGAAATCGAACTTGCATTCTCTTCGGCTTACCATCCACAGACAAACGGACAAACGGAAAGGACGAACCAGACACTGGACCAATACTTACGGTGTTTCTCGTCCTTCTCTCAGGATGATTGGGTCACACTGCTGCCTGTGGCCGAGTTTGCCTACAATAACACTATCCATTCGGCCACCCAGCAGTCCCCATTTTGGGCCAATTATGGCTACCACCCCACATTCCTGCCCGACTTGAATCCAGAGTGTACCGTCCCAGCAGCACAAGATGTCACCAACTTCCTCCACTCCAATTGTCGACTCCTTCAGGAGACATTATCCAAATCCCGGGAGGCTAGCAAGGAGGCCTATGACAAGAGGAGACGGGGGGAAATGGAGCTTCAACCCGGTAACCACGTTTGGTTGTCAACGAAGAATTTGAAGCTTGCATGCCCCTCGAAAAAATTGGGCCCGAGGTTCCTGGGGCCTTTTCCTGTGAAAAGACAGGTTAACCGGGTGGCATTCGAACTTGATCTCCCACCATCCCTGAAGATCCACCCGGTTTTCCACGTTTCCTTACTAAAACCCATGGTCCTCGATTCCTTCTCGGGCCGAAAAGTAGGACCACCGGGCCCCATCCTAGTCAACGGAGAGGAGGAGTTTGAGGTGGAAGCAATTTTAAACTGTCGCCGGAGAGCTGGAGAGACCCAATATCTGATCAAATGGAAGGGGTTCGGCCCCGAAGAGAACTCGTGGGAACCCGAAAGAAACATCTATGCCCCTGGACTGATCCGAGCCTTCAGGAGAAATCGGCAGGGCGATGACACCCGGTAAGGCATCCGGAGACTGCCCCTTGGGGGGGGGGCAATGTTAGGAAAAAGGACATTGTGCCAGCAAAACTGTCTGTTTTCGCGGTGGTGCGCACGCTTGTGCGCGTTTGCGCGCTCCCGCACGCCTGTGCACATCCATGTGCGCGCGTCCGTGCGCACGCACGCGCCGAAAACGGCGCCAAATGGCACTATTTAAGCCTGGAGATTCCTGCAATGGGTGCTGCTTGTTCTACAGCGTCCGTGACCTGTGAGCCACAGCTCCCTCCACCTGTTCCTGTGTTCGTTTGCTTCCTGTTTGACCCGGCTTGCCCTGACCTGTTGTTCGACCCCGGCTATCCACGACCATCTGCTTGTCTACTCCTCTGTACCTCTGCTGCCCGCCCGTTGAACGAACCTCTGCTTGGACCTGACTACCCGCCTGCCTGATCCTTTGTACCTTCCTGCCTGCCCGTTGCCGACCCAGCCTGCACGACCAGTCTTCTATCTGCACGTTTTCTGGAACCTCAGTACATCATTAGTGACCATCCAGCCCTCGCGCCATCCCGCACTCCTGGCCCTCTGTCTACTCTACCAGGGGTCCTTGAATCGGGTGCGCAAGAGCGGTTGTTTCCTGCACAAGACAGACTCCACCACCAGTTTCGTGACAGAAACCATGTGGATGGAAAGGAGTGGATTTGTGAGCACAGAGCAAGATCAGGAGCAAGCTGGGTCAGCAACGGGAGGTCAGTTAGCAAAAGCAGGAGCACAGAAACACAGGTCACAGGAAAGCTGAAGAACATCCAGTGATAAGCACACATCTGGGTCTCCTTTACATAGGCAGCTTGGCACCATTCCTGGAATTGGGCATGTGCAGACGTGCATTAGCTGCACAAAAATGAGCATTAGCTGCATTCGTTTTCTGACAATTCCAGAGGATGGGAGAGGTACTGGATTCAAGCATGGGAGGAGGTGACAAGGGAGCCAGAGAACAGGTGGTATTGAGAGAGGTGGAGAGGACGATTTGGGTGATATTTTGAGTTGAGGCTGGTGATGTTGTGAATGTGGGGATGACTAAAAATCATCTATACACTGGGGTTGATTTACTCAGGGCTGTATTAACATAGGGGCTATTGGAGCTGCAGCTCCAGGCTCCTTCCTTAAGATAGGCCCAGCCCAGTAGAGTTAGTGAGTCACTAATGCTGCCCAGCCCTGCTTTGTGTGCAATGTACACATGATATGTAAAATTTTCTCTCATCCTGCTCTATTTCTCACCCCCCTCTCTATTTAAATTAATTTGTTTCAATATTTAATTTGTTTTAACAAAAATTGTTTGCATTTTCATTGTATTTATTTCCATAAAAAAGGACAACAAAATCCACAGCACCAGGTCCACAATGCTCTTAATCCAGCCCTGGATTTACTAAAGGCAAATTGACTGTGCACTTTTTAAGCACAGTTGCACTCATTTTCCTTCATAAATGTAACATCGGGCACAATGAAAAAGAAATTAAAAAAAAGCATTTTTGCATGATTGGATGATGGAAATCAGCAGAGCTTCACCTCATTTCCTAAGCTTTAGGGGAAATGAGTGCAACTTGCGAAGTGCACAGTCTATTTGCCTGTAGTAAATCCTCACCATAATCTCATGTCTACAGGGCAGGTCCAGATTGTGGGTTTCTGACAAGCTATCCCCGAATATCAGATCAGCCTCCTGTCACAGGTGATACCAAATGTACTCCGCCTGTGACAGTAGTGATACAGGAAGCATTGGCTGTGTTCCCTACTGCAAAGGAAAAGGGGGTGGAGTCAGGGGCAGACCCAATGGGGGGGGGGGGGGCAAAATGAGGTTTCGCCTAGGGTGTCAAAAATCCTTGCACCAGCCCTGCATGTCTATGAAGTGAGTGCCAATCATCTTGAGCAGTACTGCTTCCCACCCGTTGAGTGTAATACAAATAAGCATCCTTTATGAGAAGATAGCCAACTGACATCAGAGGGCAGTTAGACTATTTGACCGAAAAGTCCAAAAATGTTTCTACATTCCTTGGGCAGACCTCTAAATATATCCCATTAATATTCGTGTCAGCGTCTAGCGCCATGGACGGCTGCTAATATGCAAATAGCCCATCTGCTAACCAGGAACCAAAATTAATTTGTCTTCAGTCCTTATCCTGGTTTAAAGTGATATTACATTTTCAGTTTTGTCAGCAGCTGATTTAATCACTTGATGAGTATGCAGTGTCTTTATCTTTTAATTCTTGCCTATGCTTCAATACCATGATCACTGCCCCAGGTTTCCTGTTTTAGGGTGGCTCCTTTCTCTATCAGCATCCTATGGAGCCACCATTGCATGCAGAGACTAGAGTTGTGCCTCTGTACACTATGTTCATCAATAGAAACACACAGCCCTGTAGCCTAGGATGCAAAGGCACTCCTCTGCTCCTTCCTCCTCCCCCCCTTCTCCAAACTAGCAGACTGTTTTGAGGCAGTTGGAGCGCCGCAGTAGTTCATTGATTCTTCTTGCCAGTGTATCTGCATGCCCGTACGGTATGTACTGGCACACAGATACACTGACAGATCTTCAGGAGACCTAAATGGCACCAAAAAAATAAATAAATGCACATTTTTTTACCTGCAAAAATTAAAAAATGTGCATTTATTGTAGGGCATGGTTTTACCTCGAGAGAAGATGGCCACTTAGCCCTTGAGCTCCCACCCACAGCAGCCACAATCTACCGTCATCGGAGCCTCCAGAGGCTCGTCAACACTTTCTAACATGGGGACTTCATCCAGCCACAAGATCACGTTCTCCCCGTGACACTAGTGGCAGGCTGGCCGGAATATCCCGGAGGCATTCCGGACCCAGGCAAGCAGCATGGCGGCAGCCTCAGAGGCCCTCCCTCCTGTCCGAATTTCACCAGATCATTATCATCGCAGCACTTGCCTCCTCCTTCAGTTGAGGGTCCCACACTACAACAGCTAAACCTGAATGACCTCCGCACCATCGCAGTGGATATTAAGGACACAATGTCAGCCGCGATCACGGACCTCTGCCATGACATCCAGGCATTTGCGTGCAGAGTGCAGGAGGTGGAGAGGAACGCTGCACACCAGAACACTGCTATCTGGCGCATCCATCAAACTGTTGACACCCATACTGTCCAGCTACGTGATCTACATCTGCCACATGGAGGATCTAGAAAATCGTGGAAGACAACAAAATATGAGGGTAAGAGGCCTTCCAGAATCCATTGAACCAGAACAACTACTATCCACAGTAGTGGCCTTATTTAATAACCTCCTAAATAAGCCTTCCTCCATGCCTATTGAGATGGAACATATTCATCGCACCTTCAGGCTATGAGACGGGGAGTCGGACCCAACTCGGGGTGTAGTATGCTGCCTAATAGATTTCCGGCTGAAAGAAGAGATCCTCAGAAAAGTCTGTAATAGAATCCAGCTATCTCATGAGGGTATGAAATACGTCTCCTTTTAGAGGTCCTACGCACCAGAGGGATTCATTATAGTTGGAAATTTCCCTTCTGCATTTTGGCAACGTCTCAAAGCTGTACAGCTTTCTTGAGGATCCCAAAGGATCTACAACTATTTTGCGATACCCTTAACTTACCGATTGTGGAAGTCCCTAACTTGTACACTGACTTTCGCTTGCCAACTGCAAGACCCTCAGCCTCCAGAGGAGCCCATGGAAGCACAAGACCAGCACAAGACCAGTGCAACTGCAGACACCGTTCGCCATCTGATGTCAGATCCCGCTCCATCTTAATGGATCCGCACCAAATTTCAAGCCCCACAAAATCTCCTCAATCCCGCAGGGCTCGTCCCCGTCACGCCACCCGGGGTCAAGTGATAGATGCGCACCGCTGGGGTGCGAATCACATTGCAGAAGTTGCGAAGAGCACCGCTAAGGTTTTGCACCTATAGCTGACTGCTGCTAATGAGCTCCAGCTGATACGGGAAGACGGGCCCCTGGAGCACAGACACTGAAACACAGGGAGCTAGTGCATTGGTTTCCCCAGGGCGCAGAGAATAAGAGCCAGTAGGTATTCGTTAGAGCCTCTGGTGGTGAGGATGGACTTGGCTGCAACTGGATCCAGGTCGCAGCACTCAGAGTCTCCTAGCTCACGCTTGGCTGGCTAAAGGTGGAAGAGAGGAAGCAGCAGCGCAGGAACAGCAAGGATAGTCAGTGTCCTTAGCCAATGGTCAGGGCCACAAGCAGACAGGGACAGACAGGAGAGCACGCCAAGGTCGGGGTATCAAGCAGGCAGGGATACTCAGAACAAGCCAAAGTCTGTAAATGGAAATAGACTCAGAGCATACGACAGGAACAACAACACACAAAGCCAAACACAGACAACATTGCTCGGTAAAGAGGTTTTGCAGCACCTGGTCTTAAATAGAGTTTCCTTAATTGGAGGCTGGAGTTGAGTTCACTGAGAGGAGATTACTTAGCCCACAGGTGGTGATGAGAACGGTCTCTATGCCGACACAACCAAGAGGTAAGCAAACAGACAGGACATGAATGTACTATAGGTTCCTGACAGTACCCCCCCCTCTTACGAGGCCACCCCTCCCCTGCCTAGGCCCAGGCTTTGATGGAAATCTCAAATTAAACCTCTTCACCAGGCGAAGCACAAATACCTCAGATGCAGGGATCCAAGACCTCTCCTCAGGACCAAACCCTTTCCAATGCACAAGGTACCGAAGAATGTCTTTACAGAGACAGGAGTCCAGGACTAGGCTAACCTCGTACTCCTGACCATCCTCCGAGACCGGAACCGTGGTAGGGAGAGCATGAGAGAACTTTTACAGGACTAAACACTTCAGAAGGGAAACATGAAGGGAGTTCGAAATCCTGAGGCTTTTCGGAATCTGGAGTTTTAAACAAACCGGATTCAACTTAGCAATTATAGAGTATGGACCAATGAATCTTGGGCAGATTTCAGAGAAGGAACCCTGAGCTTGATATTCCTGGTAGAAAGCCAGACCTTGTCTCCAATCTATAGAGAAGGCGGTTTATGCCTGTGACGGTCGGCAAAACCTTTAAACCTACCAACCGCTGCCCGGAGGGAATCATGAACCTCACCCCAAATGGTATTGAATGATTGCTGAAAAGTAGCTAAAGCTGGAATGTCCGGAGAACAGGTCATAGGAAGAGGAAGCTGAGGGTGTCTTCCATAAACTGTGAAAAAGGGGGTCTTCTGAGAACTGATGCTAACATGATTATTGTGAGAGAATTCTGCCCATGGGAGTAGAGAGGACCAGTCATCATGATGAGCAGCCAGAGAATAAGGTGCGGAGGAAGACCTCTAACTCCTGATTAACTCTCTCAGTCTGTCCATTGGATTGAGGGTAGTAAGAAGAAGAAAAATCCAAGAAAATATCGAGGGACTTACAAAGAGCTCTCCAGAAGAAGGATGTTAATTAAACCCCCCTGTCCTAAACAATATGGGAAGGAACCTCATGGAGGTGGAGGATTTCTCGAATAAAGATGGGGGCCAAATCAGGAGCAGAAGAGAGACCAGAAAAGGGAACAAAATGAGCCATCTTGGAGAACTGATCGATTACCACCCAAATGACTGTATTCTTTTCAGACGATGGAAGATCGGTGATGAAATCTATAGCGATGTAAGTCCAGGGCTCCTTCGGAATGGGCAAGGGCATGAGCAGACTGACAGGAGCCTGTGTGGAGGACTTAGACTGGGCACAAACATAGCAGGCCTTTACGTAGCCTTTGACATCTGAATGGAGAGTAGGCCACCAATAGTGGCGACTGATGAGCTGAAGGGATCGGAGGAACCCAGCATGACCTGACATATTGGAATCATGTCCCCAATGAAGGATCTTAGGTCTTAGTTCCGTGGGGACGAAGGTCTTGCCAAGAGGAATTTTAGACTCCAGAGTGGAAGAATGGGCAAGAATACACCTGGTCAGAATGATCGACTCAAGTTCAGAGACGGGGTCCTCATCCAGCATGTCAAAAGACCTAGAGAGCGCATCAGCCCGACTGTTGCAGTATCCAGGTTTGTACGTGATCGTGAAATTGAAACGGGAAAAGAACAGACTCCACCTGGCCTGTCTAGGATTCAGTCGTTTAGCATTCTGTAAGCACTGTAAATTTTTATGATCAGTGAAGATCGTTATGGAGTGAGGGGAACCCTCCAAGAGATGATGCCATTTCTCTAACGCCAATTTAATTGCAAGAAGCTTCCGATCACCAATAGCATGATTTTCTCTGCCTGAAAATTTTTTTTGGAGAAAAACGCACATGGTTGTCCTTTATTCTCCGATAATTGAAGAAGCACCGCTCCTACTCCAGTAAATAAATGGGTCTCCAGGATTAGGTCTCCTCAAGAGAGGACCAGAAACAAAGGCCTCTCTCAGGTCATGGAACACAGCGACAGCTTCAGGAGGCCATTCCTTGGCATTACCAGCTTTCTTGGTCAAGGCAATAATAGGCGCAGCAATAGAAGAGTAGTTCTTAATAAATTGCCTATAATAATTAAAGAACCCAAGAAATCCAAGACCTTTTCGGGACCTGTACAAAGACCCAAACTGGAGACAAAGCATCCCAAAAACAGGACCTCAGAACATTCAAAAGAACATTTCTCCAGCTTGGCATACAGGTTATTTTCCCTGAGGCGCTGGAGTACAACCCGGACATGGTTTCTGTGGACAAGCAGATTTTCCGAAACAATTAGAATGTCATCCAGGTAGATGACCATGAATTGATACAGCAAATCCCTGAAAACCTCACTGACGAAGTTTTGAAATACAGCCCAAAGGGCATAACCAGGTATTCATAATGCCTGTCTCTCGTGTTAAACGCGGTTTTCCATTTGTCACCCTCCCTTATCTGGATCAGATTATAGGCACCCCTGAGATCCAACTTAGTAAAGATGGAGGCGCCCTTCAACCTATCAAATAGCTCAGCGATTAGGGGTAAGTGGTATCGGTCCTGGATTGTCACCGCGTTTAAACCTCGATAATCAGTGTAAGGTCTTAAGGTGCCATCCTTTTTGGCAACCAAAAAGAATCCTGCTCCCACCGGTGACGAGGGCTTCCGAATGAACCCTTTCTCTAGGTTTTCAGCAACATACTCTGACATGGCCTGGGTCTCAGGGATGGACGACTTCTGGGCAGAGTCGCTCTTGGAACAAGGTTAATGGCACAGTCAAAGGACCTGTGAGGAGGAAGCACTTCTGCTGATTTCTTGCAGAAGACATCCTGGAAATCGCTATATGCAGTGGGTAGGGTAGAAGAAACTGACGTGGTAGCAACAGGAAGTCTCTCCTTCAGGACCACCTTGAGTAAACAGGATGAAAAACAGGAGGAACCCCAAGCCAATATCTGCCCGGAAGTCCAGTCAACATGTGGAGAATGGAGCTGTAACCAGGGAAGACCCAATATGATGAGGGTTGAGGCCTTAGGTAGGACAAGAAAGGATATTTCCTCCTGGTGGAGTATTCCTACTGACATCTTAACCGGAAGCGCCTGGAAGCGGATAGGGCCCCCTGGAAGAACCGCACCATCGATCGCCGAGACCACCAATGGAGTGGCAAGAGGCGAAAGGGTAAGCTTCATGGAAGAAGCTGTTTTCCAGTCCATAAAATTGCCAGCAGCTCCAGAATCAAGGTGTGCCAGGACTGAATGAAAAGAAGCACCGATGTGAAGGAATACTGACAGAAGGAGATGTGAAGGTGAGATTTATGAGTCCAATACTCCACCCTCCAGACGTATTAGACCTGAGCGTTTCCCGGACGCAGCGAGCAAGTGTCATGAAAATGACCTTTGCCCCCACAGTAGAGACACAGGCCCAAAGTTCTGCGTCTAGCACGCTCCTTGGGGGATAGCCTGGTCAGGCCCAGCTGCATGGGTTCTTCAGCTGGCAGGGGATGCTCCATGGATCACAGAGAGAGGATTTCAGGCTGACTAGAGACCAAGGAATGCTGGCGTCTTCTTTCTAGGGTCCTCTCCTGAAAACAAATGTCAATCTGATTACACAGAGAGATCATATCATCCAGATTTGTGGGGATGTTCTGCCTGCTAATTCGTCCTTTACTCGATCAGAGAGGCCCTGTAAAATGGTTGCAACTAAGGCCTCATTGTTCCAGTTCAGCTCCGCAGTCAGAATCCGAAAATGAAGAGCATACTGCCCCACAGAAGCAGACTCTTGGCAAAGGCGTAGAAGAGCGCTAGGTGCTGAAGAGACATGACCCGGTTCCTCAAAAATGTTTTGAAATAGTTTCAAGAGCCTAGACAGGCTAGAAAACACTGGGTCACTCTTTTCCCACAGAGGGCAGCCCAGGCTAAAGCCTCGCCGGACAAGAGTGAGATAATGTGTGCCACTTTAGCCCGATCCAACGGGAAGTTTTGAGGCTGGAGTTCAAAATGGATGGTGCACTGGCTGAGAAACCCCCTGCAGGCCTTAGAGTGCCCAGAATAATGGGACGGAGCCAATAACTGCAACGGGTTAACGACTGCGAGTGTAGCTGGGACTGATGCGGCTGAAGGCTGCGGTTGAGGTTGTTGGACTGGAGGTCTTAGGAAGGCCTGCAGCTGGTCAAAGCAGGACACCAAATCTTGTAGGAATAGCATCACCTGAGTCTGATTGGACTCTTGGTTTTCCAGTCTGCGGACTATGCCCTGCAGCATATCATCTGCAGGTAGCGGCACATCAGCTGGATCCATGGCCGATCAAACTGTCACGCCACCTGGGGTCAGGTGACAGATGCGCACCATTGGGGTGCGAATTGCACTGCTGAAGTTGTGAAGCGCACTGCTAAGGTTGTGGACCTATAGCTGACTGCTGCTAATGAGCTCCAGCTGATACGGGAAGACAGGCCCCTGGAGCATGGACACTGAAACACAGTGAGCTAGTACATCAGTTTCCCCAGGGCGCGGAGACTAAGAGCCAGTAGGTATTCGACAGAGCCTCTGGTTGTGAGGATGGGACTTGGCTGCAACTGGATCCAGGTCGCGGCCCCCACGGTCCCCTAGCTCACGCTCGGCTGGCTACAGGTGGAAGAGAGGAAGCAGCAGCGCAGGAACAGCAAGCATAGTCAGTTGCCTTTGCCAAGGGTCAGAGCCACAAGCAGACAGGGGCAGAGAGGAGAGCACGCCAAGGTCAGGGTATCAAGCAGGCAGGGATAGTCAGAACAAGCCAAAGTCGGTAAACAGAAATAGCATAGGACAGGAACAACTACACACAAAGCCAAACACACACAATGTCACAGCGCCAGGGGACAGGTGCGCACCGCTGGAGTGCGAATCGCACCAAGGGTTGTGAAGCGCACCACTAAGGTTGTGGACTCAGGGCCATCTTTAAGGCAGGGTAAAAGGGGCAGCTGCCCTGAACTCCGTCATTGTTGTGGGGCCCAAAGCAGCTGCCTCATACTTGCCAACTGTCCTGGTTTAAATTCCCTTGTCCCTTGAATTTTTAGTCCTGTGCTGTGTCCCCATATCTAAGTGTGAAGTGCTGCTACTAATGCTGCTCAGCTCTGCCCTATTGTGTACAGATGACTCACCTGCAGACTCTGCGTTTACATGTAAATAACTGGCATTAATATGTAAATAATGGTGGCATTCATATGCAAATAGTGGCGGCCGGCGGCATTGATATGTAAATATAGGCGGCATTCATATGTATATCACCCCTGAGGTCATATCCACCATCACCTCTGCTGAATGCTGCCCACTGGGGAGACAAAGGGGCATGCTTGAAAGTCTGGCTTGCAACTGTGGTCATTAAGCCTAACATCAGCCTGTTCTGCAAAAGGAAAGCAAATTTGGTAGGCAGAGAAGGAATTTGGGGTGCACAAGTGAGCAAGGAGGGGGTGTATAGAGGTAAGAAATGTGGGTGCAAAGATGAGCAGAGGAGGCAGGTAGAGTTAAAGGGGGGAGGGTTGGAGTGCAAAGGATGGGGGAGGTTTGAGGTGCAGAGGTCAGTAGGGGGTTTTAGGAGGCAAAGGTGTATTGACAAGGTGGATAAAGATGTAGGTGGCGTGTAGGGCAGCCCATTAATTTCCAAGGACTGCTCTATGCGCTAGAAAAGCGGAAGAATGTCCCTAACCCTTTTTCAAAATCACACATGTGGCACATGTCAGCAGATGCGTGAGGGTGTCATTAACAATTAATGGCACTGCTGTGTACTGTATCTTCTAAAGGGCAGCACATTTCTGTGGTGTCAGGAAAGTGACTTTGCGTTCTCCAGTCCATGGTCTGCAGGCAGTGATGAGATGATGTGCTGTAACCTGTAGCAACTAAGCAGTGAGCAGTAAATGATATGCAGTAACCCATAGCAACCAATCAGTGAGCAGTATTGATGCACAGTAATCTCTAGCAACCAATCAACAAGCACAAATCATGTGTTGTAACCTCTAGCAACTAATCAGTGAGCAGTAATGTGTGCTGTAACCTCTGGCAACCAATCACAATCGATGCCTGATCTGATTCAGTAAACAGATTTTGAGTCTAGCTGCTATTTAGTGTTTGTCTCAGAGCAGGTGGAGACCAAAATTGCATCGGGGGAGGGGCCCAAGAAAATGTTTGCCCAGCTTCCAATCAATATTAAAGACGGCCCTGTGTGGACCTTTAGCTGACTGCTGCTAATGAGTTCCAGCTGATACGGGAAGAGAGGCCCCTGGAGCCAGAACACTGAAACACAGGGAGCTAGTGCATCGGTTTCCCCAGGGCACAGAATCTAAGAGCCAGTGGATGTTTGCCAGAGCCTCTAGTGGTGAGCATGAATTTGGCTGCAACTGGATCCAGGTCGCGGCCCCCAGGGTCCCCTAGCTCACACTCGGCTGGCTGCAGGTGGAAGAGAGGAAGCAGCAGCGCAGGAACAGCAAGAATAGTCAGAGGTGATAGCAAAGGGTCAGGGCTACAAGCAGACAGGAGAAACAGAGAACAAGCTGAAGATTGGGATATCAGGCAGGCAGGGATAGTCAGACAAGCCAAAGATTGGTATAGGGAATAAGACTCAGAGCAAACGATAGGAACAAGCTAGACACGGACAAATGTTAATCAGTAAGCCTGGTGTTATATCCTGTTCCCAATTAAGGCCTGGAGTGAAGATCAGCTGAGGAGGGTCTTCTAAAGCATGCAGGTGAGGGAGGCCCGGCCTTCAAGTGGACACACGTAGCAAGGTAGGCAACAGATAAGACATGAATGTTTGCTGTGGTTTCATGACAGAATGTTTACTGTGGTTTCATGACACACAACATTGATCGGTGAGGAGGCTTTGCACCACCTCGTCTTAAATGGAGTTTCCGTAATTGGAGGCTGGGGTGGAGTTCACTGAGAGGAGATTACTTAGCCCACAGGTGGCGATGAGAACAACCTCTAGGCTGACACAACCAAGAGGTACGCGTATAGACAGGACATGAATGTACTATAAGTTCCTGACAGTCGCGACCATCCTGACAGTCACGACAGCTAAGATGGTTTCAACTTAGCCTGCTAGACTCAGGATAAGTACTTTCCTTACTTGTTTTTTTATTTTGTTTGTGTTTCCCTAATGTGACACCATAGGCGTGCGCAGGGGGTGTGCCAGGTGTGCCTGGGCACACCCTAATCACCCCAAGTGCACTAGCATTATCGCTCTGTGTGCCGACTGGGAGATGGCAAATATCTCCCTCTGACCAGTTCTGCCATTAATGAAGTGGCAGACTCGATGGACTACTCAGTCTTTTTCTGCCGTCACTTTTCTATGTTTCTATGTTTCTAAGTGCTACCGTACTTCTCTTTCACTGTGCCATCTCTTTTATGTGTGTATACACATATACGGTGGGTATGGAAAGTATTCAGACCCCCTTACATTTTTCACTCTTTGTTATATTGCAGCCATTTGCTAAAATCATTTAAGTTCATTTTTTCCCCTCATTAATGTACACACAGCACCCCATATTGACAGAAAAACACAGAATTGTGGACATTTTTGCAAATTTATTTATCAGGTTGGATGGTGAATATTGGTGGACAGCCATTTTTAGGTCTCCTCAGAGATGCTCAATTGGGTCAGGGCTCTGGCTGGGCCATTCAAGAACAGTCACAGAGTTTTTGTGAAGCCACTCCTTCATTATTTTAGCTGTATGCTTAGGGTCATTGTCTTGTTGGAAGGTAAACCTTCGGCCCAGTCTGAGGTCCTGAGCACTCTGGAGAAGGATGCAAAACACCCCCACAGCATAGTGCTGCCCAGTGGAGGCTCGTCCATAAGGACTGTAGGGGCGGAGCCCCACCAAAAAAATAAGTAAGAAATAAAAATAAAAATTAACTATAATTATTAACCAACAGCCAGCACAGCTAGATAGAAACTAGAAAGAAAAAAAACCTTTGGAATCTCTCTCTAGCTGTGCTTCTGTTGCTAATTGCTGGAATAGACAGATTAGATAAGAAAGAGAAGTGTAATCTGCCTAGTAACAGGGCAAATGTCCCAAATCTCACTAAAAAACCCTATCTAGAACACAGTAAAATGAATTCTCCACCATCATTGGCTGCTTTCCAACATTGCATTCTGAGTATAGGAGGTTTTTAGGACGTCTGAATCTGCAGACCTTAAACTGCCTAGTCCATTTGGTCTCTGCCTGGGGGGGAGCCAAGATTTTCTCTGCTTGCAGTTACACATTCTAGCCTGCTGTCTAGTCATGTCCCCCCTCCACAAGTCGCACTCCGACACTTAGTCTCTACCTCCAGCAGTGCTTCCTCTCTCCACAGGGACCCTTCCCCCACCCACCATCCTG
>BLSH010475851.1:1465947-1479163 GCA_018402905.1 Glandirana rugosa
AGTAGCCGTGACCGGTACAACCACCTCATGAGTTTTGTGGTGTTATGCCATGTGTCCAGAGCGTACCTCCGGGTGAAAAACTACCCGGATATGTCAGAGCTGCTGCATAAAGTGCGGGCCATCTGTGCGCACTTTCGGCGTTCTCACCCTGCTGCTGCTCGCCTGTCTGCACTGCAGCGGAACTTCGACCTTCCTGCTCACCGCCTCATATGCGACGTGCCCACAAGGTGGAACTCCACCTTGCAAATTCTGGAGAGACTGTGCGAGCAGCAGCAGGCAATAGTGGAGTTTCAGCTGCAGCACGCACGGGTCAGTCGCTCTGCGCAACAGCAACACTTCACCACCAAAGAGTGGGCCTCCATGCGAGACCTGTGTACCGTATTGTGGTGTTTTGAGTACTCCACCAACATGGCCAGTGCCGATGATGCTATTCTCAGCGTTACTATGCCACTTCTATGTCTCCTTGAAAAAACACTTCGGGCCATGATGGAAGAGGATGTGGCACAGGAGGATGAGGAGGAGGAAGAGGGGTCATTTCCACGGTTATCAGGCCAGTCATTCGCAAGTGGCTCGGAGGGTGGGTTCCTGCACCAGCATAGGCCAGGTCCAAAATATTCAAGCCAGGGCACAGTTCTGAAGGACAAGGAAGATGAGGAGGAATCACAGCAGGGTGGCACCCAATGCAGCTCGTGGGCATCACTGGAGCGTGGCTGGGGGGATACAGAGGACACAGATGATACACCTCCCACAGAGGACAGCTTTTCTTTGCCTCTGAGCAGCCTGGCACACATGGCCGACTACATGCTGCAGTGCCTGCGCAACAACAGCCGAGTTGCCCACATTGTAACTTCTTCTGATTACTGGGTGGCCACCCTGCTGGATCCCCGTTACAAGGACAACGTGCCGTCCTTAATTCCCTCACTGGAGCGTGAGAGGAAGATGCACGACTACAAGCTCACACTGGTAGAGGCGCTGCTGAGGGCATTCCCAAATGACACCGGGGGCTCAGCGGAAGCACAAGGCGAAGGAGGAGGAGGAGGAAGAGGCCACCAACACAGCTGTGCCACCGCCAGCAACTCAGAAGGCAGGGTTAGTATGGCCGAAATGTGGCAAAGCTTTGTCAGCAGCCCGCCACAACAAACAGCACCACCAGCCGATAGACAACGTCTTAGCAGGAGGCAACATTTCAGCAACATGGTGCAAGAGTATGAGTGCACATGCCTACATGTACTGGCTGATGGGTCTGCCCCATTCAACTTCTGGGTCTCCAAATTGGCCACATGGCCTGAGCTTGCCATTTATGCCTTGGAGGTGCTGGCCTGCCCTGCAGCCAGTGTATTGTCTGAACGTGTGTTTAGCACGGCAGGGGGCGTTATCACAGACAAGCGCAGCCATTTGTCCACAGCCAACGTGGACAAGCTAACCTTTATTAAAATGAACCAGGCATGGATCCCACAAGACTTGTCTGTACCTTGTGCAGAATAAACATTTAGACCGGACTCACACAGCCATTCGTATACTTGTTTTTTTGAATAGTCCTCAATATTTTGGGGGCTACCCCGATTATAAACAAACAAAAAAAATACAGTGTTGGCTACCTCCTCCTTGACCACCGCCACTTCCACCTACACGGCCACGGTCACGGCCTAGTCAACCTCTAGGCTCCTACTCCACATCCACCCCCCTTCCCATTTTTTTTATTTGATTTTAATTTATTTTCCCTATCCCCATTTTTTTGTAGGGCACTTGCCCTACTCTTACCCCCATTTTACTTCCTTTTGCAGCCCTCTAGCACTTGCCAGGACTTTGTTACAGCCATTTTTGTGCCTAAAAGTTCGGGTCCATATTGACTTCAATGGGGTTCGGGGTCCGGGATAAAGTTCGGGCAACGATCGGTGCCGAACCCGGACTTTTTCCCAAAGTTCGTTCGGACCCTCCGAACCCGAACGTCCAGGTGTTCGCTCAACTGTACTTTCTAAGATTACTTTTGAACTTCCCTCCAGTTAGTTTGAGGTCATGTCCCCGTGTTCTTTATTTTGGTTTCATATTGAAAAGACTGCCCTCCTAAACCCTTTTCACCCCCTTGATGTATTTAACGGTTTCAATCATGTCTCCCCTCTCCCCTCTTTCCTCCAGACTGTACATATTAAGCTCCTGAAGTCGCTCTTGATATGTTTTATCCCCCAGACCTTTCACCATTTTTGTTACCCATCTCTGAACTCGTTCTATCTTATCAATATCTTTTTGTAAGTGTGGTCTCCAGAACTGGACGCAGTATTCTAAGTGAGGTCTCACTAAAGATCTATATAGAGGAATCAGAACCTCCTTCCTCCTGCTGGTGATCCTTCTACTGATACATCCCAGAATTCTATTTGCTTTTCCCACTGCCTGGTCACACTGTTTGTTCATTTTGCAATCATCTGAAATAAGCAACCCCAAATCTTTTTCTTCTGTAGTGCTGGCTAGCACTGAACCCCCAATGTTGTACTCTCTAAGCGGATTCTTTTTCCCTAGATGCAATATTTTATATTTAGAAATATTGAACTGCAGTCTCCACTGCTTTGACCAATCTTCCAGCAATGCCAAATCATGTTCCGTGTTACAGACACCTCTAAGGATATCAACCCTATTACACACCTTTGTATCATCAGCAAAGAGACATACCTTGCCCAACAAACCTTTAGTTATATCATTTACATAAAGGTTAAATAGAAAAGGACCCAGAACGGAGCCTTGTGGCACCCCACTTGTGACTGGTCTCTGTTCTGAGTGAACCCCATTTACAACCACACTCTGGGATCTATCCTTTAGCCAACTGCATATCCACTGAACCACCCAAGGGTTAAGTCCTAGCTTGTATAACTTTTGTACTAGATCATTATGTAGAACTGTATCAAATGCCTTGCTGAAATCAAGATACACTATGTCCACAGCACCACCCTGGTCCAAAACACTGGTAATATAGTCAAAAAATGTAATCAGATTTGTCTGACACCATCTGCCCTTAGTAAAGCCATGCTGCTTTGGGTCCAGCAAGCTGTGTATTTTTAGGTGATCAATGATCCTTCTTTTCAGAAGTGATTCCATTACCTTGACTACAAGTGATGTTAAACTCAATGGCCTGTAATTGCCAGCTTCTACCTTGCTGTCCTTCTTGTGGATAGGTACAATATTAGCTATCCGCCAATCATGGGGAACTTCTCCTGTTAGAAGAGATTTATTTAAAAGATGTGTTAATGGTCCAACAACTATATCATTATTATTATTATTATTATTAACTATATTATTATTATTTTAACCCTAAGGAAAACTTTTGTAAATACATATATAGGTATTATACCTAATATTAAACATTTCTTCCATAAGCAACAGGGGCTTAGCAACCTTTACTCCCAAAGTAAGGGCACACAATATTTCATAGGATAAACATTTTGTTTGTGTACATCTTAAAGAGGTTGTCTCACCTAAAAAAAAAAACGCCTGCAAGGCAAAGGCATAATGAGCTAGTATGCACCACAAATACTTACCTCAGAACGAAGCTCCCGCAGGTCTGCCCGGTCCCTGTGGAGGGAGCTGCCATGTTCCCTCCGTGGATCCGTATGGGTACGCGGCTCCGGCGCCGCGAGTGGCCGGAGCCGCGAAACCTCACTCGCATGCATGCGCGGGAGCCCATCTTTACGGCGGACTTTCCGGCAGGGTCTGGCGCTATGCACTGGGCCTTCACCGGGGACATCACTGCGCACGCGCCTGCTGACGTCAGCAGCGCTTGCAGTGAGAATATCTCCTAAACCGTACAGGCAGCAGGTAAAAATGTAATTTTAGGGGATACGACCACTTTAAGGCATGAACAGAAATCCTTGCCTTAGATACTTTACTGCTCAACTAATAAACCTTTTGCATAACCCAAATTTCCCTTGACATAATAAAACACATTCTTATTCATTGGCGCCATCCACTTACTTCATTCATACAAGACATTTTCGTATATTCCCCTTAATCACCTCTTCTCCCATATTGTCATATACATATCTATCAAATCCATATTATTAAAAGTATATTTTGTTAATCAATGCATGGCTTACACAATGTACTGTTACTTTACTTTTTCCACAACCACTACCTCTTTGGCTCTCTACTTCTTGAGTAACCTCTTTGGCAGATCGCCTAGAATTTCCACTCCCCCTTTTTTTTTCTTTTTTTTTTAATAGCAAGAATTAATCTATATTTTACTGATGGCATAAACGTTATCCACTTTATAATTATAATATTTCCAAACTGGTATATGTCAAATGTTAAACTAAGCTTCTAACCCAAAACAAAAATCAAACAGTTTAAAATTGCAAAGCATTGTTATAATTATATAATTTCTCTTAATAAAACATTTACTCTCCCCCTCCAGCAGGTCTAGGATACGCTGAATATGGAGTGCAATAGTAATATGCACCAGGAGGTAGTCAGGAAATTATATGTGTAATTTATTTTCCTAGAACGCCTGACGGTACTCCCTGCATATTGGGCATTTGTATATGGCAAGGCTGTGTAAAAGTCTCACACATGTGATATTGCCATGTTAAGGAGGAGTAGCAAAATTTATTTTGGGGTGTCATTGCAAGTATGCACATGCTGTGTGTGAGAAATAACTTCTCACAAGAATTGTGGGAAAAAAATTACAACTTCAAAAAACTCACCATGCCTCTCACTAAATAACGTGGGCTGTCTATTTTCCAAAAAGGGATAATTTTGGGAGTATTTGTACTGTCCTGACATGTCAGGGCCTCAAGAAATTAGATAAGCCGTCAGTGTATCAAGTGTGATAATTTTTTAATGATTGACATAGCTTGTAGACTCTATAACTTTCACACAGACCAAATAATATCTACTAATTTGGGTTATTTTTACCAAAGATATGAAGCAGTATATATTTTGGCCCAAATTTATGAACAAAAATTACTTATTTGCAAAATTTTATAATAGAAACTAAAAAAAGTGTTTTTTTTTTAACATTTTTGCTCTTTGTTCACTTATATCGCAAAAAATAAAAAAACCCAGTGGTGATTAAATACCACCAAAAGAAAGTTCTATTTGTGTGAAAAAAATGATAAAAATATTGTGTGGGTACAGTATAGCATTACTAATTGTCATTCAAAGTGTGAGAGCACTGAAAGCTAAAAATTGGTCTTGGCAGGAAGGGGGTAAAAGGGTCCTGTATTAAAGTGGTTAAAGGGCAAAAAAAAACTATTGTTTGAAAAACCGCTGCATAAATATCATGTGACATATAAAACTGGAACTACCAACATTTTTTTTTCTTCCGGGTCTTTGCTTTCAGAAAATATATAATGCTTGTGGGTTCTAAGTGATTATCTAGTAAAAAAGATGATTTTACATGTATGAGAAAAAAGTCAGAATTGGGCAGCTAGTAGTATAATAGTGTGTGTGTGTGGGGGGGGGGAATTATTAACCTTGATGCATTTTGTGTAATACCTGCTTCTTCAGGAGGAATTAGGGAGATATTTAAAACACTCATGCACTCCAGGGATCCAATCAGCCGGAAGCCACAACACTAGAGCCCCCCCCCCCCCGGGGCACATGTGGGAGCATCCAAATCAAAGAGGTCACTTAGGGGGACAGCTGGTGGCAGTACAAAAATCTTCCCTGGGCCTAATGTTGGTCACAAAAATCATTCAAATTATGAGTGAAGTGTCAGGATAGCCTGATGCACCAAGTTAATCCATCTTCATTAGGGAGGATAGCCCATTCACTACCAAAAAGGTCCACTAGAGATGTTTTCAATGGACAGACTTTGCCTGTATACAGCAGCCAAATTTTGGAGCCATAATACCAACTGCTGAGTGCCGCATAGAATGTTCCCTCATGGATGCAAGCATGAAGTATACATGGCTGATTATTACATTTAGAGGTTATACCCCTGTTTTGGGTAGATGGGTACACTGTTGGCATGCAAAGGGTGAAAAGGTTCTCACTATTTAACTGCACCCCCTAAAAACACTCCCATATTTTATATTACCTGTGTCTGACCTTGTGTGTTTAGATCTAATTTTTTAGATTTGCTTTAGACCTTGGCTCTGTTGCAACATTTTGCCATCTAGTAACAAATTTCAGCATACAGGCTCTCTCTTTAATTCTTGCCCAGGGCTCAGTTTCGACCAAAACTGGCCCTGTATACACAAAAAGCAATTTTATAAAGAACAGCATAGGTTTTGCTGCTTAGTTACTGCACAGTTCAAGATTTATGGTTAAATCATTCTGCTTTCTTTTTTGGGAAGTTGCAATGTAAAAACTAGGTTTAAAAAAATGGTGAATAATAGACAGAGGACTAAGAAAAAGTCAGCACCAACAAGGATGTGTGCGGTTTGTTGTTCAAAGCGTAATGACAATGGAAAGAAAATCCACAAAGGAAACCAGGTTCCATTGTCCTGATTGTGACGTTGGACTTTGTGCAGTCCCATGTTTCAAAATGTATCATACCCGGGATGTTTACTAAACCCATATGCAGTGTATAGTATTACAGTGATTATTAACATTGCACCCTTGTTTGGACAAATGTCAGTGTTTTTTATTTTGACACATTATTGAATTAAATGTATTATTATTATTATATTATTAGTCTTTGGAATTATTTATAATTTATTATATTATAATTTTGTGTTTCAAACTTTATCATACCTGGGATGTCTACTAGACTCTTGTTTGGACAGATTTAAGTGAGTTACAGTATTCCTAAGAATTACAGGCCTACAATATAAAACACCAAATTTCTATGCAAAACAATGTACCACTTTGAGACGCAAAAATCTGACATAATCATACCGCCAGGGAGGTTAACAGAAACCGGCCAACATTTGGCTGGTGTGTACGGCAACATGGGGCATGACCAAAAAATGTATGCCGATCGACATCTGGACAGCGCTAACCTTCTGGTGGGGGGGCAGTCCCCTTGTCAGAACGCAATAGCTCAGCGGGGAAGATCATTGTACTAACATTGCATAGTTAGTACAGTGGCTCCTCCCAAACTCTTTTAGTTTTTTTTCCTTTCAGCCTGCTGCATTGAATGAATAAAAAAAATGAATAGTGTGTGCTAGACTTAACTGTGGTATTCATAGCAACATATCTACAAATAACAGGAAGCCAGCAATTAACATTCAGTGCTCTTTTGCAAGCATCTATCAAATTTATAAATGTCTGTCTGTGAAATTCAATGTGCATGCAGAATTGGCACTCAGAAGACCTACAAGTGCTGTATAACACAATGTTCAATAACATTTTCTAAAGTCTTGATTCTAAAATGAGCTACACACATTTATAATAGTTTTACTCCACATAAATTGTAACTCGTTTGCAAGACTTTTCAATAATTAGTTTTCATGTGTATAACTCTTTAGCTCAGGATTTCAGTGTTCAATTACATTATGTCATGCAATCAACAAATAAAAATAGATATATGTATAATAAATCAAGCGATGTCTGTACCTAGATCACTATAAAATACATGTGATAATTTAGCAACTTAATCTTGCTCAAAGTCAAACTCTATGGTGGAACTCATATATCACTCTGGTGTAAAATGAACAACAGTTAAACTCAATAAAATAATATAAACAGTCAGATCAATTTCACCAATCTTTTCTGAGCCTTAAAATTGATCAAAACATTCCAATCAATGCATTTCTACTGCAGTGCAAAATTAGAACAAAATACTACCTAACCAAAGAATATATTCTTTTTACTTCTATTAATGACCAAAATTTCAATTACAGTCAGGTCCATAAATATTGGGACATCGACACAATTCTAATCTTTTTGGCTTTATACACCACCACAATGGATTTGAAATGAAATGAATAAGATGTGCTTTAACTGCAGACTTGCAGCTTTAATTTGAGGGTATTTACATCCAAATCAGGTGAACGGTGTAGGAATTACAAACTCTAATCTGGCCTTCCTGTTTTTGGGGCTCACCAATGGTTTACATCTTGTGGTGAACCCTCTGTATTCACTCTGGTGAAGTCTTCTCTTGATTGTTGACTTTGACACACATACACCTACCTCCTGGAGAGTGTTCTTGATCTGGCCAACTGTTGTGAAGGGTGTTTTCTTCACCAGGGAAAGAATTTGTCGGTCATCCACCACAGTTGTCTTCTGGGTCTTTTGGTGTTGCTGAGCTCACCGGTGCGTTCTTTCTTTTTAAGGATGTTGCTATCTCTCTGATGGGTTTGTTTTGTTTTTTTCAGCCTAATGATGTCTGGCTTCACTGATAGTGACAGCTCTTTGGATCTCATATTGAGAGTTGACAGCAACAGATTCCAAATGCAAATCACACACTTGAAATGAACTCTGGACCTTTTATCTGCTCCTTGTAAATGGGATAATGAGGGAATAACACACACCTGGCCATGGAACAGCTGAGCAGCCAATTGTCCCATTACTTTTGGTCCCTTAAAAAGTGGCAGGCACATATACAAACTGTTGTAATTCCTACACCGTTCTCCTGATTTGGATGTAAATACCCTCAAATTAAAGCTGAAAGTCTGCAGTTAAAGCACATCTTGTTTGTTTCCTTTCAAATCCATTGTGGTGGTGTACAGAGCCAAAAAGATTAGAATTGTGTCGATGTCCCAATATTTATGGACCTGACTGTATGTCCATATTTTACTACCAAGACGTGACATAATTACACACTGAAGGTACATTTAAATACATTTTTTAGTGATCCCTAGAAGTCATAATATTCAGTTTACAAAGCCATAACACAAGGAAACGTCTCAAATAATTGCCACATTTTTGAAAATAAATGTACTTATTTAGCGTTTGTTTAATTAGGAGCTGAATTTGAGAATGTGTCTTGGTTTACATTTTCTATAGAGATACTTATGTGCTTTTAGAAAAAGTTTGTTTATACTGGAACGCCAAGGAAATTGCTACATATACATTAAAGATGATTTACTGTTCTACCTGCCCAAAGATTTGCAATTCTAGGCAGCCAATCTTCCCTATCATCTGCCATTACCACTTGCTGGATTTCCACCTTGATTATTGGTCAAAGGTTAGAACACTGTTTCAGTATCCATTCAGAAAATCGGGAAGAACATAGAACTCTGCAAGTCTGCAAGTCGATCCATGACATGCTTGGTATGTAATATGAAAGGGGTTGTGTGCTTCACATGACCAGATTTGGCAGGTGAACCAGAAGCAGGCATTTTAACTGTTAAAGACTTTCACTTAGAATTCTGCTTTAAAATCCAACTCTACCCCCCTACTCGTAGCACCTCAGCAACCCGAGCCGCCCACCCCACCAGCAGTATGTTTTCCTCTTTTATTATCCTTTATCTGATGCCTTCTGACATGCTGGGTCTGTTTTCTCTTAATTTCTTTTTTGCCCTTGGGCAGTCCTGGTTGATTCAGAAAGCAGTGCTGATCTGAAGACATCATCTGATGAATGAGTTCCAATGAGCTACATGTAACCTGGAACAGTCAGGGAATCGTGTGGCAAAGAAGCGGTCCTGTGAGGCACAGCTTTGTGCCAGTTGCGTTTTTTTTTTTTTTTTTAAACCTAAAGGGGGACATTAAAAAAAGTAGTCTGCACTTGGGATTTAAAGTAAACCCATCATTAGAGGTATGTAAGCTGCCCCTGTTAACCTCCTTCAGAAAAATGCTGTTTGCGTAGTGGTCATGCTAATCTATGGAATCATTATTCATATCCACTGACCCCAAATGATTATGCAGATCAGGGTTTCTGATTTCACTATGATTTAATTTGCAGCCTACTGGTTCTTGGTCAGTAATTTAGAAAATCCTAACACTAAAGCTAAGGAGGATGATTGCAGTCAATATATTCCTCTCATAACAGGTTCTCTGTTACAGTATAAACAAGTAATCGATTAACTACATTTAAACCTATCAGATTTCAGCCTTAATTAAGAGTAGTCCCAGAAATTAATGTTTTTGTATTTTTATTTCTAAATAGTTTCTATGGGTAAGGCATATTAATATTCTCAATTTTTAAAACTATTACATAGCAAGTTTGAAGTGTCATGTCTTGTTCCCATAACAGAGCTCTTGTCATTTAACATGTACATACCTTGGCAAACTGACAAGCAAAATTTCAGTTTCTGTTACTTGCTTTCTAAGTAACAATGGTCAGCCAAAGGTAAACCTTCTGCAGTTAATTAAAGGTGTAAATGGCAATACCTGCCACCTATACACTGTCATCTACATGTACCAGTATTTCAACTGAAAAGGTTATTTTCAAGTCTTATGACTCCGAACAGTGCTATTCACACTCGGGGATCTTGCTTAGTCATCTTGGGGTTGCTGCAGCTTCTCTTCTATAGGCCTGAAATAGACCTGCTGCATCTAAATTTCAGAACTACGCAGAAACCAAAATCTCTTTGGGGCAAATAGAAATATTTTTAAACATAAGAGTATGCATTTTTCAAACACTGGAGAACTGCGCTGGATTATTAATTTGGTGCTAAATAATTAAATGCAGTTAGCTAGTGTTCATTGTAGGTTGAAATTCGATGCACCCTCCAACGTACAGTGCCTTGTAAAAGTATTCATACCCCTTGAAATTTTCCACATTTTGTCATGTTACAACCATAAACGTTATTGTATTTTATTGGGATTTTATTTGATAGACCAACACAAATTGGCACATAATTGTGAAGTGGAAGAAAAATGATAATTGGTTTTCAAATTTATTTACAATTAAATATCTGAAAAGTGTGGCATGCATTTGTATTAAGCCTCCTGGAGTCAATACTTTGTAGAACCACCTTTTGCTGCAATTACAGCTGAAAGTCTTTTTGGGTATGTCTCTACCAGCTATGCACATCTAGAGAGTGAAATTTTTGCCCATACTTCTTTGTGAAATAGCTCAAGCTCTGTCAGATCGGATGGATGGCATCTGTGAACAGCAATTTTCAAGTCTTGCCACAGATTTTCAATTGCATTCAGGTCTGTACTTGACTGGGCCATTCTAACATATGCATATGCTTTGAACCTCCACCTCAGTCTCAAGTCTTTTACAGACTCTAACAGGTTTTCTTCTAAGATTGCCCTGTATTTGGCTACATCTATCTTCCCATCAACTCTGATTGGCTTCCCTGTCCCTGCTGAATAAAAGCATCCCCATAACATGATGCTGCCACCACCATATTTCACAGTGGGGATAGTGTTTCAAGGTGATGTGCAGTGTTAGTTTTTCGCTACACATAGCATTTTACTTTTAGGCCAAAAAGTTCAATTTTGGACTCATCTGACCAGAGCACCTTCTTCCACATGTTTGCTGTGTCCCCCACATGGCTTCTCACAAACTGAAAATGGGACTTATTATGGCTTTCTTTCAACAATGGCTTTCTTCTTGCCACTGTTCCATAAAGGCCAGATGTGTGGAGTGCATGGCTAATAATTGTCCTGTGGACAGATTCTCCCACCTGAGCTGTGGATCGCTGCAGCTTCTCCAGTGTTACCATGGGCCTCTTGGCTGCTTCTCTGATGAATTCTCTCCTTGTCTGGTTTGTGAGTTTAGGTGGACGGCCATGTCTTGGTAAGTTTACAGTTGTGCCATACTCTTTCCATTTTTGGATGATGGATTGAACAGTACTCCGTGAGATGTTCAAAGCTTGGGATATTTATTTATAACCTAACCCTGCCTTAAACTTCTCCACAACTTTATCCCTGACCTGTCTGGTGTGTTCCTTGGCCTTCATGATGCTGTTTGTTCACTAAGGTTCTCTAACAAACCTCTGAGGGCTTCACAGAACAGCTGTATTTATACTGAGATTAAATTACACACAGGTGGACTGGTAAAGGGGGATGAATACAAATGCATGCCACACTTTTCAGATATTTATTTGTAAAAAATGTGGAAAACCATTTATCATTTTCCTTCCACTTCACAATTATGTGCCTTTGTGTTGGTCTATCACATAAAATCCCAATAAAATACAATAACGTTTTTGGTTGTAACATGACAAAATGTGGAAAATTTCAAGGGGTATGAATACTTTTTCAAGGCACTGTAAGCAGGAAGTTTCATTGCCTTAAACTTGGCTTAAAAATATAGCCTGACACATACAGTATGTTCTGGTGGAAAAGGGATTTGGTGCTGACAGAACCCAAAAGTGATCATTAAGACAGCTGGTTGCTACTTGGATAGAACTTTATTTGCAGTGTGAAAATTCTGAGTTTAATCCATTCAACCCCCACCCATTACTCCAATAACACCATCCATTTGTTTGAGATTCATACAAAGACTTTGGTCTTGCCACAATGAAAAACACATTGGTAAATTAGTACCCAAAGTTGGCTCCAGTGTATGTGTTTGTATGTCTTATGAACTACATATTAGTGAAGCTTTTATGTTTCAATATTTTTTTGATATTTTTGATGCATACAATGTGTGATATTATTATCATTGTGTGAGTATTAGAAAGCTTAAAAGTCAAACAAAACATTAATCAAAGCAACATTTTACAGGTAATGACTAGAGTTGAGCGAACCCGGACTGTAAAGTTCGGGTCCGTACCAAACTTTGGGGTGTCTGGGACCCGGACCCGAACCCGGACTTTTCAAAAAAAGTCTGGGTTTGGGTCCGGGGTTCTGGTAATTTTAATGAAAGTTCTGAAAATTGCTGTAAAAAAGTCCAGGAAGGTCCTAGAGGTCTGCAAAAGGAAGGAAAATGGGGGTAAGGATGGGACAAGTGCCCTACAAAGAAATGGGGACAGGGAAATAACTTTACATATTTTTAAAAAAAATAAAAACATAAAAAAAGCAAAAATGGAGGTGAATGTGGATCATCTTGAAACTGGGTCTGAAAAGTATTAATTAACGGTAGAGGCCATATAACTGTTCTAAAATCATCTTCAAACTGTGTCAAAAAAGTATAAATAAGCCGGGAGAACCCATATCACTGTTCTGAAAACATCTGGAAACTGTGTGTGTCACTTTAAATTTAACCGGGACTAACTGAACTACTGTTCTGCAAACATCTGTAAAGTCTGTGTGTCACTTTAAATATAGCCGGGAATAACTGAACATCTGTTCTGCAAACATCTGTAAAGTCTGTGTGTCACTTTAAATATAGCCGGGAATAATTGAACATCTGTTCTGCAAACATCTGCAACGTCTGTGTGTCACTTTAAATATAGCCGGGAATAATTGAACATCTGTTCTGCAAACATCTGCAACGTCTGTG
>BLSH010475851.1:1490207-1509973 GCA_018402905.1 Glandirana rugosa
GGTCGTTTGTCTCGTACACTGTCGTTGCGGTGGTACAGGCGGTGGCAGGGTTCGGAAAGGTGTGCCAGGGTACCTTCGAATGTCGAGAGGTAGAGGGTTTGTGACCTCTCTTTCTCCTTCATGGGGGGATGGGTGGGCGCTAGGGACCGGGACTTACGGTCGTAAAGTTTTAAGGACTGAAAACTTTACGACAGTAAGGCAGACCACCTGTGCCTGTCAAAATTTTTGGACTTGTCATGCACCAAGGGTCGGTGGTAATGAAAAGGTCCGCTCGGTAGGGAAGGGACGTGTTTGTTCAGCCCCTGCTCTAGTTCACACTAAGTGAGGGACCAGTAGAGAGCGGAGCTGATGACGTTGAGGTCTGGCAGCGGCATTCATGATGGACTGGAGGGGGGATAGTCTATTTAAAGGTAGGCCAGTGAGGAGGGAGTTGCAGTAGTCGAGGCGAGAGATGACCAGGGAGTGAATCACACTTGATCTCGTCCCCGACTTGTTTGTGCAGGGAAGGGATGGCTCGCCTGGAAAAGTAATGGTGGCTGGGAACCACGTACTGTTCAGGTTTTTAAAACTGTCCGTGTCCACCAGACGGAATGACAGCATTTCAAAAGTCAGGAATTTTGAAATGCTGGCATTCAGGGCCAGGGATCGCGGGTGGGTAGGGGGGTACTTCCTCTTTCTCTCCAGTGTTTGGGAGATGGAGAGCTGTAAGCTTCCATGGGACCGTGTGGAAAGGCTTGGGACGGTGGCGGACATGGTGGCGTTGCTGTCACATGCTCTGTTTGCTGGGTGGCAGGTGACACTGGCACTGTAGAGGTGGAGGAAGAGGCCGAGGCAGCAGCAGAAGAGGAAGCAGGAGGAGGCCGAGACCTTTCTTGGATTTTGAGGTACTTATTCCACTGCAGCAAGTACTTGGAATTTAGGTGCCTGGCCATGCAGGTTGTGCTCAGGTTTAGAACATTTATGCCTCGCTTCAGGCTCTCATTGCACAGCGTGCAAACCACTCGTGTCTTCTCGTCAGCACATTGTCTGAAGAACTGCCATGCCGGGGAACTCCTTCGAGCTGCCTTTGGTGTGCTAGGTCCCTGGGTGCGGTGGGTAGTAGCAGGTGTACTGTCAAGGGGACGGCCACTCCGCTTTTGCAACCTGCTTCCTCTTTTGCTGTGCTGGTGCCTCTGTGCAACCACCATCTCTTCCTCCAAACTGCACACGTCACTCGCATGACCCTCATTCCATGTGGGGTCTAGGACCTCATCATCCTCCTCCTCCACATCATCTTCCACCCACCCTTCCCTACTGCCCTCCTTGTCAGTCTGCATACTGTGGAAAGCTGCAGCAGTTGGCACCTGTGTTTCGTCATCATCAGAGACGTGCTGCGCTGGTGTTTCCATGTCCTCATCCTGCAACAGAAGTGGTTGGGCATCAGTGCGCTCAATGTCTTCCACTTCTGGGGCAGGGCTATGTGGATGGCCCAAAGAAAGCACACCAGAAGAGTCATCAAAAAGCATAAGAGACTGTTGCATGACTTGGGGCTCAGACTGCTTGGCTGATTTACAAGGGGCTGAGGTGAAAGACAGATGGCCATGGGGTTCAGGTGCCAACTCTGAGCTTTCATCAAGCGACTGGGTGGGAGACAATGTGAAGGAACTGGAGGCATTGTCAGCCACCCAATCTACTATCACCTGTACTTGTTCTGGCCTCACCATTCGTTGAGCGGCATTCGCGCCTACCATATAACGCTGAAGGTTCTGTCGGCTACTCGCACCTGAAGAAAGTGTTTCACTTGTACGTGTAGCTGGCACAAATCGACCACGTCCTCTCCTTGCAACAGGAACTTCACCAACACCACCAATACCAGCAGCATCAGCAGCACCACGACCACGACCACGTCCCTTATTTGACGCTCTCCTCATTCTAGCCGCAAATGTACTATGTAGCACTATTTATTAATACAAAAAAAGAATAATAAATACTTCTTTTTTTTGGAAAACAACAACGTAGATGCACTTTTTATTTTTGTGCAAGAAATGCACCGCTCACACCAACAGCAGGAACCTCTCCCTACATCAGTATGATATGATTTTAGAACAATAATCTGTCCCTCACAGGAGCAGCAGGAACCTCTCCCTCTAGCAGTATGTGATGATTTTAGAACAATAATCTGTCCCTCACAGCACCAGCAGGAACCTCTCCCTATAGCACTTGGAGATGATTTTAGAACAATAATCTGTCCCTCACAACACCAGCAGGAACCTCTCCCTATAGAACTAGGAGATGATTTTAGAACAATAATCTGTCCCTTACAGCACCAGCAGGAACCTCTCCCTATAGCAGTAGGAGATGATTTTAGAACAATAATATGTCCCTCACAGCACCAGCAGGAACCTCTCCCTATAGCAGTATGTGATGATTTTAGAACAATAATCTGTCCCTCACAGGAGCAGCAGGAACATCTCCCTATAGCACTAGGAGATGATTTTAGAACAATAATCTGTCCCTCACAGCACCAGCAGGAACCTTTCCCTATAGAACTAGGAGATGATTTTAGAACAATAATCTGTCTCTTACAGCACCAGCAGGATCCTCTCCCTATAGCAGTAGGAGTAGATTTTAGAACAATAATCTGCCCCTCACAGCACCAGGAGGTACCTCTCCCTCTAGCAGTATGATATGATTTTAGAACAATAATCTGTCCCTCACAGCACCAGCAGGAACCTCTCCCTATAGCAGTAGGAGATGATTTTAGAACAATAATCTGTCCCTCACAGGAGCAGCAGGAACCTCTCCCTCTAGCAGTATGTGATGATTTTAGAACAATAATCTGTCCCTGCAGCACCAGCAGGAACCTCTCCCTATAGAACTAGGAGATGATTTTAGAACAATAATCTGTCCCTCACAGGAGCAGCAGGAACCTTTCTGTAATACAGGATGAGATGATTTTAGAACAATAATCTGTCCCTCACAGCACCAGTAAACTGTACCTAGTCCAGTATCAGATGGTTTTAGAATGCTAAGCTTTCCCCTCACAGCACCGCCAGGAACCTGTCTGTAATGGAGGATGAGATGATATTAGATCGGTAATCTATCCCTCACAGCAGTAGTAAACTCTACCTAGTCCAGTATCAGATCGTTTTAGAACGCTAAGCTTTCCCCTCACAGCACTGCCAGGAATCTGTCTGTAATGCAGGATGAGATCATATTAGATCAGCAATCTGTCCCTCACAGCGCCAGCAGCATGCTCTCCCTACACTAGCCTGAGACGATGTGACACGCGGCATACGTGACTCCAGCTCATATAGAGGCTGGGTCACATGATGCACTGGCCAATCACAGCCATCCCATTAGTAGGCATGGCTGTGATGGCTTCTATGGGAAAACGAGTAAAACGCTTGTTGATTGGCGGCCCTGCAGCTATAGAAAAGGCTCGCAAAATACCCGAATACCGAACCCGGACTTTTTTTCAAATGTCCGGGTTCGGGGCACAGACACCCCAAAGTCCAGTACGGACCCGAACTTTACAGTCCGGGTTCGCTCAACTCTAATCAGGGAGGGCATTATGTTAATTAGTCTAGTAGCTAGGGTTTTGGCGTAAATTTTAAGGTCTATGTTCAGTAAGGAGATCGGGCAAAAGTTTTGTGTCTCGTTCGGCTCCTTCCCTGGTTTCGGCAATGTAATTATTAGGGCTTTGAGATTCTTTGCTGGGAATTTTGAAGAGGAGGCAGCGTCATTGTACATTGTGGTCATGCATTTTAGTAGGTGTGGGTAGAATTGTTTGTAATTTTCTCCAGTTAGGCCATCAGGGCCTGGGGCTTTGTTAGATGGGAGTGATTGTATGGTGTTGTGAATTTTGTGTTCTGTAAAGGGCTTGTTTAGGAGGTCAAGTTGTTCCCTATTGAGTTTGGGGAGCTTGACTAGGTCTAGGAAGTTGTTAATATCATCTAGAGTTGGTTGTGTTGTTGTGGGATCTCGGTTGAGGTTATAGAGGTCACTGTAATAAGTGCTGAAGGCATCAGCAATGTCTTGTGTGTCGGTAAGCCTACTTTTAGAATGTGGGTGGTGTATATAGTCTATATTTGTTTTGAGCCTATGTCCTTTCAGGTGGTTGGCTAGTGTTTTCCCTGCCTTGTTGGACATGTTATAGAAGAATGCTTTAAGCCTCCTTTTTGTTTTTTTGAAGGAGTGTAGCAGTAGGATTCTCAATTCCTGTCTTAGTCAATAGTTGTGTATTGTGTTGATGTGTGGTGGACTATTTGTTTTGTGCTTCAAGTTTTTCTATTTGTTTGGTAAGGTCGTTGAGATGCTGTGTCCTCTTTTTTTTGCATCTAGATGCCAGCGGTATCAACACTCCTCGTATCGAGGCTTTGTGGATGTTCCACACCATGGCCGAATCAGCCACTGAGCTGATGTTAGTGTCAAAGAAGACTTTTAAATGGTTTTCTATTTCTGGAGTGAATTCTGGATTTTGCAAGATAAAGTTGTTAGCTCTCCAGATTGGATTTTTACAGTGTTGAGATGCATTTCCTATCATGATTGAAATCGGGGCGTGGTCTGACCATGTCATGGTGTGGATCACCGATGCTGATATATTTTGTAAGAGCCATTTATCAGTAAGAAATAGATCTATACGAGAATAAGTTCTGTGTGAGGATGAGAAGTATGTGAAGTCCTTCTTCGATCCGTGGTGGCAATGCCACACATCAAACAACTCATGCTGTTGTAAAAATTTCTTTAAGGAGATTCCTTTCTTTTAGCGGTACTGGTGGAGTCCAGGGGTGTATCTGTTATGGTGTTGAAATCCCCACACCGTAGTAAGTTCCCTTGTTGTATTGGTTTCACAATACGTATCACTTTGTGAAGAAATTTAGTTTGTTGGGAGTTTGGTGCATATAAGTTGACGAGCGTATATTGTTTCTGGTTAATTGTGCACACCAGAATAAGAAAGCGTCCTTTAGGGTCCATGATCTCTTGTTGTAGAGAGAAGTTTACAGTGTTTTTTATTGCTATGAGCACCCCTCTTTTCTTTTCAGAAAATTATGCTGTGAATATGTGGGGGAAATTTTTGTTGCAACATTTGTGTGGCGCTGAGAGTAAGAAGTGAGTTTCTTGAACGCATAGGATGTATCTACGATTTTCCTGTGCCGTGTGCCATAACGAGTGCCTTTTTACTGGGTGGTTGAGCCCATGGGCATTAATTGATAGAATGTTCAGTGGCATCGTGTACGGTGATTCTAGGTAGATTAGCACTTACAGTTAGGTGATTTATTCCATTTGTGGTCTGGTCTAGATGTCGTGGCAGCATGCGAGAGGTCTGGTGCTGTCCGAGGCTGCAGTTGGAGCAAGAGTCATTCAATGTTGACGCTGGTATGAAAAAAAAGTCTTGGACACTCTCGTATGGATGGGATAAATTGGATAATTTCCATGCTCCCGCTATAAATTTTTCTTTGGTTTGAAAAAAATGTATGCTCATCAGCACATCTCTGGGACCTGAAGCTGCGAGACGTGATGGTTTCGCAATTCTATGTATGCGGTCAATTGTGATGTCCCATGGGGATGCTTCAGGGAGGATCATGCGGAGGAGCTCTTTGGCGTATCTTTGTAGATCTTGTGGTTGTACGGTTTCCAGTACCCCATGTAGTTTGACATTGTTACGACGTGATTTGTCTTCTGAGTCTGCTATCTTTGCTCTCATCCAAGATTGGTCCTCTTTTACGTTGTTTACCGTGTCTATTATATCATTGACAGTTGAGACGCATGCTTCAACCCCATTTTCAATGGAAGAGACTCTCTTATCTATGTGGTTAATTTCAGTCAAAATTTTCATAAATAAGGAAGATAAGCCTGTCATCAAGGAGGATTGAAGGGAGATGAGCATGTCTTTGAGTGTGGTGTTCAGGACTGGTTGTCCTGTGGTTGGGAAGTTCGCCATTGAGGAGCTCAGTGAGTTGATAGTGCTTAATGAATTGAGAGCTAGGACCGTCGTTTGAGTTGGAGGTAATGTTCATCTATCCGCATTCTCACTTTGTCTGGGCTCCCTGTGATGGGGTTTTCTTCTATGAGGTGAGTGGGAGATGATGGGAGTGCTGCAGGTGGTGTGTCATTGATCGATTCATCTGGAAGGTCTGTGTAGGCTTCGCTGGTTACTCTTTTTGTCTGCTCTACCCTAGTTGGGGGAGCCAGTTTGAAGAATAGTGAAGTCAGTTTTTGAGTTTTGTATTCCCCATTCTCTTTCTGGACATTGTTGTAGTGTGGTTTAAGGAATGTGAAGTGATTGTCAGGCTTTAGTCGCTCCGGTACTTCCCCTGTACTGCACGGTTGGTGGCCTACTGTGTCATGCCTGTTGTCTCCAGGTCATTTTAGGAAAGGGACTCCAGATGTTTATTGATTAGCCTTAGTAAGCCTCAATGAAGTCTTTGAGATTTTTCTGGGTCTGTCTGGAGGTTGGGGTGCAATGTAGGGATGTTGGGAAGTTCACCCTGTTGTCTATGGCAAGATATCCCATGTGGTGTCGGTTAGCTAGAGGTGGGATGGGAGCTGGGCTTCACTGCTAGCTGCAGGCCGGGATGGCTGCCCGTGGGGTCTGCCGTGGTGGGGGCTTTAAGAGTGTTGTTATTGCTGCTGCGTCAGTCCTATGCGGCCTTAGGGCCGGAGTAGGCGGAGGGCGGTAGACCTTAGGTGTAGCAAGATGGCCGCCGCATCTGACTTCCACAGGCCTCAGCAGATCCCCAGACTCGCGTAAATCCTGCCGCCGGAATGGTCGGGAGGCTTAGTTTCCCTGGGATCACCTCTTGAGCGGTTCCCCGGGTGTTTGGCAGTGCACTCGGGCTGCGGGCTGTCACTGAGGCTGGATGGCTGCCTCGGATGGCTTGTAGGCCTTAAGGAGTGGGCCCTCTAACGGCCCTGATCCGCTTCGTGCGTGGCTTTCCCGGCTCCCAAAAAATGCTCTGGACTGTGGAGGAGGCTGGTTGGGACTCGGATGGAGTATTATTTTGTCTCACCGGTTCCTGGATTCATCAGATTCCGATGGATGGGTTCTCAGGGTCTGGAGCTCCTGAAAGATTATTATTATTATTATTATTATTATTATACAGGATTTATATAACGCCGACAGTTTGCACAGTGTTTTACAATATTAGGGCAGACAGTACAATTACAATACAATTCAATACAGGAGGAATCAGAGGGCCCTGCTCGTTAGAGCTTACAATCTAGGAAGGAGGGTTAAATGATATGAAAGGGCAATAACTGTGGGGGATGAGCTGATTGAGAAAATAAGGAGTGCAGTTGTTAGGTGGTGGCAGGATAGGCTTCCCTGAAGAGAAACATTTTCAGGGATCGCCTAAAGGTGGATAGATTTGGGGACAGTCTGACAGATAGGGGTAGGGAGTTCCAGAGGATGGGAGAGGCTCAGGATAAGTCTTGGAGGCGAGTCTGAGAGGAGGTGATGAGGGAGCTGGAGAGCAGGAGGTCTTGGGAGGAGTGAAGAGGATGGTTTGGTTGGTATTTTGAGACTAGGCTGGTGATGTAGCTGGGAGCAGAGTTGTGGATGGCTTTGTAGCTGATTGTTAGTATTTTGAATTTAATTAGTTGGGCGAGTGGCAGCCAATGGAGGGAATGGCAGAGAGGGGTGGCAGACGCTGAACGGTTTGTAAGGTGGATGAGTCTGGCAGCAGCATTCATGATGGACTGGAGGGGGGATAGTCTATTTAAAGGTAGGCCAGTGAGGAGGGAGTTGCAGTAGTCGAGGCGAGAGATGACCAGGGAGTGAATCAGGAGCTTTGTGGTTTCATTGGTTAGGAAGGGACGTATTTTAGAGATGTTGCGGAGATTGAGACAGCAAGCCTTAGAGAGTAATTGGATGTGGGGCCAAAAGGAGAGTTCAGAATCCAGGATAACACCAAGCACCTTAACATGTGGGGATGGGTGGATGGTTGTGCCATTGCTCTTGACAGAGAAGTCGGGGGAAACGGCATGAGTCTGGCAGCGGCATTCATGATGGACTGGTGGGGGGATAGTCTATGTAAAGGTAGGCCAGTGAGGAGGGAGTTGCAGTAGTTGAGGCGAGAGATGACCAGGGAGTGAATCAGGAGCTTTGTGGTTTCATTGGTTAGGAAGGGACGTATTTTAGAGATGTTGCGGAGATTGAGACGGCAAGCCTTAGAAAGTAATTGGATGTGGGGCCAAAAGGAGAGTTCAGAATCCAGGATAACACCAAGCACCCTAACATGTGGGGATGGGTGGATGGTTGTGCCATTGCTCTTGACAGAGAAGTCGGGGGAAACAGCACGTGGGGGAGGAAATATTATGAGTTCAGTTTTAGACAAGTTGAGTTTGAGGAAGTGGTGTGACATCCAGGCAGATATGTCTGTTAATAAGTTAGCGATACGCGAGCAGACTAATGGAGTGAGTTGGCGGGTGGAGAGGTAGATTTGGGTATTGTCAGCGTAGAAATGATATTGAAAGCCGTTGGAGGCTGTCAGCCAGCCCAGGGAAGAGGTGTATATTGAAAATAAGAGAGGTCCAAGAACAGAACCTTGGGGGACTCCAAAAGAGAAAGGAGGAGGAGGTAGAATTGTACATGACACTGAAGGTGCGATGGGATAGGTAGGACGAGAGCCACTGAAGAGCACAGTCATGGAGACTGAGAGAGTAGAGCTTTTTGAGGAGGAGGGGGTGGTCAGCAGTATCAAAGGCAGCCGAAAGGTCCAGGAGTAGGAGTACAGAGTAGTGTCAATTGGTTTTTGCGGTTAGTAGGTCATTTGTGAGCTTAAGAAGGGCAGTTTCTGTGGAGTGTTGGGGGCGAAATCTAGATTGAAGGGGGTCCAGAAGGTTGTCCTTAACAAGGTGGTGACTCAGTTGGTTGTAGACTAGGCGCACGAGGAGTTTGGAGGAAAAGGGGAGCAAGGAGATAGGGTGCAGATTGTTAAGATCAGTAGGGTCCAGGGATGGCTTTTTGAGTATGGGGGTATGACCAGTGCATGTTTTAGAGCATTGGGTAAGATGCCAGAAGAGATGGAGAGATTGAAGATGTGAGTTAGAGAATGTAGGATAGAGTCAGAGGGTGAGCGTAGTATTTGAGAGGGAATAGGGTCCAGTGGACAGGTGGTTAGGTGGGCGTTAGAAAGGAGTTTAGCAACCTCGTTAATAGTAGCAGGTTTGAATAAGGATAATGTTGATTGTGCTTGTTGACATGGGGTGTTAACTGGGGAAGATGCCTGCAGAGTGGAGTTTTCATCACAAATTGTGTCTATCTTGCTTTTGAAGTGATTAGCAATCTCCTGGGCAATGAGTGTGTTAGTGGGTGGAAGTGGGGGGGACGAAGTAGGGAGTTGAAGGTAGAGAAGGTTTTAATAAGAGTGGTGAAATAGGTCTGCTTGGCTGTGTGGAGGCGAGAATTGTATTTATGGAGGGCAGATTTGTATAGGTAGTAGTCTTCGAGAGACTTAGTCTTGTGCCACAGACGCTCAAGGGCGCAGCTACACTTTTTGAGGTTTCTGGTGTCGTCTGTTTGCCAGGGTTGTAGGAGTCTAGGCATGATTTTGTGTGTGGTGAGGGGAGTTAGCTTGTCCAGGGTGGAGGACAGGGATTTATTGTAGATGGCAGTGGCTTGGTTGGGGCAGGACAGGGGTGAGATGCTTTCAAAGAGGTGGTCAGTAGCAGAATAGAGGAGAGAAGTGTTTTGAGTTGGCAAATGTTTCAACGGCTGATGGTTAGGCGATTGGAGGGGAGGGTGGTGCAAGTCAGGGAGAGAGAGAAACTAATAAGGTGGTGGTCGGAGAGGGGAAAAGGATTGTTGGAGAAGTTGCATGGAGTACATAGATAGGAGAAGACAAGGTTGATGGTGTTTCCATCAGTGTGAGTAGGAGCCTGTACCCATTGCTTCAGGTCAAGTGAGGAGGTTAGACTAAGAAATTTAGAAATAGCAGGAGTGTTAGTGTTAACTGGGATGTTGAAGTCACCAAGAAGGATTGTGGGAATTTCAGAAGATAGAAAGTAGGGTAGCCAGGCAGAAAATTCATCAAGGAAAGCTGACAGTGGTCCAGGAGGAGGATAGATCACAACAATTCTTAGGGAGGTTGGAGAGAATAGATGTATACAGTGGGCTTCAAATGATGAGAGGGAAAGAGAAGGAGGAGAGTGAAGAACCTGAAAGGTGCTCAGTGGGAATAGGAGGAATCCCACTCCACCTCCCTTGCGTCCATTAGGCCTAGGGGAGTGAGTCCAGAGAAGGCCACCGTGGGAGAGGGAAGCAGGAGAAGGAGAATCGCATTTGTGGAGCCAAGTTTTGGTGATAGCAAGCAGATAAAAGGAATTAGTGACAAATAGGTCATGAACAGCAGTGAGCTTGTTGCAGACAGAGCGGGCGTTCCAGAGGGCATAGGAGAAGGGGAGGCTGGTTTTGGGAAGAAGTGGGATGGAGATTAAATTGTGTAGATTGCGACTACTGTTAAAGGGTGTGGGGTGGTGGTGATGGGTGTGGTTAAATGAGAGAGACCCAGGATTTGGGGAAATATCTCCAGAGGCTAGGAGAAGCAGAAGAGAAAGGGAGGTAACATGGGAATATGATTTATATGAGGGGACATGCGTGAGCATGCTGTTTTTTTGTTAGCATGTGAGCTTAGAGTTAGAAAGAGGTGGTGAATGCAGTAAAAGGGAGAGGGGAGAAGTGAGGATGATATGTACAAATTGTGGGGTGGGGAAGAGGGCTGAAGAAAAGATAGTTTGAGGAGAGAGGCTGCTATTGTGAAAAAGAGAGGTAAGGTATGCATGTTTCAGAGAGGAAAGTGGGATGTTTTGGAAATGAGGTTACCTGTAGTCTGGTGTTAGAGTAGTTTCTTGTTAGTATGCGCTTTGTGCAAATCGCTGAAGTGCAAGAACTGAAGTACCCACTTATTTAAAGAACCCCACTTTTTTGGAAGAACCCCCTGCAATGCTATCCCCCGTAAGCAAAGCTTGGTTTTTATACTGTGATGGGTGGGGGTGGAGGTGGACAATTAATCAATTAGGAGATGATATTAGGCACACAGCTATCACATCAAACTTCTAACACTGCAATCAAAATGCAACAAAGGCCAAGAAGGGCAAGGTTGTAAAGATAAGAGAAAACATAAATTTAGGTAAGGCTATAGGCTAAATAAACATCATAATGTTAGTAACATGCCTACAGATATATTTTAAGCAGCAGTAACAAAAGCAGATTACCAAAGACACACATAAGCAGTCATTCGGTGTTCAGTTTAAGGAATACGAAGCTAGTATAAACAGACATACCAATGTTAAAAGGCATAAACAAAGTCAGATAGCAATGTTTCAGTTTTTGGGTGGAGTGACCATCAATGCAGACATACCAATGATAAAAAGGCATAAACATAGGCAAATAGCAATGTTTCAGTTTTTGGGAGGAGTGACCATCAATGCAGACATATCTGTGAAGAGAGAGAAGAAGTGTTCAGATGGATGGATGGATGGCTGCAAGAACTGAAGTGCCCACTTATTTAAAGAACCCCACTTTTTTGGAAGAACCCCCTGCAATGAAAGATGCGTCCGTCGCCGCTCAGGCCAGGCCACGTCCCCCGTGAAGCTTTTAAAATGGAAGGCTGTCCTATTAAAAGCCCCACCCAAATTACTTACAATGGCATTTTACAAATAAAGCTACTGTTGTGGAAAAAAAAAAAACCTCCGGGCTACCAGCTTTCTCAGGATGCATGGTGAGCCATAATGAGACACCTGTTCCATTTTGAAAGCATTGGAAGCCAGGGCTTAGGTAATTATTATTTTTTTAATCACAATAGCTTTATTTTAAAATGCAGGCAATTACATTGTGGGGCTTTTAATAGAACAGACTTCTGAAAATAGAAAGCCTGCTTTAAAATCTGGTTAGCGCTGAATTTTCACACTTTGCACACCAGGTGTCCTATCTATCAACACCATTCATTTTACCTAAAATAAATTGGCAATTTCTGTATTTGGCTGGATGAATAATAGTAGCTTCTGACAGCACTGGATTTCATGTATTTATTTGCCTCATAGCATCTGTATCATTTGCTATGACTAAGTGGGTTATTAAATAGTGTGGAACAGAAGGCGATGGTTGAGTTTTATATTGTATGTGTTTGAAGTGTTTTTTTTTTTTAGGCCATACCATTGTGTAAAGACCGTGCATTGATTTCTTTATATGGTGCTTTGCTATCTCTACCTGAATAATACAGAGCAACACAAAACTTTAAAATGTTCTTATATTAATATTTGCCACCTTTATACCATTGCCCATATCTTATACATCTGGAACATCAAAAATGTAGAGATATAAATATATCAGGATACATGATGACTTTCCTAAAGTAAACTAAATGTATGACTTGAAAGGGGAAAACATGCAGAGGAGGCCTTGTGGAAAATATGCAACAGTTATGACATTCCAAAAATTATACAATGTACTAGTATAGCAGAGTACCCTTTGGTCATCATCCTCAGATGCAGACATGGTGCCCTTTAACTCCTTTTCCTGCAACTAACTGGGTTCCTGGACATGCTAAGGTAAAATATGTTTTTCAGTTTCCCTTCCATAGCAGCTCAGGCCACACTTAATGAGGCAGGTGTAGCAAGACAAGTGATCTGCAGCCAGGTGAGAGGTCTTCTACTGTCAGAACAGGTGTGTGGACAGCCAGGCAGAAGCCTAATAGCACACAGGTTCTTGTGAAGGCCAAGCTACTGTGGGAAGAAACTTCCAGATAGTTACTAGAGTATCCTAGTTTCAGTGGGATGGCCCCCCCTGTGTCCTAGGTCCTTGGACATCTTCAGCTGTTACCAGTGCGTGTTCACTGTGAATGATGCTGTTTATGAGGATAAAGAAGCTGTGTTCTGTACTGTTTTACTGAAGTAGTAATTCTCATTTGGAATCCACCTGCTTATAGAAACTTATAGAGACTGTGCTATGCAGTTACATGTTACCCTGACTGAGCCACAGAGACATTTTTGTGAAGAGTACATATTTGTGCAGCTTTCATAATCTGTATTATTCTGCAGTGTATGCACACCCTTTGCCATTCTGACATTGTTTTGCATTATTAACTTTTAACCTGTTTGTTAAATGGTAAGTCGCAGTTACTCTCTTTCTGAAAAATTTCTTGTAACCTATCCTGTTACTCTGGTATAGCTATCAAAATACTAGGGATGTAGTATTCCCACAGTTAAAAATTACAGTGCCTTGAAAAAGTATTCATACCCCTTGACATTTTCAACATTTTGTCATGTTACAACCAAAAATCAAAATGTATTTTATTGGGATTTTATGTGCTAGACCAACACAAAGTGGCACATAATTGTGAAGTGGAAGGAAAATGATAAATGGTTTTCCACATTTTTTACAAATAAATATCTGAAAAGTGTGGCATGCATTTGTATGCATCCCCCTTTATTCTGATACCCCTAACTAAAATCTAGTGGGACCAATTACCTTCAGAAGTCGCCTAAATAGTAAATAGAGTCCACCTGTGTGTAATTTAATCTCAGTATAAATACAGCTGTTCTTTGAAGCCCTCAAAGTTTTGTTAGAGAAGCTTAGTGAACAGACAGCTTCATGAAGGCCAAGGAAAACACTAGACAGGTCAGGGATAAAGTTGTGGAGAAGTTTAAAGCAGGGTTAGGTTATACAAAAATATCCCAAGCTTTGAACATCTCACGGAGCACTGTTCAATCCATCATCCAAAAATGGAAAGAGTATGGCACAGCTGCAAACCTAACAAGACATGGCTGTCCACCTAAACTGACAGGCCGAGCAAGAAAAACATTAATCATAGAAGCAGCCAAGAGGCCCATTGTAACTCTGGGGGAGCTGCAGGGATCCACAGCTCAGGTGGGAGATTCTTTCCACAGGACAATTATTAGTCGTGCACTCCACAAATCTGCCCTTTATGGAAGAGTGACAAGAAGAAAGCCATTGTTGAAAGAAAGCCAGAAAATGTCCCATTTGCAGATTGCGAGAAGCCATGAGGGGGACACAGCAAACATGTGGAAGAAGGTACTATGTTCAGATGAGACCAAAATTGAACTTTTTGGCTTAAAAGCAAAGTGCTAGACTTGTTTGCCAAAGACTTGAGACTGAGTGGGGGGTTCATCAGGACAACGACCCTAAACATACAGCCAGAGCTACAATGGAATGGTTAAGATCAAAGCATATTCATCTGTTTGAATAAAGGTGAAGGGTGGGGCAAAAAGTCCCCACCCCACCACCTATGGGGTCGTGACATAATACATATTTAATTTTAGTTTAATAAAGATTATTTAAAAAAAAATTTAATAATACTTACCTTTGATTGGTGGAAATATAAGTCAGCCAGGTAACGGTATTCTGCCACGAGCAGATACCTATATAAAGAAAAGAGATGCGTTATACTGGGCAGACGGAGTGAAGACAGAAAGAAGAAAACAGCTCATCCGTTGCTCCCTCCCTCCCTTAACTGCTGTTCCTCTGCTTGTTCATTTCAACATGGAGGATCTGTTGCGGCTCATGGTTGAGAGGGCTTCAGCTTCAGATGGCTGCCTGTGGATGCAGCAATGCCTGGCTTCGTCTAACCCGGCTTCCACTCTCCTTCACACAGTACCTGCGGCTCTTTCTCATGGAGCGTCCGGCGGCTCTGGTTCGGCTGCGCAGTCGGCTTGTGATCCGGGTCCATCCTCCTCCATCCTCGGTGCTTCTACTGTGCAGAGTTCCGGTGATGTAACACAGCAGCCCGTTCCCGCGACGGTCCCGCCTCTTCATGGCGTCACTTCAGGCCTTCCATATTTAGACGTCATCGCTCCGCCTTCGGTTCCTTTTGATGGACGTGGGGGTGTTTCCGACAGGCCTGGAAGGAGAGATAGAAGAAATTTGAAGAGACCTGGCAGATTTTAATCCCCAGCCTGGCGAGCTACTGGGGGAAAAGGTAAAGTAAAAAAGAAGAATATGATTAGTTCTGAAGTATCTCCTTTTATTGATGAATCAGGAAATGAGCTTCTGGATTTATCATTATTGCATGACACATTGCCTGGTCCTAATGTTATGGATGTTACTGATTTTAATGTGGATGGTAATTCTTCTGAAGTTTTTAATTTTTCAGACAAAAGGCAGAATGTTATTCTTAAGGATGTGATGGCATTGCAATCCTGTCCAGCTACTAAGGAAGCGAATAGTGCATCCATCCCGACTGTCCCTGTTACTACAGGTGAGTTCCCTGATTTGTCACAAATTAAAGAGCTTTTCTCTTCTTTCACTGATTTAATGTCCAATTTTTCATTGTCTCTTAAGGCTACTGGAAATACTATACAATCTATGGGTTTAGAGTCTAATGTTGCACCTGTCTGGCTCACTCCACATACTGGGAGCCTTCCTGTTGTTACTGTTGTTGCTACGGCAACCTCTCTGGGTGATGCTCCTGTTTTAAGGAGCTGCGCTTCAGTTCCTGATTACTGCAGGAAAGAGGTCATCACTTGTGAGTTATCTCCATTAGGATTTCACTTGTCTGATGCTATTACAGAGAGGATTTGGAAAGGGGACTATATTGAGCTCTTAACTTTGCTTCCTGCTAGTAAAGAGTTTAGGTCCGATAAGAAAGAGAGTGATTGTTTGGAGGATGACAAACGTAAATTACATCCCAGATCATTTAATAACTGGCTCCATGCATTTTGCATCTATGCAAGTGTGTTAGGTGAGAGACGACCTGACCTGTGCTGTGGCCTTTTTCAACATATTGAAATTATTCTGGAGGCTTATAAGAATTTCCCTGGCCTTTCCTGGTTCATTTATGATGAATCTTTTCGACAGAAATTGTCCATACATAAATCCATGAAATGGGGTATTAAAGATGTGGGTTTGTGGATTAATCTTTTGTTGCCTCAGAAGCCGCCTGTGGTTAAGCAACAACTGACTGCTTCTACAATGTACCGGCATGGTGTTTGTTTCCACTATAATGACGGGGAATGTAAGTGGCCTAATTCGTGGAAATACAAACACGAATGTAATTTTTGTGCTGGTTCACACCCGGCAGTTAAATGTTTCAAGAAAATGGCCGCCTGCCAACCTGTTTCCAATAGGGAGTCCTTTCTTAAAGGCAGCCTCCCCAGTGAGGCTCCAAAACATGTTGCCATGGCTCCTTCAATACCCCGATCATCAGAAGGCAGTCATTTTACATAATGGTTTTTTTAGATGGTTTCCCACTTCCTTCCTTTCGGGGTTCGGGTTGTGTTTTGTATGACAACCTACCTTCTGTATCGCTCCATCCAGGAGTAGTGCGGGTGAAATTACTGAAAGAAATTGAGGAAGGGAGGCTTGCTGGCCCCTTTCGTCATCCTCCTTTTCCCAATTTTCGAATTTCAACCCTTGGTGTTGTGCCTAAGAAAGAACCAAATTCCTTCAGATTAATTTATCATTTATCTTACCCGTTGGGTTTTTCCCTGAACGATGAAATTGATGATGGCCTTTGTTCAGTCCAATATACTTTGTTTGATGACACTCTAGCTAAAATTAGGGCAGTTGGTGATTCAGCATTGCTAGCGAAAGCTGATATTAAATCAGCGTTCCGTCTTTTGCCCATCCATCCTTCGGTGTTTAACTCTTTAGGCATATATTTTCAGAATGAATTCTATTTTGATAAGTGCCTCCCTATGGGGTGTTCACGGTCTTGTCATTATTTTGAGTTATTTTCATCCTTTCTTGAATGGGTTGTTTGTTTGTGTTCTGGCTCTGATAGCCTTTTGTATTACTTGGATGATTTTTTGTTTATAGGTAAATCTGGTTCTACTGACTGTTTATTCTTGTTTTCTGTTTTTCAGAAGGTTTGCTAGGAATTTGGTATTCCTTTAGCTGAAGACAAGTCGGTCTACCCTACTTACTGTTTAGACTTTCTGGGTATTGAGATGGATACCAGGGCTATGGAGTTCAGGTTGCCACTCGCTAAAGTGGTTAAGACTCAAAAATTGTTAGATTTTGTGGTTTCTAGATCTAAGGTTTATTTGAAGACTTTACAATCTCTCTTGGGCCTTTTGACCTTTACGGCAAGGGTTATGCCTATTGGTAGGGTCTTTTCCAAAAGGCTCTATAGAGCTATTTCGGGTTTTTCTTCTCTTTATCATTTTATTAGGGTTACTAAGGATATGATTTCTGATTTGATGATTTGGAAGCAATTCCTTTTTAGTTTCAATGGTCGTTCGATTTGGCAGCAACCTTTTTGTCCTGCTTCAGCTCTTCATTTATATACAGATGCAACTGGTTCGTATGGTTATGGTGCCTTTTGGAACGGTCACTGGTCTGCTGAACTTTGGCCCGAGGCTTGGATTAGTAAGGGTTTTACTTCCAATATTGTTTTGCTTGAGTTGTTTCCGGTTCTTGTTGCTCTGGATATTTGGGGTTGTCATTTTGCGAATCGACGCATTATGTTGCATTCTGATAATAGAGGCGTAGTGTTTGCAATCAACTGCTTATCCTCTAAATCTTTACCTGTGGTTACCATTTTTCATTGGATTGCATTGAATTGTTTAAATTTTAATATCTGGCTTAAAGCTAATTTTTTTCCTGGTGTTGATAATGTGATTGCGGATGCTCTCTCACGTTTGCAGATGGAAAAGTTCCGGTCTCTTGCTCCGGAGGCATACTCAGTTGGAGTACCTTGCCATGCACATCTTTGGGATCTGATCTGACGTTGGTTGCCAAGGCAATTAGATCTTCTGTTGCTCCTTCCACGTGGGAATCTTATACTGCTGCGTGGGCTTTGTGGCGCTCTTATTTGGTGTCCTCTCAACAACAAATTTTTCTGAGTCTTTAGTTTTGTCATTTCTTAATTTTCTTATGGATTCCGCTTACTCATATTCTTACATTGTCAAGACCGGGTGTTTCTTTCTTTATGCGTATGTGGGGAGCCAAGTCGTGTATGTAGTTTTTTACAGTAAAATGTGCTTTGAGAGGTTACCGTAAGAAGTATAGTGTGCCAGACTCTAGGGTCCCTATATCAACTGACTTATTGCTTCTTCTCGTTTCTACTACCTCTGATGTTTGTTTTTCCCCTTATGAGGCTTTGTTGTTCAAATTGGCCTTTTTTCTTTGTTTTTTTAGGGCATTTCAGAGTATCTGAATTGGTATCTGCTAAAGTGGGTGTTTCTTCTGGTGTTATGTTGAATGATGTCATCTTTACCCCGGAATTAGTTCAGATTTTGCTGCGCAGAAGTAAGACTGATCCTATGGGTCAAGGTCAGTGGATCACTTTGCGACAAAATAAGAATTCTGTTTTTTGTGTTTTTACTTTGATTCACAGTTACCTGAGTTTACGCCCACCACTTTCTGGTTCCTTTTTGATACATATGGATGGTACACCTTTGACCATTTATCAATTCAATGCAGTATTGAAAAAATGTCTTTTTCGCTTAAATTTGTCTGATTTGCATATAATTTCGCATTTATTTCGCATAGGTGCTGTCACCGAATCTGCTAAGCTTGGCCTGCAGGATGCAGTGATCAAAAGAATAGGTAGGTGGAAATCTAGATGCTTTGCTTCCTATGTTAGACCTAATTTGGCTCTTTGAATTTCAGATCACATTACTACCATTTGGGTAATCGCCCACTCTTATGTATTTTGGGCCGAAAAGAGAGCCGAAGATAGGGTTTACGGTCCCAATCTTGGATTACCAGCTGCTTCGTATAAAGTGTACTGGTATGGTAGCGTGGAATGACTTGGTCTATGTTGCGTGATACTCTGTGCTTCCTACATGAAAGTTGGCCGGTTCCACATATAATCATTTTCCACCTATCTGGTAATGACATTGGCAACTGCAATACCTTGGAATTGTTAGCTACAATTAAGTTAGATTTGTTATGTTTACATGCTATTTTGCCTTCTACTATTTCGATTTTTTCTGAAATTATTATACGGTTAAAATGGCTCGTTTCTTCTGAGTTGCGCTATTTTGAAAAAATACGTAAAAGAGTTAAGAGAATTATGGCTAAATTCATGCCTTCTGTCCACGGTATGTCCTTTAGACATATTGATCTAGAAGGTGGTTTCGTCGGATTTTACTTAACTGATTCGGTCCACCTGTCAGCTATTGTTAATGATATTTTTAACTTAGATCTGCAAACCTGTGTTGAGATGGCTGTCGCCCGGGGGGTGTGCCAGGCTTTTTGGTTGTGCCTGGCGTGTGGGATGTTATGATATTAGTTATTTAATAGCTCAAGCCTTTACAGCTGAGCTATATATATATATATATATTGATATATATATAATTTTATGATATATATACTCATTTTAATAAAGTGAGTAAGTGGTTCATTAAACTATTTAATACAGTGGTTATTAATTTTCGATATTATACCTATAATAAAGGGCCACAGCCTATCATACCAACATATGAAGGTCTGGCAGTATTTTTTTATATATGCTTTGATATTTATGTTTGGTTATGATACATTTATGTCTATGATCCCATAAAGGTGAAGGGTGGGGCAAAAAGTCCCCACCCCACCCCACCACCTATGGGGTCGTGACATAATAAATATTTAATTTTAGTTTAATAAAGATTATTTAAAGAAAAAAAAATGAATAATACTTACCTTTGATTGGTGGAAATATAAGTCAGCCAGGTAATGGTATGAGCGGATACCCATATAAAGAAAAGAGATGCGTCATACCGGGCAGACGGAGTGAAGACAGAAAGAAGAAAACAGCTCATCCCGCCATCCCCCCCCCTGTCGTGGCCCTGTTTATGAGGTTTGCTCTTGTTGTTACATTGGTATTATACTTGGTTTG
>BLSH010475851.1:1509983-1524592 GCA_018402905.1 Glandirana rugosa
CCCCCCCCCCCCCCCCGTCGTGGCCCTGTTTATGAGGTTTGCTCTTGTTTTTTTACATTGGTATTATACTTGTTTTGTGGATAATCCTTATATTATATGGGATGTTATGATATTAGTTGTTTAATAGCTCGAGCCTTTACAGCTGAGCTGTATATACAGTGGTTGTTAATTTTCGATATTATACCTATAATAAAGGGCCACGGCCTATCATACCAACAAATAAAGGTTTGGCAGTATTTTTATTATATATGCTTTGATATTCATGTTTGGTTATGATACATTTATGTCTACGATCCCATAGCCTAGTCAAAGTCCAGACCTAAATCCAATTGAGAATCTGTGGCAAGACTTGAAAATTGCTGTTCACAGATGCTCTCCATCTGATCTGACAGAGCTTGAGCTATTTTGCAAAGAAGTATGGGCAAAAATGTCACTCTCTAGATGTGAAAAGCTGGTAGAGACATCCCCAAAAAGACTTGCAGCTGTAATTGCAGCGAAAGGTGATTCTTCAAAGTATTGACTCGGGGGGGCTGAATACAAATGCGCACCACAATTTTCAGATATGTATTTGTAAAACATTTGGAAACCATTTATAATTGTCCTTTCACTTCACAATTATGTGCCACTTTGTCTTGGTCTATCACATAAAATCCCAATAAAATACAATAATGTTTTTGATTGTAACATGACAAAATGTGGGAAATTTCAAGGGGTATGAATACTTTTTCAAGGCATTGTATGTTTGAATGCGCCAGTAATCACAAAAAAAGTATCGTACAATAGTTCTAAACTTCCTGCTTGTCCACTTATTATGTGTGGGTTTTGCAGCAGAATATACATTAACAGTTAATTAGAACCAGTCAATAAAATGTACAAAAACTAACAAGGCAGGTTTGCATAGAAAAAGTCCTTAAATAAAATATTTAAAATTGATCTACACGCAGCCAAGCATTCACATATCCACATTTAAAGTCTACAGACTAAGCAGAATTTTTTTCTTGTGCAGACTATGGCAGGATGTTATAACCAATAACTTCTAGTTGTCGATTCAAAACGATTTTACTAATGAACAGAATGTGGAAATATACAGTATACTGCATTGTTTGTGGTACACAGCTAAAAACTGTGATAAAGAAAACAAAAAACGTACAGTTTGCCAAGGTTTTCATTTTCTATCCCTATTATCTTTTCTAATTATTTATCTCTATGCTGTCTATAATGTCTAGTAATAATAATGGCTTCTTACTAATAGTCGCTAGGCAAAAGCTGTTCTCATCTCTATCTGTTATCTTTCATTTGTAATTCACCTGACCTGAGAAAGTGGCAACATAGGCAGAAGGTGCAGTGTTTGTAGACACACACTAACACACAGACTCTTTATTTATGCAATGTGGCAATCATATGAGATCAAAATGGTATTACAACTGTGAATTCTGCTGTTGTGAAAGGGGTTTTCCTCCTGTGTAACAAATAGCTCCTGAAGTCAGGGTAACGGATTGCTTTTCACAATGCTGCAGCTCACAGCTGGCAAAACAAATCATTCATATCTGTTCTGACAGCTGTACTGAAGAGAAGTGGATTGATTCAGTCTATTAAAATTGAATGGCAGAAAAGTCTGAGTGTGGCCCAACATCTTGACTTTAAACTGTATGTTTTTGGATAGTAGTTGCAAAAATAAATAAATTACTAATGACAGAATGAAAAAAAAATGCAAGATAAAAATTCTACTATTGAACAGACTATGTGAAAGCTAAATGTAATCTCTTTCTGTAAGAAAACCATGGTGAGAACAATTACTCTAAACATCAATGAATTATTCAGGAGTCTGTTGCGCATTCCAAGACTTTTCTGCAACTACAAACAGGAAAACATGTCTGATTGCTGTGCTAATGCTAAAGCACTGGGTATGTCAGTATATTGGAGAAGTCAGCATGAGAGTTTCAATAACATCAATGCTTTAGTTGTAAACCATTAGAACTTTTTTTTGTAAAGCTTGATTAAGGGACAAAATCCTTCCATTTTGTTATCTGCTAATAAGATAAATGAGCTTTGCTTTTCAAACAAAGAGGACTCCAGTGGCAACCTGTGAAGCTCTGGTGAACTCCATGCACAAGAGTGTTAAGGCAGTGCTGGAATATAATGGTGGCCACACAAAATATTAACACTTTGTGCCCAATTTGGACATTTTCACTTCGGGTGTACTCACTTTTGTTGCCAGCGGTTTAGACATTGATGGCTGTGTGATGAGTTATTTTGAGGGGACAGCAAATTCACACTGTTATACAAGCTGTACACTGACTACTTTACATTGTAGCAAAGTGTAATTTCCTCAGTATTGTCACTTGAAAATATATAATAAAATATTTACAAAAATGTGAGGGGTGTACTCACTTTTGAGAGATACTGTATATTCAATACAAAATTCATATGCATTGAAAAATAAATAATCCAAAAAGTTCATAAAAGTTCATAAATAGTAAGCAAGCAACCAAGTGCAGTGCTCCAATGATGTTGTCCATTTGGACAAAATGCGTAGGGCAAAGTTACAGAGGTGATGTACAGGTACATGTGTGTTTGAATAATCCATTTTTAGTTTGATAGATGGGACTGAAGATGAAGGAAATTTAAAAAAGTTTGGCTCATTGATCAACGCCTTTCACCCATCTATCAAACTAAAAATGGATTATTCAAACACACATATAAACTTCCTAGACACTACAGTATACATCAGGGATGACAAGCTTCACACTTCGATATACAGAAAACTGACTGACCGATGCAGCTATCTCCATTGTTGCAGTTTTCACCCCCAACATACTAAACGGGCCATCATACACAGCCAGGCTATCAGATACCACCGAATATGTTCAGACCCAGAGGACAGAGATAAACATCTCAGAACACTGGCAGACTCCTTCCATAAGAAAGGGGACAAAGACAAAACAATAAACAACAGCATAAACACAGCCTTGAAAACCAGAAGAGAAAATCTCCTCCAATACAAAGAGAAAAAAACAAATAACCGTGTCCCACTAGTCACTACATACAACCCAGCACTAGAAGGGATAGAAAAGATAATCAAAGATTTACAACCCATTATAACAGAAGATGATACTGTGAAAGAAATATTCCAACAACCCCTAATATTGGCTTTCAGGCAAACACCCAATCTCAGACAAAAACTAATCAGCAGGAAGCTTCACTCTGATTATGAAGTCACAAATAATGGAAGCAAACCCTGCAATAAAAAATGTTGTAAACTGTGCAACCTGATCAACCTATCCAAAAGTGTCACACACACAAATGGGACCTTCAATACCATGGGATCATACAGCTGTACCTCTAGCAATGTGGTGTACCTCATTCAATGCAGTAGGTGCAACAAAGGATCTTATGTTGGGGAAACAGGACAGAAATTGCAAACAAGGATGAATTTACACAGGCATTCCATCAAGAATCATAAAGAAGATGATTTATGCACACGGGTGGGGCATCATTTTTCACAATCGGACCACACTATTGAAAGCCTCAATGTTTTCGTTCATAAAGGGGATTTCAGAACCACGCAGGAAAGGAAAACGTTTGAACTAAGAATGATTCTTCTTTTTGACACAAAAAATAACGGCTTAAACTTGGATATAGGTTTTCTCACTCATTATTCTAAAGTTTTACGACCCCCTCTGTGACTGTCACCCCGCTCCCCTCCCCAGTCTATAACTCTGTCTCACTATCTCTGCAGATAGTTTCATTACCATGGCCTTATACATTGATTTGTATTTGTTTGTTTTTCCTTTCTTTTTTTCTCTTTTTTTAACATTTGGCTAAAACTGTTTTTATTCAGTACAGCTTGGATCTTGAAGAAGGGGAGATACCCAGAAAGCTTGTCCTGAAGAATTTTATGTTAGTGCAAATAAAAAAAGTATCCCAGACAGTACTCAATTTTCTCTGGCACAATTGCACTAATACAGCTACAATCACCTCAAGTCTTTACAGATGAAACCAAGCTATGCAGTGGAATAACGTCCTTACAGGATACCTCCAATTTACAAGCCGACCTCAATGCACTGTAACTGGCCAACTGTGTGGCAGATGAAGTTTAATGCTGATAATTATATGTTATGAACTTGGGGGCTAAAAATATGCATGCATCATACATGCTAAGGGGAGTACAACTGGGGGAATCAATGGTGGAGAAGGATCTGGGGGTTTTGGTAGATCATAAACCTAATAATAGCATGCAATGCCAAGCTGCCATTTCCAAAGCAAACACAATCCTTTCTTGTATTAAAAGAGGTATGGACTGCAGAGAGAGAGATACAGTATATTTTTGCTCCTATACAAATCATTATTAATGCCTCATCTGGAATATGCAGTTCAGTTTTGGGCACCAGTTCACAATAACAATATTGGGGAACTGGAGAGGGTGCAGAGAAAGGCAAACAAACTGATAAGAGGCATGAAGAAGCTTAGCTATAAGGAAAGATTAGCTAAACTAAATGCATTTTCTCTTAAGAAGAAGATATTAAGGGGGAATATGATCAACATGTATAAATATATAAGTGGTCCATAGTGAACTTGGTGTAGAGTTATTCACTTTAAGGTCATCACAGAGGACAAGGGACACTATTTATATCTGGAGAAAAAGAAATGTAATCTCCAAATATGGAAATGCTTCTTTATAGCAAGAGCTGTGAAAATGTGGAATAGAATCCCCCAAGAGCTGGTTCTGGCATTTAAGAAATGCTTGGATTTTTTCCTAAATGCACAGGTTCCTTGCAAGTCTGGGGCTGCCTTTCTGCAAATAAAGGTTGAGATTTGGTCAGGATAAAGGGTGTCCTCACTGCTGAGAAATACAGGTAGATACTTATGCAGTCATGCCATACAATCAGAGAGGTGTGTGATTGGCCCCAAATGTCTTCTGCAGAGAGAAAAGGATCCACAAAATACAGCCAATGTCAATAAATAATCTAAATAATAATAATTTAGTGTAAATAAGAACATGGAGCCCTGGAAGTGATGGTTTGGCCCCCACAGATCCCTAATCTCAACATCATCAAGTCTGCCTGGGTTTACATAAAGATACATAATGGTTCGAAGCAGTCTACATCCACAGAAGATTTGTGTTTCATTTTCCAAGATGTTTGGAACAACCTACCTGCCGAGTTTGTTCAAAAACTGTGTGCATGTGTAACTAAAAGAATTGATGCCATTCTGAAGGCAAAGGGTGGTCACACCAAATATTGATTTGATTTATATTTTTCGTTTGATCATTTACTTTCCATTTTGTTAACTGATAAAAATAAACTATTCACACTTTTATTTTTGAAAGCATTCTTAATTTACAGCATTAATACCTGCCAACACTTTTGCAAAGTGGTGTATGTATGACAAAACTTCACTTATGTTTCTGTGGCTTGCACACATTTTTTCAGTTGTCCCTAACAAGGACCTACATTTACACTGTTCTACTTCTTAAGTGCTAGGGTTGCACTTAATTCATATGCACTTTTTTCCATGCACCACGAGAAGCTTGATGAAGAATTGATGCCCCTCTTTGAACATCTTCCTATTTGCTTAAAGAAGAGCTCCAGTCCTTTCTATGTTTATTAAAAGTCTGCAGCTACAAAAAGTGTAGCTGCTGACTTTTAATAAACACATACTCACCTGTCCCATGATCCAGCAATGTGGTCACCCGAGCCATTTCAGTTGACGTGGTGTAATCCTTAAAAAATCCATAAAATACCCACATGCTCCAGGACATGATGGGTTTTCAGTCCTTTATTATAAGGAGCTTACACCACTCTTACCCCCACACTTGATGTAGATGTGTAACTCCCTCAAGGACCTTTAGGAATTACATTCCTCCTCCCTTTTAGCTCACATTACTATGGTCTTAAGTTTTAGCCCTGACCCTAATAACTACAGACCATCGCTAATTAATCACTAGCGAAATGCCCACCACCTTTCCACTGCTTTAAGATGGCCCCTGCTGTGCCGGATCACATTTATTTACCTGATACGGCATTTCCAGGTAGGAGACATGTGCGTGCCCCACTGTTTCATCTGTGCTGTGGTTCGGTACAGCATAAGTCAGTCAGCAGGTCCCGACCAATGATTTATGGCCAGGACCTGCTGATCAGCTTAGTGAATCACAGTCACACTAACAACACAGGGCTCTGTACACAGAGCAGCGATGTGGTTGTTTTTTTTTCTCCCTGCAAAGCAGGGAGAAAAATCAGCCAAATCGATTAGTAAAACCAGCACACATTACTTACATTAAACATTGTAAGACACACAGTTAACCCCTTGATTGCCCCTAGATGTTAACCTCTTTCCAGCCAGTGTCATTAGTACAGTGACAGTGTATAGTATTAGCACTGATCACTGTATTGGTGTCAATGGTGATGTCGGTGTCAGTTAGTCAGTTCCCACCCAGTGTCAGTAAGTGTCAGATTGGCCACCGCACTATCACAGCCCCACTACAAGTTGCGGATCACTGACATTACTAGTATTAAAAAAAGTAAATAAAAATTCCAGTATATATAATTTAATTTGTAGAGCTGACTGTTTCTATGAAGAGCTGCACCAGATTTTGCACTCAGCATGTTTAGTAAATCAACCCTACTGAAAATCAATTTCATCAATATATAAATATGTGGTGAAATATTTTTCTAGATGTGCATCTATCTTTTATACTTAAAACTCCAAAACCACTTGGAGATGGTGTTTTTCTCATAGACTGCAATAAAGACAGGTGTCCTAAAAAATCACCACCAAAAAGTGATTTCATTTTATCTGTGTCCCTATTGTCAAAATTCTGTTCACTTCATGTTTTGGTGACTACAAATAAAGGGCAAATTTTTCTAACCAGGATACAGATGAACAATAAAAACCTGGCAGAATATCTAATTATTCCTCACTCTGTCTCAATCAAATTAAAATGTTTTGGCTGGAGTTGGGCTTTTAGGACCTGCCATTTTTGTAATCATGGGTAATATCCACAGTTTTTCCTAAAACCAAACATTTTTTGTTTTGGGTAGCATGGGGAATGGTTAAACCCCTGACAGGTTTATCTTTGTTTCTTTGTATCTTTCCCATTGGGGAGAATCACCTTCTTTTCCTGTCCCATAGACAAAACAGGAGGTAAAACAGAAATATTTACAAAATAAGTAAAACCCCCTCTTAGACAGTTGTCACCGATCAGATGTCTCCACTGGAATACGTCCCTCAATTTTTGTCCTGGTGAGAACTCAAATCTTAGATTTTCTCTCACTTGGCAATTGGTCACAGGACTAAAAAAAGTTGCACCTTCCCTGTAGGGGCTCAGAAAGCAATACAAACCCCCAAATTAAAGTTCTAACCTTTACCAGTTGTATGTAAACCTAAAAATAATATCTAAACAAATTGTGTGGAATGTAGTCCATAAAGTGACGACCAGTCAGGCGGTCCGGGTTGACAACATCAACAGCAGATCTGTTCACAGCCATTGATCTTTTTGTAGTATTTTTTTTGTTGTTGTTTCTGCATTGCAGGGTAAAATGTCATTGCTTGTTTGGCTCTGTCGACACCTCCCATGGTGTTATTGTAGTCAAGTGCTACTTGTGGCTTCATGATTTCTTTCCCACCGTTCGTGCATACCATAACAGTGGAGGTATTATGGACTGTACTCATTAGGCACACATCTTTTTTTTCACGTCTCTGCAGTGCCATCATTTTGCCTTTCTGCCAGGCAACCATTTCTCCTGTCTTTAGCTTCTTTTTGCCAAACATTGGCGGTAGGTTAGCTCTAAAAGTTCCATAGGCATTGGTTTTATTTTGTAATAGAAACTCGTAAAATTCAGGAGATGTATAAAAGTTGTCTGTAGTTACACAATAGCCCTGATTTAGCTACGGCTCAATGAGGGAAAGAACGGAAGATGTTGCCATTCCATAGTTGCTGTATTTTGGGTCAAATTTTGTCCCTTTTCCATTGTATAGGACTGAATTCCAAATGTAGACAGTTGATGATTTGCATAGCATGAAGGATTTTACAGCAAATCATGCTCTCTTTGTTTCGATGTGTTGCACCCAGCTGAGCCTTCCCTTGTAGACCATTAGACTTTGATCTATGCTGACATCTCTTTCTGGTACATAGCTCAGTTGGAAACTTTTTAGAATCATTTGAGATACTTCCCAAATTTTCTTCAGTTTCTGTGCAGGATGAGTAGTTTCATCAAATTCTTTGTTGTTTTAAAAATGTAAAAATGTCATTATCAGGGAACATTTGTACTCCAACATGACCGTGCCAAAGAATGGAGTGGCACGTAATTTATTTGTTGTCCAATACCACTTCTGCAGGGGTTTCCCCACCACTTCCTGAAGAATTAATAGCCCCAGAAGTTTCCAAATGTCATATTTGGTCACTGGTTCCCACTTTCTACTTCTTCAAAACTTCCGATGAGTAGTAGCTGATTGTTGCTCTTGGTACCGGTTTGTCTCTGTAACTATTTTTTCAATGACCTCATTGGTCAGAATAGTTGTAAGAACAACGGGGTGTTGTCATCTTCAACATCTACTCTAATACCAGGTTCTCCGATAATTGGGAATCTTGGGGGTGCTGTGTGATCCATATCACAGTCAATAGAACACCAAGTGTGCACATCACTGAGCTCGGTTTCAGAATCATCGCTGTCATCACTTTCAGACGCTGATGACAAAGTACCCCACAAATCACTATTGCTTCATTCTTTAAGCAGTTCTAATTTTCTACCGCTGTCCTCTAGCTGGACCAAAAGCGCTTTTGATGCAGAGGGACGCTATTTGGATGCCAGGGATGCTCTCAATTTTCCAGGCACAAAGAACAGTGCAGGTGCAGGCAGGGCACTGGACAAAGCACTGGGGACAAATCTGAGGTGTACTGATTTGATACAGTAAAGCAATCAACAGATTACAATGTATTGTGTGTTTATAACTTTTTGAAATTCCCGCTGGCTCAACCCCCATGCGTTGCGCCGCTCACAGGGAACGGAGCTTGGAACCTTTACACATTGGGTGCATAATCCAGCTGGAGGACACTGCCAGAGGACATTGCGGGATCACAGGGATAGGGTAAGTACATTGCAGGACTTTAAATGTGTAATCCCAAGTGTGGCTCGGGGTTACTGCTTTTGGCAGTGAAAATTGTCCCCGAGCCACACTCGGGAATACTGATAGGAAGGTTAAACCGCCCGAGAGCTGCCTGATATTCAGTCTTTGTGTACAGCCCTTAAGGACATCTGTAAAGTTTTCAGTGATAATGCTCTAACATATATCCTTTTTAATAAAGACATACTGTATTGCCATATTCAACTGCTGATAATTTGATGTATGAGACCTAACCAAGGGTAATTAGATGAGACTTTTGGCTTTGAACATACCCACAACCACAGCAAAAAAGACTGTGCTACAAGTAAAATCATCCAGTGAATTGTTAAAAAGATATTAAACCCCAAAAAAGAAACATATTCAATTTCTGCTCACCAATTCTTAGATGTAATGGTTGCATTTGTTTTTCTTTATTGTTATTGTTGTTCCCTTTATTTTCAGCTGGTGATTCAGCCAGCAAGTCTGATATTTTCTATTTAGTTTAAGGGCTCATTTACACTAGTGTTTGGGGGGGGGGGGGCGGTGAAAACATGCCATCATGGTTGAGCAGCATTTTTACCACCCTTCAACCTCTCCCCCTTTAGCAGGAAAGGCATGGGCAGGGGTGTACTCACATACTCACGCGTCTACCATTCGCTGACCACAAATTCTTCAATTGCCATGCAGCTGCGTACAATGCATGTAGTTGCAGCGTAGTAGCATGACATATAGGAGGTTAAAACAGGTGGGCAGAAGGTGATAAAATGCCTCATCACTAGAGTTGAGCAGACACCTGGATGTTCGGGTTTTCGTGGAAAAGTTTGGGTTCGGTCCGAACTTGACCCCGGACCCAGAACCCCATTGAAATCAATGGGGACCCAAACTTTTGGGCACAAAAATGGCTGTAAAAAAGTCCTGGAAAGTGCTAGAGGGCTGCAAAAGGAAGAAAAGTGGGGGTAAGAGTAGGACAAGTGCCCTACAAAGAAATGGGGATAGGGAAATAACAATAATCTGTCCCTTACAGCAACAGCAGGAACCTGACCCTATAGGAGTAGGCGATGATTTTAGAACAATAAGCTGTCCCTTACAGCACCAGCAGAAACCTCTCCCTTTAGAACTAGGAGATGATTATAGAAAAATAATCTGTCCCTTACAGCAACAGCAGGAACCTCTCCCTATAGCAGTTTGATATGATTTTAGAACAATAATCTGTCCCTTACAACACCAGCAGGAACCTCTCCCTATAGCAGTTTGATATGATTTTAGAACATTAATCTGTCCCTTACAGCACCAGCAGGAACCTGACCCTATAGCAGTAGGAGATGATTTTAGAACAATAATCTGTCCCTTACAGCAACAGCAGGAACCTGACCCTATAGAACTAGGAGATGATTTTAAAACAATAATCTGTCCCTTACAGCAACAGCAGGAACCTGACCCTATAGAACTAGGAGATGATTTTAGAGCAATAATTTGTCCCTTACAGCAACAGCAGGAACCTGACCCTATATAACTAGGAGATGATTTTAGAACAATAATCTGTCCCTCCAAGCAGTAGACTCTAACTAGTCCAGTCAGATTGTTCTGTAATGCAGGATAAGATGTTATTAGATCTGCAATCTGTCCCGCACAGCACCAGCAGCATCCTCTCCCTACACTAGCCTGAGAGCATATGACATGCAGCACTACGTGACTCCAGCTCATACAGAGGCTGGGTCACATGATGCACTGGCCAATCACAGCCATGCCATTAGTAGGCATGGCTGTGATGGCTTCTAAGGGCAAACCAGTGAAACGCTTGTTGATTGGCTGCCCTGCAGCTATTCAACAAGCGGGAAAAGAATACCAGAACCGAACCCAAACTTTTTTTCAAAAGTTCGGGTTCGGGTCCCGAACACCGCAAAGTTCGGTACGAACCCGAACTTTACAGTTCGGGTTCCCTCAACTCTACTCATCGCCATTTGTCTAATGCTCTTGAGAATGATCTGAACACTTCACTTTTTAGAAAGCAATGCTAGTGTAAACAAGCCCTAACAGACCAAGCTATTCAGACAAAGTAGCAGTTAGAGGGTTGAGACAAACCATATACAACTAACAGTGGTGCTTACAGTGGTCAGCTTTTATTCATTCATGTAAAATCTTTATCCCAAAATTTAAAAACCTGTTTGCTTTAACTGCTTATAAAATGTTAGCTAAATCTATTCTAACACTACTCATTCCAAAGACTGACAATGCTACTTTTCCATATCTGTCCTATATCCTTTATATCTGCTGTGGCCACTGCTTCCACCAGCCAGTTCATGTTTATTACCACCTAATAAAAATGCAGGTGTTGCAGAAAATTTGCCTAAAAAGCCTTTTTTTAAGTTGAAACATACCATATTGGGGTGCTGTTGTTCTATTTAAGCCAAACAAAAGTTATTTAAAGCAGGCTTTAACTAACATCCATGAACTCCTGTTGTCAACAGTTCCCTAAATGGTTTTTTACAAGAGCTAGAGATTGAATGTGTTAGAAACCAATCTTATTTTAACATTATTAAAGAATATGTAAACCGGACATTTCATATTTCCGATATGTGCCTGCTGTCCCACTGATGAATGTTGGTTATCTCCCACCCTGCACAGCCAGGCACATGGGTTTATTAATCATTGCTGAGACAAGAAGCAGTCTTTGCAGCTTTGTTTGATTTTTTTGTTTAGGGCTATTGAACTTTGATAGGGGGGGTTATTATGGGATGCCCATTTGATCAGTAGAAACGCTTCAGGGACTCAACTACAGTATATACATCTGGTATATATACACGCCTCTTCTTTTACCTCCAGCACAGACTTGCTTGTTGAACTACAACTCCCAAGACCAGCTAGCACTGATGGTTGAATCCAACACACTCTCAGTTAGATCATTGTGAATGCCCTTTGCAGGCAGGGTCCCTTATGATGTAGCAAACATAGAGGTCTTTGGTGTTAGCTGTCCTATTTCTGTGGCTACTGCTCCTAATACCACCTTTTCAGGCACTGGCTGTAGCTGACCTGTTCACTAGCCCTCCTGTCTACTTCTCCACAGTCCTCCCAGACTGATTCTGCATCTATCCCAGACTGCTTGCACCCAGTCCCTTCAGGCATGCCTCTCAGTCCTCTGAGTGCAACACTCACCAGCCCTTTTTGCTGTCTTCCTCTCTGGAGATTTGCCCAGCAGTGTTCTCCTGCTGTCCTCTCCTTGCTCCCGTGCCTCCTGGTCGGATTCCCCCTGTGTGCCCTTTACAATGGTCCCTTTTGCACCTGAGCCCAGGCCTGAGTTCACCCCCCCAGACTAACCCAAACTCACACACCAACCTGGGCTGACCCTGCATATTTACCTACTGCATGTAGAGGCACCTTTCCTTTCTCTATTCCTAACTCTAGAGCTGCTTCTCTTCTCTAAGAGCTGCCCTAAGGACTGCTACACCTGCTTCCACCTGAGCTGTGGAAACATCAGAGCCCCCTTACAAACATATCTCTGCCCTGTTGGGGATTGGTCAGGGCCCTACAAATAGTTACATAGTTAGTCAGGTTGAAAAAAGACACAAGTCTATCCAGCTCAAAAAAAAAAAAAAAATTATATACATACTATACATACTATTGTATATAATTATAATTATATACATACACACACACATACATACACATATATATATATATATATATATATATATATATATATATATATATATATACATAAATATACACCTACAACCCAAGTAATCCCATATACAATCCTTCACCCACAGTTGATCCAGAGAAAGGCAAAAAAAACCCCAGCAAAGCGTGATCCAATTTGCTATAACGGGGGAAAAAATTCCTTCCTGATTCCCCGAGAGGCAATCGGATTCATCCTGGATCAACTTTACCTAAAAATGTTAGTACCCAGTTATATTATTTACATTAAGGAAAGAATCCAGGCCTTTTTTAAAGCAATCAAACGTGCTGGCCAAAGCCACCTCTGGAGGGAGTCTATTCCACATTTTCACAGCTCTTACTGTGAAGAAACCTTTCCGTATTTGTAGATGAAATCTTTTTTCATCTAGACGTAAAGAGTGCCCCCTTGTCCTTTGTGATGACCTTAAAGTAAATAACTCAACACCAAGTTCACTATATGGACCACTTATATACTTGTATATGTTGATTTTATCCCCCCTTAATCTCCTCTTCTCAAGAGAGAATAAATTCAGATCCTCTAATCTTTCCTCATAGCTGAGCTCCTCCATGCCTCTTATTAGTTTAGTTGCCCTTCTCTGCACTTTCTCCAGTTCCCCGATATCTTTTTTGAGAACTGGTGCCCAAAACTGAACTGCCTATTCCAGATGAGGTCTTAATAATGATTTGTACAGGGGCAAAATAATGTCTCTATCTCCCATACCTCTCTTAATACAAGAAAGGATTTTGCTTGCTTTGGAAACCGCAGCTTGGCATTGCATGCCATTATTAAGCTTATGATCTACCAAAACCCCCAGATCCTTCTCCACTATGGATTCCCCCAGTTGTACTCCCCCTAGTATGTACGATGCATGCATATTCTTAGCCCCCAAGTGCATAACTTTACATTTATCAACATTAAACCTCATTTGCCACATAGTCGCCCAATTAGACAGTGCATTGAGGTCGGCTTGTAAGTTGGAGACATCCTGCAAGGACGTTATTCCACTGCATAACTTGGTGTCATCTGCGAACACTGAAATGGTACTATTTATCCCAGACCCAATATCATTTATAAATATATTGAAAAGTAAGGGTCCCAACACTGAACCTTGGGGTACACCACTGATAACCTTAGACCATTCAGAATAAGAATCATTAACCACTACTCTCTGAATACGGTCTTTTAGCCAGTTTTCTATCCATTTACAAACTGATCTTTCCAAGCCTGTAGACTTTACCTTACACATTAGCCGTGTGTGGGGAACGGTGTCAAACGCTTTTGCAAAATCCAAGTATACCACGCCCACAGCCACCCCTCTGTCCAAGGTTTTACTTACCTCCTCATAAAAAGAAATCAAGTTTGTTTGACAACTTCTGTCTTTCTTGAATCCATGCTGTCTGTTGCTTAAAATATTTTTATCCAACAAGAACTCATCTATGTGGTCTTTTATTAAACTCTCCAGTATCTTCCCAGCTATAGAAGTTAAACTAACAGGTCTATAGTTACTTGGTAAAGACTTTGATCCCTTTTTAAATATGGGCACCACATTGGCCCTATGCCAATCCAGTGGTACTATTCCAGTCATTAAGGAGTCCCTAAAAATGAGATACAATGGCTTTGAAATGACAGAGCTCAATTCCTTTAGGATTCGTGGATGGATGCCATCTGGTCCAGGTGCTTTATCTACCTTTATACTGTCTAAATACTTCTGGATCATTTCATTTTTGAGCCATTGTGGATCATTTGGGGCTGTGTCACTACCAACCCCGACGTGGACATGAGCTCCCCCATGCTCCTTTGCATACAAAGAGCTCAAGAAAGTATTTAATAA
>BLSH010475851.1:1546618-1556641 GCA_018402905.1 Glandirana rugosa
TGACTCCTTAGTTATTAACTGATCCCACACTATTGCGGCCTTCGTCAGGGGATACGTATCTGGACCAACCCTTCCCGTGACCCGTGTTACTATTTACCACAGAGAAGATTGAGGTGATGATCTCGTGTGGGTCGTAAAAAAGACCGCGAAAACCGGACAACCAGACCCTCCATAAAATAGCCCCTTTACAGCGAACCTCTCAGATGATGTGTGTAGCCTAGATCTCAACTCGCTTGGGCCTGAAAAGTTTTTTTCAGACCCAAGCCCAGGCCCCAAGACCATTAAAATTGTTTTCAAGACTTTTAACGACATTTTTTGCAGACCTCTAGGACTTTCCTGGACTTTTTTACAGCAATTTTCAGAACTTTTGTTAAAATTACCAGAACCCCGGACCCGAACCCAGACTTTTTTTGAAAAGTCCGGGTTCGCTCAACTCTAGATCCGATGTGTGTAGTAGACTCTCCAAGCGACATTTCCCCGATAAAATACCTCCCAGACCAACAGGCCAAAAGCGCCAGAAAAAATGCTGGGTGTGCTCTAGTAGTGGAGTTAGAAGAGACACCATTTATCATTGTGCCCAGTGCCCTTCCCAACCAGGTCTATGCATAGGGGACTGCTTCCGGCGTTATCACACCCTAGTCAATTATTGATTCCTCAGTTCTTTTTTCCAGTTTGCACCCCTTATGCCACTGCCTGCTCTGGAACTGACCCTGGCTTGTTATGTGACCATGCTTCTGCCTACTGATTTTGTACATACTTCTGCCTGATCTGGAACTGACCTTGGACTGTTATTCAACCACGCTTCTGCCTACCGATTTTGTACATACTTTTGCCTGATCTGGAACTGACCTTGGACTGTTTGACCACGTTTTTTGCCTGCCTCTTGGACTGATCTTGTACCTTGCAACTGGAGCAGTGGGATTATTCACAACACAGGGGTCTCACATATGTGAGGGGCTCCAGAATGGTTTTTTTTCTGGAAGAAGAAAACATTGTTTTTGTTTTCTCTCTCCCAGATTAGGGTCTGGAGACTCAGAGGCTTCAAAGAGCTTGGGTGGAAGAAGCCTCTACCCCTGTCCCCATTCTGTCCTGACCGAGGCCCTACTTCTGCCTGCTGCCTGTAGGACTTATTGCCATCATGCCTCTGCCTGCCGGATGAACTGACCACACCTTTGCTGCTACCTGGACTATGGACCATGTTTCTGCCTGCTACTAGGACCAATATTATGGCACTGTTGACGATATCTCTGTCTGCACTGGCCGTGGACTGTATATGGACAGTATCCTTGCCTGCTGCCTGTACTGACTATGGGCAGTATGCATGCTTGTTGCATGGACAATTGCATTCACTGTCCTACTACCAGGACCAATATTTTGGCACTGTTGACAATATCTCTGCCTGCACTGACCCTGGACTGTATATGGACAATATCCCTGCCTGTACTATGGACAGTTTTCCTGTCTGTTGCCTGGACAATTGCATTCGCTGTTGGTTGCCTGGACAATTGTGTTCGCTGTAGCTGACCAAGTCCCTGCCTGTTGCCTGGACCAGTGCTATCCTCCTGTGGACAGCTGCAATGCTAAAACCACAGGTAATCCTTTGTTTACCCTTTACTCAGCAGAATGTATTTTGGGGTGTAATTCTTGGTATTTGTAATGCTATGTGTCCTTAGAACACCTGATGGTCTTTCTTGCATGTTGGGCTTCTGTATGTAGCCAGGCTGTGTAAAAGTCTGACACATGTGGTATCACCATACTCAGGAGGAGTATCAGAATGTATTTTGGGGTGTCATTTTTGCCATGCACATGCTATGTGTTAGAAAAACTTTGTAAATGGACAACTTTGTGTAAAAAAAATATGTTTTCATTTTTTTCCCACATTTTCCAAAAACTTCTGGAAAAAAATGAACCATTCAAAAGACTTATTATGCCTTATAGATTATACCTTGGGGTGTTAGCTTTCCAAAATGGGGTCATTTGTGGGCGTTTCTATTGTCCTGGTGCTCCAGGGCCTTCAGAATTGCAATAGGTGGTTGAGAAATGAGATGTGTAATTTATGCTTCTAAAACGCCTGAAGGTGTTAGTTCAATGTTGGACCTCTGTATGTGGCAAGGCTATGTAAAAGACTCACACATGTGGTATTGCCATACTCAGGAGGAGTAGCAGAATGTATTTTGTGGTGTCGTTTTTCATTTGTACATGCTGTGTGTTGAAAATACCTTATAAATGGACAACTTTGTGTAAAAAAAATGCGTTTTCATTTTTTTCCCACATTTTCCAAAAACTTCTGGAAAAAAATGAACTATTCAAAAGACTCATTATGCCACATAGATTATACGTTGGGGTGTTAGCTTTCCAAAATGGGGTAATTTTGTGGGCGTTTCCATTGTCCCGGTGCTCCAGGGCCTTCAGAATTGCAATAGGTGGTTGAGAAATGAGATGTGTAATTTATGTTTCTAAATGCCTGAAGGTGCTAGTTCAATGTTGGGCCTCTGTATGTGGCCAGGCTGTGTAAAAGTCTGACACATGTGGTATCGCCATACTCAGGAGGAGTAGCAGAATGTATTTTGGGGTGTCATTTTTCTTTTGTACATGTGATGTGTTGGAAATACCTTATAAATTGGCAACTTTGTGTAAAAAAAAAATGCGTTTTCATTTTTTTCCCACATTTTCCAAAAACTTCTGGAAAAAATGAACCGTTCAAAAGACTTATTATGCCTCATAGATTATACGTTGGGGTGTTAACTTTCCAAAATGGGGTCATTTTGTGGGCGTTTCCATTGTCCTGGTGCTCCAGGGCCTTCAGAATTGCAATAGGTGGTTGAGAAATGAGATGTGTAATTTATACTTCTAAAACGCCTGAAGGTGATAGTTCAATGTTGGACCTCTCTATGTGACCAGGCTGTAAAAATGTTCCACACATGTGGTATCGCCATACTCAGGAGGAGTAGTAGAATGTGTTTTGGGGTGTAATTTGAGGTATGCATATGCCATGTGAGAGAAATAACCTGTTACAATGACAAGTTTGTTGAAAAAAAAGAAAAATCCTTATTTTGCAAAGAATTGTGGGAAAAAAATGACAACTTTATAAACTCACCATGCCACTTACTAGATACCTCGGAATGTCTACTTTCCAAAAAGGGGTAATTTGGGGGGTATTTGTACTTTGCTGGCTTGTTAGGGTCCCAAGAAATGAGATAGGCTGTCAGTACATCAGGTGTGATCAATATTCAGTGATTTGCACCATAGGTTGTAGACTCTCTAACTTTCACAAAGACCAAATAATATACACTAATTTGGGTTATTTTTACCAAAGATATGTAACATTATAAACTGTGGCCAAAATGTATGAAGATACAACTAGTGTGTGGCGCAACAGCCAAGGTAAAACAGTTCTATGATACAGCCCAAAAATGTATATAAATGTAAATTAAACCTCATGGTCTATACGGCTATATAAAAAAAGGTACACATAACATATATGTCGATGTAGAGAACCACTGATATTGTGTAAAAAAAGGGAAATCAAGTCCAATAAAAAAAGTCCATCTACAATGAGTCCATGTAGGAATAGTCCATATACATACCATCCATGTATAATGGAAGGGGAGGAAAAAATCAATGACATACGATCCCAGAAGCTGCCATCCACAATGAGCAAACCCCAGCTCACAAATTACCTGAGAAAAACAAAAGAAGGGAGGCGCTTCTAAGTGTAATATGTCTTTATGAAATAAAAAGGTAATAAAAACACACATCCAACATCCGAAGAAATGAAGATGGGGCAGACGCCAAACCTCGTTCGGTCCTGCGATCCCAAGCCGACGTTCGTTAATCTGGCAACACTGTAGATGGAATAGCCAGCTCACAGCGTGCAGCTTCCAAAAGGAGGCTTGGGAAGCAAACAACCAGGCGCAGACGAGGTGGTGTCACCGTTATGAGATGCGTTTCATTGGCTGGCAGGCTCCGATGACACGGGAGGCTATGCCACTTCGTCAGGCAGATGAGAACGGATGAGGAGGGGAAAACATGAGGAAACCAAAAAAGAAAAGGATAAAAATAGATGAAAATTGGATTATGTGAAAATGCTATTATGAAAAAGTTCTAATAAAAATTGAAGATGTTCTTATGGAAAATGGGAGTGCATAAGCAAAGGAAAATACGGGACAATAAAAGAAGCATGTGAAGACCCAGATTTTCACGTCTTCCAGAAGAATATATAATATGATGGGTAAGGGCAGTAATATCATGTATGGATAAAAAATATCTATATGGGAAAAATTGTAAAAATGTTAAAAAACAATGTGAGGAAATGACAATGAAAAAATTAATGTGTCCTGTAACGCACCAAAGAAAACACACATCTACTTATAATGAAATGTGTGAAGCAAGTTCAATGTAAATACAGGATAATATATCTATATAGGCACACATGCATACCCCATAAATGCACATAAAACATCCAAAAATGGGGGGGGAGGGGAAAAGGGAAGCATGTATGTATCTAGTAATCATAGCGCATACATAAGCTCTGAAGATATACATGCATGGAGATTGAAAACTAAAAACTAAACTATGTTCCTGGCTAGCCTCATGGAATGGTGGAGACCTCCACACATTCGTTGAGGCCTCCAGGCGATAAAACGTCAAGAGTATATATCCAGAATGTCTCCCTGGCACACAATTTTTTGAAACGCTCGGCTGCAGGGAGAGTTCTGGATATCTGCTCAATGACCCAGACTGAAAGGCCTGTAGTGGATCTTTCGTGAACCTCCAAAAAGTGCTTCAGCACACTATGGTGATCCTTCCCCCTTCAATGGCCCTCCTATGTTGACCAAACCGGCATCTCAATGCACGCGTGGTGCGACCTACATAGATAAGTCCACACGGGCATGATAAACCGTAAACAACAAAATCTGAGGAACAATTGTAAAAATCAGATAATTGGTATGTTTTACCTTTAGTACTAAAGGATTTTTGTTTATGTGTAACAAATGCACAGGCTTTGCACAGTGCTTTGCGGCACTGATACATGCCAGTGAGTGGAACCAAGGTCAAATGAGGTGCCTTAGGGGCAATGGTTTTGGGTTTACTCTGGGCTACTTTACTTCTCAGGTTAGGGGCTCGTCGATAGGTCACCTTTGGTCGAAGTGGAAGCACATCTGTTGGATGTTGGATGTGTGTTTTACACAGTTCCTTGTGAGTGTTTTTATTTCGTTTTTATTAAAATCATACAGACATATTACACTTAGAAGCGCCTCCCAAAATTTATGAAGATAAATTACTAATTTGCAAAATTTTATAACAAAAACGAAGAAAAATGCGTTGGTGATTAAATACCACCAAAAGAAATCTCTATTTGTGTGAAAAAAAGGACGCCAATTTCATATGGGTATAGTGTTGCATGACTGAGTAATTGTCATTCAAAGTGTGAGCGCACTGAAAGCTGAAAATTGGTCTGGGCGGGGGGGGGGGGGTTTAGGTGCCCAGTAAGCAAGTGGTTAAAAATTTAAATGAAAGGTGAAACGTGTGTATAGCTATAAAAATTATTCTAAATACCTTTTTCCCCTTTTTTAGAAGTGATCTCATTCCCTCTGTTCTCAGTTGCATAAGAGCTGGTGGGAAGAGAAGCAACAGTACGCTGTGCTTCCCAGTGAATGGCTGTGCAGGAAGGGTGTGTCAGGACAAAGCTAGGGAACTGACCACGGTGTGTTCTCCTTCTTAGTATGGTCGGTTTTCAAATAGGAAAGCAGAGGCGTTGGCAGGAACACCAGGAATTTCACACAAAGGAAGCAATACAAAGAGGACAGGATACCTTTTCATACAAGTACATGGTACAGCAGGCACATATCAGGAATATGAAATGCTGGGGTAACAAGCCCATTAACTCTCCACCTCAATTAATTTACCAATACTGAAAGCTAATTTTATCCCTATATTAGAGACAGAAAGTCTGCAGCGTGCACAACAGTTTTTACCCCACCATTCCATTTCCATCCTAAATATTTTCATATCTGGTATTAGCAATACTTTTTATGTAAAACAACTAATGAACATTACTGATCCTTGACATGAAAAATAATCCTTGATGGCACACTTCTCACAGACAGATCATTTCAAATATTTAACTGAAAACGTAAATAGTTTTATTTTGCAGCAACCTAATAAAACATTAGGAGTGTTCAGCAAATGTTCTTGGTCAATGATCTCAGTAACTTTATCAATCTAAGAGCTGCTAATCATGCAGAGGAGAAATTTACGAGATTGGAAAAAGAGGTGGTATACTTAAGGCAGCTGAGCTAAATTTAAACAGATTGCTCTATCTCTGAAACAAGAAGTGATGAGTGGGTATGAAGCAACTAACATGTAGTGGTTGCATAAGCTTAAAGCAGTTGTTTAGGCAAAATATAAAACACTCTTATGAGACAGTGTGCATATTTTATTACTAGTACCCATTTTGACTCTGGAGAACACTCGACACACCCATCAAAAGGGCTAAATGGGCTACTCAAAAACACAAAGGAGAGGGCAGTGCAACCTAGTGCAATAAACCTTTAATTAAGCAGACAAAAAAACACACAATAAGATTGAACTCACATGGTTCAAACATAAAAGAAAAGCATCCTGACTATGTCCACCACAACCTCTGGATCTGTGGCAACCCATCTCTGGATAACTTCACCCGAGCGTTAGCAGGATACACTGATGTGCAGTGTGAGATCTAACTGTCACTGTAAGAACCCAATGGGGAACTGTAGCAACCCTACGGCCACACCTGTGGATGATCCAAAGGAGATAGGAGTCCAGGAAGAGAGAGAGAGAGACACAGTCCACCGGTCCCACCTACAGCTGCTCTGACACCTGACAAAAGACAAGAGCTGAATACATAGAAGAAATGGCAGCTAGGATTGTCTCCCTGTGGTCAAAGGAATCAGGGGAGTATGCACATTGCCTGATCACATGACACATTTCGGAGGCGGTGCCTTCTTTCTCAATTGTGCCCATGAGTCTCTCTCATTCCTTCTCATATCTCTTAGATTGTAAGCTCACAGTAGCAGGGCCCCTCTAACCCTCTTGTTTTGAATTGCTGTAATGTCTCTCTTTATATTGTAAAGCGTTGCGCAAACTGTTGCGGCTATATAAATCCTGTATAATAATAATATAGCAGCCCGATGTAAGCCCCAATTTAACTCTTACCACATATCTAGCAAGCCAAAAAGAGGAAGGAAGGAGCTGCAGAGCCGCAGAGGAGGAGAAGCAGCTGGGTAGCCACCAAAGCCAAGGATGAGGAGAAGCAGCTGGGAAGCCGCCAAAGCCACCCGCTACCAGGGTGGGTTAAGTAGTGTGGGGCGATCGACAGATTAGCCAATAGGTGGGGCGGTTGGGAGGTTTGCTTGCACCCCCCCCCCCACATAAAAATTGAGACCCATACCACTGGACAATGCACAATTAAAATTACAATTATAAAAAAGCACATAATTTAAAACTGATCGTATATTCTATGACAGTATTTGTAAACCCCTTATTGCAATACGGTATTAATCTCTAGATCTTCATTTAGCCCCTTGGGAGCCATACTGTCTAATATAAAAATCTAGTAGGTTTCTGTACCATATAACCCGGATCTCTCTTTACCCACTAGTTTTGATGAGATGGCCTCAATGCCAAACAATTTAAGACCCTCTGTACTGCCATTGTGGTATCGGACAAAGTGTCTGGGGACACTATGTTCCGTGTTTCTATCTTCAATCAAGCGTCTTTGCTCCTCAAACCTTGTCCTCATAGTCCCTATTATCTTTCCCATGTAGATCAAACCACACGGACAGCTCAATCTGTAAACAACATATTGCATGGACCATGTGAAAACTGTTTAATCGTTTATTCCTTTCCATTAGTACCACAAAAAGATTTTTGGCCATGCATAATGAATTGGCAAGCTTTCCAATTGGATTTTCTACATGGGCAAGTCCCTTTTAGATGCAGAAAAGTGGGCATATCTGTGATTCCAACCTTGTCATTTTTAAGTCTATTAGGTGCTACAATATCTTTGGTATTTCTCGCCTTTCTAAAAACAAATTTAGGTTTGTCAGGCAATACTTTCTCCAATTTGGGGTCCTGTAATAGGATTGGCCAGTATTTTTTTGAAAATTTTCTTTATGGCCTGAAACTGATCATTAAAATTGGTTATGAAAGTAGCCCTTTTATTAGAATGCTCTAAATGTTCCTCTAAATCCATAGGAGAGCTTTTGTTCCCATACTTATCACAAGCTGTATCAATCAAATTGGCCTCACATCCCTTTTCCAGGAACTTAATTCTTAACACAAAATACTCTGTTCATCATAGTTGGAATTGGTGGTGCAGTTACGCCTAAGCCTCTGGAATTGCCTAGATGGTATATCTTTCTTCCGCTGGGGGTGATGACAACTCTTCCAGTGTAAATAAGAGTCACCCACTACCCACTACATGTTAAAAATGTGCCCTGGACCTAATGCTACCATCAATATCAGTGGTTAACACTAAGTTCAAAAACACAAGTGAAACAGGATCAGCAATATTGAAGAATACTATACCATAATCATTGTCATTACAATAGCTGACAAAGGAAGTTGCTGTATCCATGGGCCTATTCCACACAATATTAGCATAACTCAATAAAATACATTGTATATACAGTTATGAATGGAAAATAAACTGATGATAAATTTATACGACAATATATATAAATACTGCTTGGTGGTATATCGTTATGCGTCTCAAGGCTGGACCAACATATACCACATTAGTCAACCCAAGCTGTGCAACATCGGATCATACATATAAAACATTTAGCAAGTTCAGATATAAAAAGGGTAAAACTTATGTATTAATAGTCTGTAAGAGCATTCATAAACAAATCCTTCAGGTTGTGACTTTCTTCTTAAAATAACTTCTGTCTTTCTTTATAGGTGCTTAAGTGATGTTAGCAGGGCATATACTATGGTGAATTTTCATTATTATTATTATTATTATACAGGATTTATATAACGCCGACAGTTTGCGCAGCGCTTTACAATATTAGGGCAGACAGTACAAATTACAATACAATTCAATACAGGAGGAATCAGAGGACCCTGCTCGTTAGAGCTTACAATCTAGGAGGGAGGGTTAAATGATACAAAAGGGCAGTAAACTGCGGGGGATGAGCTGATTGAGAAAAAAGGAGTGTAGTTATTAGGTGGTGGCAGGATAGGCTTCCCTGAAGAGAAAAGTTTTCAGGGATCGCTTGAAGGTGGATATATTTGGGGCCATTCTGACCGATTGGGGTAGGGCGTTCCAGGGGATGGGAGAGGCTCGGGAGAAGTCTTGGAGGCGAGTATGAGAGGAGGTGATGAGGGAGCTGGAGAGCAGGAGGTCTTGGGAGGAGCGAAGAGGACGGTTAGGTTGGTATTTTGAGACAAGGTTGGTGATGTAGCTGGGAGCAGAGTTGTGGATGGCTTTGTAGCTGATTGTTAGTATTTTAAATTTAATTTGTTGGGCGAGTGGCAGCCAATGGAGGGATTGGCAGAGGGGGGTGGCAGACGTTGAGCAGTTTGTAAGGTGGATGAGTCTAGCAGCGGCATTCATGATGGACTGGAGAGGGGCTAGTCTATTTAAAGGTAGACCAGTGAGGAGGGAGTTGCAGTAGTCGAGACGAGAGATGACCAGGGAGTGAATCAGGAGCTTTGTCGTTTCATTGGTTAGGAAGGGACGTATTTTAGAGATGTTGCGGAGATTGAGACGGCAAGCCTTAGAAAGTGATTGTATGTGGGGCCAAAAGGAGAGTTCAGAGGCCAGGATAACACCAAGCACCCTGACATGTGGGGATGGGTGGATGGTTGTGCCATTGCTCTTGACAGAGAAGTTGGGGGAACTGGAACGTGGGGGAGGAAATATTATGAGTTCAGTTTTGGACAAGTTGAGTTTAAGAAAGTGGTGGGACATCCAGGCAGATATGTCTGTTAATAAGCTAGTGATACGTGAGGAGACTGATGGGGTGAGTTGGG
>BLSH010475851.1:1574260-1616796 GCA_018402905.1 Glandirana rugosa
TTTAGGGGTAGGATTAATGCTAAGTGGGGGGGGGGGGGGCATATGTGCTAGGAGGGGTGATTATGTGGGGATTTGGCGGGGGATTTATGCTAGGGAGGCGAACACTTTTTTTTTTTTTGGGGGGGAGGGGTTGTGTTAGGAATGGGGATTTTTCCTAGTAGGGATGAATGGGGGGGGAGTTGTGATTTGACTGGAAGTTTGAGGGGTAGGGAATTTGTGCTAGGATAAGTGATTTTAGAGGTGGATTTGTGGCAGAAGGGGAGACTTGGGGAGGGAGAGGCTTTGTGCTGAGAGGGGGATAAGGGGCCAAAGATCTGTGCTGGGAGGAGAGATTTGTACTGGGAGGAGGGACAAGTGACATTGAAGGGTGGGCATCACAGCAAACACATTCAGACACACATACTGCAACAAATGGGCCTACAGACTCACAATGCAGCTTGTACAATCTAATGCCCGAAACTGGCATCAGATAAGGCCTGAACCTTCACTTGGTAGAGCTTAACAAATGTGTGAACAGATGCCCAGGCAGCAGCCACAAATCTGAGAAACAGAATCGATCTGCTAGAGTGCACCTTAACAGAAAAGAAACAAACCCTGTCCTTCAGAACATTGGCTCAAATGATGACCTGTCTGATCCTTTTAGCAATGGTAGAATGAGATGCAGAGATGCACCTGCTGGAACCCTCTGAAAGTACAGAGAATTTGTTTACCTGAAAGAAGTGGCAACTGAGATGTAGAATCTCACAGCACATACCACGTCAAAACAGCAGAGATAATTTACCTTGGGATGTTTTGGAGCAAGACATAAAGAAGAAAGGACAATGTCTTTGCTGAGGTGGAAGGAACAGATCGCCTTAGGAAGAAAAGGAGGTTTTGTGCAAAAACTAGGAAGGGCTCCATAAAAGATGAGGCCAGTAACTCCTCTGCTAAGAGGTGATAGTAACAAGGGAGGCCACTTTGTGAGGTTGAACAAAGGAATATCAATAATAGTTTCAAATGGTAGCCTCTGAAGCGCAGAAATAACCAGAATATGGTCCCACAGAGACACAGAGAAGCACGTGTCTCTGAAATAAAATGGCTGAGACCGAGATTTGCACTTTGATGGTACTGAAAAATACAATGTGTAAATGGTGCTCCAGACCAGACTGGGGGACAGATAGGATATGTCTCACAGAGTATTTCCTATGGGGGAAATTTCCTTTACTCAACCACAGCAACATACCTACCAACTTTTGAACTCGAGAATGTGGACACTTGAGGGAAGGAGAGATTAGTGGCAAAATGTGGGTGTGGCCAAATTCTTAACAGTTGAAGGGGCTTAAGGAGTGTGGTCAAACAAAACTCAGACAGGGGTCAGCTGGGTGGAGAGCAGGGGTTATCAGGGTAGAAGACAGGGGTCAGCAGAGTGGAGGACATGAATCAGCATGGCAGAGAAGGGTCTGCAGGGCAGTGTATAGGGGTCTGCAGGGCAGAGAAGAGAAGTCACGAAGGGCAGAGGATAGGGGGTCAATAGGGCAGTGTAAAGGAGTCAACAAGATGGAAGATAGGGTGTCATTAGGGCAGGGAACAGGGGTCAGCAAGACAGAAGTCAGTAGGGCAGGGTACAAGGGTCAGCAGGACAGAGGACAGGAGTCAGTAGGACAGGGTACAGGGGTCAGCAGGATGTAGGACAGGGAGTCAGTAGGGCAGGGTACAGGGGTCAGCTGGACAGAAGACAAGTGGGTCAATAGGACAGGGTACAGGAGTCAGCAGGATGGAGGACAGGGGGTCAGTAGGGCAGGGTACAGAGGTCAGCAGGACAAAAGACAGGGGTCAATAGGGCAGGGTACAGGGGTCAGCAGGACGGAAGACAGTTGGTCAATAGCGCAGCATACAGGGGTTTAGTAGGGTGGAAATAAAGGAGTCAGTAGGGCAGAGTACAGGGGTCAGCAGCATGGAAGATGGAGTGAGTAGGGCAGGGTACAGGGATCAGCAGGTTGGAAGACAGGAGTCAGTAGGGCAGGATAAAGGGGTTAGCAGGGTGGAAGACGGAGTCAGTAGGGAAGGGTACAGGGGGGTCAAACCCCCCATTCCTCCTCTTAACCAAAATCCCCCCTCCCCCATTCCTCCTCCTAGAAAAATCCCCTTGTCTATCCCCCTTTACCCTTACATCCTCCCCCAATCTTTCCCCCCCTTTTATTCTGTACACTCCCCAATGACTTCCTCTCTCCCCCTGGTCTCATAGGACCCCTCATCCAGGTACCTTTACAGCAGGTATCTCCAGCAATCAGTGGGTGGTGATCATGGACAATAATGTAAGAGGGAAGAGAGTGAGGGAGCTGGCCGGTCATGTGAGTTCAGTAGGTCCTGTGCAGAACTTCACAGGTGTCTGGGGCCTCTTTTGGGTATCAGCACAGCCGCAGACAAATTGCCACTCAGTCTGCCACTGCCATGACTCCTCCCTGCCTACTCCTCCTGTCTGTGTGCAGGAAAGCATTACAGCTGAGGAGGAGGTGGGTTCAGTTGCAAGCCGCTGTGTATGTGTGAGGCAGCCGGAACACCTCTCAGCCGGCTTTCTGTCACATTTACACAGCTATGCTTGTGGCGTGCGGGACACCAGACACCCCACACAAGCCGCAGGGCCGGTGTTACTGGTGCCCGTGCTAGTGCGTGTTCGAGGGCAGGCCACTGGAACAAAGTACTGGAACTTGTGCCAGCACTTGGCTGCACTCCGGGACAAAGCCTAAATTTGCCAGGACGCTGGGACTTGCATCAATCCAGGACAGTTGGGATGTATGCATCAGTGTCCCCTTCATCTCTCTCCTGCCATCAGTGTTCCCTTCATTTATCCCCAACTATCAGTGTCCTCCACCATCAGTGTCCCTTACCATCAGTGTCCCCCACCATCAGTGTTCCTCACCATTGGTGCCCCCTTATCTGTCCTCCGCCATAAAGTGTCCCCCTCATGACATACCGCACGCCGGCATCTAGCATGAGACTTTTTTGGGCATCAGAGCAGGCGGGGATCAATTGCCACCCAGTCCTTCCTTGCCATGACTCCCCCCATCTCCCCCTCCTGTCTGTGTGCAGGAAAATATCACGGCCAAGGCTTCAGCCACAAGCCTCTGTGAGCTCTCTCACTGCTGGCTGCCTGTCACATTTACACAGCTTTGCTTGTGGCGTGTGGGGCACTCACACCCCGCACAAGCCACAGGGTGGGTGTTACTGGTGCCCGCGCTGGTGCGTGCTCACGGGAAAGCCACTGGAGCCAAGTGCTGGAACTTGGGACAAAGCCTTCATTCACTGGGATGCCGGGACTTGCATCAAGTCCCGGGACAGTCCTGATAAAAGTGGGACAGTTGGGATGTATGCAGCAAAGTAGGCCTTTTGGGTACAATAGTAGACACTGGAAGTTGATTCCTAGCCTTCAGAAGCATAGGGATGGTCCCTACCCCTTAGGACCATCCAAGCTGTTAAATCCTGTGACTGAAAACAGAATGGTGCACTTGTCCTATGAACAGTTAGTGCAAACAATCTGGGAGGGCCTACAGGGAAACTATGGGGTTGATTTACTAAAGCTTGAAAGTGAAAGTCTAGTCTAGTAGTGATGTTACACCTCTTTATATATTGTATATATGGTTGCCCTGAAGGCAACACCATAGAGTATTATTGTTATAGTACTGCTCTCAGCTTTATATTGTTACAAAGATATGTCTCAGATTAGCTGTAACAAACTTCTGTCTTAATTTTTGAAATAATAAACATATTGTGAAAAAAAAAAAAAAAAGAAAGTGAAAATGTTGGTGCAGTTCCACATAGAAACCAATCATCTTCAAGGTTTTATTGTTAAAGCTTGATTGAACAAGCTGAGGTTAGAAGCTGATTGGCTAGCATGCACAGCTGCACCAGTTTTTGCACTCTCCAGCTTTAGCAAATCAACCCCTATGAGTTTTCCAGGAGTCAGAGTATGTTCAAGTACCATTTCCTCCTTGGCCAATTCTGTGTGATGAGCCTTCCGGTCAGGAGTACACAGTAATTATTACTAGTGGTTATAACATCTGCTAGCTATAAGCACATGTAAAATCCAACAGGCTGGTTGTACCCAAGTTGATTGATAAACTTGGGTATAGGGATGGGCCGAAGGACCCCCTGTTCGGTTCACACCAGAGCTTTCGAACACCGCGAAAGTTTGGAACCAAATAACAAACCCCATTGAAGTCTATAGGACCCGAACATGAAAAATCGTAAGTACCCATTTTGAAGGCTTATATGCTAGTAAATGGGCATACAATGGTTATGGGGGGCCAGGTACTGCCCTGGGGGACATGTATCAATGAAAAAAAAGCTAGCAAAAAAATTTATATTTAAATGAGCAGTGATTGAAGCTTAAAGTGTAAAAGTAAAGCATAAAAATGAAACATTCCTTTCAATAAAGTGCCTGAGGGGGTCCCCTTAGTCTACCTGTAAAGTGGCACATCTGTACTGTGTATAGAAGCTGCTGCAGCAATAATTGCATTAATAAAGCCAAACAAAATACAATTTTCCCTGCAAGCTTTCTTTCTTTTGTAAACATCGGTTTGTGAAGCTAGTCTGTATGATGAAGCAACAATGTAGTGCACTGGGAACAAGATTAGAGAATTTTGGATAAATTCTGGTGTCTCTTCCACAGACTTTGGATAGAAGTAACAGGTGCAGAAAAAATGGGCTTTGGGTGTTGGTGGCACCTTCACACAGTAACCATATGAGAGGTACTCTTGATGAAAGCAAAAATTGGCCTTGCTGTCAAAAATTGCAATGATATACACCTGTCAAATAGGTGTGGAAAAATTGGTCTTTGTGTGGGTGTTAATTGTGCCCTTTGAAACCTACACCAAAAACATTTTTCCAGATGAAAGCAACACACACATTGCTAGGCAGCCTAGAAGTCCTGCAGAGATTCCACATCACAAAAACACTTAATCAGCGACATTGGCATCAGGGGCTTCATAACTGCTGGTAATCCAGGACTGATTCATTTTGATCAATGTCAGATGGTCCATGGAGTCTGTGGAAAGACACGTTCTATTATCAGCAACAAAACCTCCAGCAACACTGAATGCCCATTCGGAAAGCATGCTGGATGCAGGGCAACCCAGCAACTCAATTGCACACTGGGCAAGTTCTAGCCAGTGGTCTATTCTCATGACCCAGTAAGCCAGTGGATCATTGACTGGAAAGCTCCCAATCTCTGTTTTTGCTCCTAGATAATAGTCCACCATGTGATGCAGATGTTACTCTTTCCAAGACACTGTAACCTACCAGAGTTGGGAAAAGCGTTTGATAAACTACTCTTTAAGGTCATCTTCTGCACTCTCTGTGGGGATGGGATGAGTTCTGAGACGTTCCCCTTGTAATGGTGGTCAAAGAGGGTTGCCAACCAATAGTGATCCTTCTCCTTTACGCCACGTATTCTTGGGTACTTTCACAGGCTTTGAAGCATGAGGGTGCCCATGTACCACAAATTTGCGGATGCATGAGAAGCAGACTTCTCTGGGTCACTCAGGATTGTAGTATCTGGAACTGCCTCCTCCCAAGGACTCCCAAGGCTTTAATGCCTCCAAAACTACCAGAATCCCCCTTCTCCTTCTATCTCGTCTTGTGTGTTCTGTGGCATAGGAACAGTGGTGTCTGGATAAAGTGGGCCTTAAGAGCAAAGGAAGCCCTCCTCTTTCTCCTGCTGCTCTGCCTCGAGTGCCCTGTCCATAATGCCATGCAGAGTCTGCTCCAGCAGGAACACAACAGGGATTGTGTCACTAATGCATGCATTATCACGGCTCACTATCCTTGTGGCCTCCTCAAATGGTGACAGTACAGTGCATGCATCCTTTATGAGCAGCCACTGGCGTGGTGAAAAAAAGCTGAGCCGGCCTGAGCCTGTCGTTGTGCCATACTCACACAGGTATTCGTTAATGGCCCTCTGCTGCATGTTCAGCTACTGAAGCATTGCCAAAGTCAAGTTCCACCTGGTGGGCATGTCACAAATCAGGCGGATTACAGGCAGATGGAATTCCCGCTGAATTTCTGCCAACCGAGCACTGGCTGTGTGTGACTGTCTGAAATGGCTATAGAATCTTTTGGCCTGCTTCCTGATCTTCCAACCCTGGGCACCTATTTAGGAAACGCTGCACCACCAAATTGAGGACATGTGCCAGGCATGGCACATGTGTCAACTTTCCCTGTTTAAGGGAGGACAGGAGGTTTGTGCCATTATCGCACACCACCATTCCTTGTTCCAGCTGGCGTGGTGGGAACCACCTCTGGGCCTGTTCCTGTAGAGCTGCAAGAATCTTTGCTCCAGTGTGGTTCCTGTCCCCTAGGCACACCAGCTGAAGCACTGCATGGCACCTTTTAGCCTGACTCATTGAATAGCCCATTGGATGCTTAAGGGGTACTTGAGGTTCATAGGACAATTCAGCAGAGGAGGGCATGGAGGAGGAGGGGAAAGAGCTGACAAATCTTGCATCATCACCAGCTGTATGGAGACGTGGGGGCACAACAAGCTGCAGCACTGAGCACTGTCCTGCATCCTTCAGAGTTGCAAGCAGAGTTACCCAGTGTGCTGTGAACGAAATATATAATCCCTGCCAATGCTTGCTGGACCACGTGTCAGCAGTAATGTGGAATTTGCAGCTGACTTCCTTGCCCAATGATGCCACAATATTGCCTTCCGCGTGATGGTAGGGGGCTGAAATGGCTTTACATGAAAATAAATAGCGACTGGGAACCTACCATTGTGGTACAGAACATTCTGTAAAATCATGGAAAGGGGCAGAATCCACAGGCAGAAGTTGTAGAGCCAGCAGCTTTGATAAGCTTGCATTTAGACGCTGGGCATGTAGGTGGCAGTGACTATTTTTTTTCCACTGCAGCATATGGGGCAGAAAAATTTGCTAGCTATAGTCTACAGCTGGTGGTGTGCTACTGACAGATGTGCTGCAAGGACCTGGGGCACCCTGTGCTATACCATCATCCCTGTCAGTGGAGGTTGCTGAGAGGTCATGCGGTATAGCAGGGGCAGACTGAGGTGAGTAAGGAGGAGGAACAGATTTGTGCCCCTTTTGTGTGGCTTTTAGGTGCTCATGCCAACAGGCTGAGTGGTGGCAGGTTAAATACCTTGTCAAGCATGTGGTACCCAAATGGCTGATGTTTTTCCCACCTTTGATGTGCTTGAGACAGCGTTTGCAAATTGCAACAGTGCGATCGGTTACACATATACTAAAGAAGGCCCAGACAGCTGAGCTGTGAAAAGTGGGCTGGGAGATAACCGCTCCACAATGTGATGGAATAGGCTGGCTGTTCTCTATTCTTCCATGATGGCTGCCTCTTTGGGGTTGTGCCTCACCCTCACTTTCCTCCTTTGCTCTATCTGGCCCCCAAGTTGTGTCAGTGACCTCATCATCATCATCATCAACTCCTCCATCCTCATTACCACTGGTGACAACTTAGCAATACGCTACACTGTGTACCAGTGTTCTCCCCTCTTTGTAAGCTCATGTTCCTGCCTTCCTCAACCTCAGAACCAATATCTGATGGCTGTGCATCGTTAAGGAGCAAGTGGCTGACGCTGTGTTCAAATAACTCAGCTGACTCCTCCATGCCTGATGCTGGGGCTATGGCAGGAATAGCTGTGGACAAAAAGGCAGGTTTAACCACTCTGTCAGCTGCAGGGGACTGCACTCTAGTCTCTGCTTGGGAGATGGAGGATGAGGACGGTTTAGTAAGCCAGTCCACCACCTCCTCTGCATGCTGTGCCTGAATAGCATGGGCAAAATCACTAAACAGAGGAAATGATGCCCTGCCTGAGGACTGACCACATCCACCTTTGCCTGTGGACACATACACTGCTAGCCCCCTTACAGTGCCAGGGGAATATCTGCCTCTCCTTGTTGTCCTCCCAGACATGATGGGGAGGGGTGGTGCTTATTTACAAAATGTAATATAGATGTGGAAATGTGTATGTGGATGCATTTTAATCTATGGAAAGTGGTGTTTGGTAAACTTTAACTTGAGTACTAACCACACAGACACACTCCATGGATACACTATAATATACTGCATCAAACGTGAAATAAATATACTTGGAGATCGGATCTTCTCCCCCCAGTGTCCGTGAGCTGAGTGAGCGGCTGAAGCCGCTTACTCGGCTCCATAATATGGCAGGGCGTAAATGATGTCAGAAGTCACATCCGCCCAACGGTCTTAAAGGGCCCATTCTTTTTTTTGGACTGTCATTTTTTTCAAAATTTTTTTTTTTTTTTTTTGCATTTTACTGTAAATATGAGACCTGAGGTCTTTTTGACCCCAGATCTCATATTTAAGAGGTCCTAGCATGCTTTTTTCTATTACAAGGAATGATTACATTTCTTGTAATAGGACTAAAAGTGATAATTTTTTTTAAAGAACAGTGTAAAAATAAAAAGTAAAAAGCAATATAAATAATTAAAAAAAATAAATTTAAAGTGCTCCGTTCCGCCGAGCTAGCGTGCAGAAGCGAACGCATACGTAAGTCCCACCCACATATGAAAACGGTGTTCAAACCACACATGTGAGGTATCGCCACGATCATTAGAGCGAGAGCAATAATTCTAGCACCAGACCTCCTCTGTAACTCAAAAGTGCTAACCTGTAGAATTTTTTAAACGTCGCCAATGAAGATTTTTAAGTTGCAAAGTTTGTCGCCATTCCACGAGCGAACGAAATTTTGAAGCATGACATGTTGGGTATCATTTTAATGCGTAATGCGTAACATTATCTTTCACAATATAGAAAAAAATTGGCCTAACTTTACTGTTTTCTTATTTTTTAACTAAAAAAACTGAATTTATTTTAAAAAAAGCACGCTTGGAAGACCGCTGTGCAAATATGGTGTGACATAAAGTTTTGCAATGACCGCCATTTTATTTTCTAGGGCAGGGATATGCAATTAGCGGACCTCCAGCTATTGCAAAACTACAAGTCCCATCATGCCTCTGCCTCTGGGTGTCATGCTTGTGGCTGTCAGAGTCTTGCTATGCCTCATGGGACTTGTAGTTCTGCAACAGCTGGAGAAAAAAAATATATAATGTTTAGGGGTTCTAAGTAATTTTATAGCAAAAAAACAGTTTTTAACTCGTAACCACCGAACCCAAAAAACAGGCTCGGTTTGGAAGAGGTTAAAGCGGAGTTCCACCCAAAAGTGGAACTTCCGCTGGTTGGATTCCTCCCCCCCACAGGTGTCACATTTGGGGGAGCTCGGGCCGGCGGCCGCTGACGTCAGCAGCCCGGCTCACTCCTCCCTGCTCGCTCTGCTTCTGGAGGCCTGCCCAGTAGCAGCACGCGGCAGAGCCTCGCGAATGCGTAGTAAGGTGCCCTGAAGCTGTACTGCTTACACGTCCGGGTTCCCTTACCCGCGATGGAGGCGGCTGCACCCATCCCCCGATCCGAAGATCGGCGGTGGGTGCAGACATCGCTGGACTCCAGGACAGGTAAGTGTCCTATTATTAAAAGTCAGCAGCTACTGTGTGTGTCATTTTTTTTTCCTACCTCGGACCTCCGCTTTAAACATGCACTAACGCCCTGAACTATACTGCATTAAACTGAAGGTAATACACTGAAATATACAGTGTTAAACTTGCAGTAACGCGCAAACCTTTATGGCGTTAAACTTGCAGTAATGCAATGAAATATATGGCGTTAAACTTGCAGTAACACACAGAAATATACGGTCTTAACCTTGCAGTAATGCACAGAAATATGTGCATTAAACTTGCAGTAATGCAATGAAATATGCTGTGTTAAACAGTGACTAAACTCACACTGCCTGCACGGTCCTTAGATTCACTCTAATGTAAAGATGAATGGTGGTCACTCGCTACATTCACACTGACTGAACTATCCCTAGATTCACACTAAACTAATATTCTACACTGACAAAAGAATCACAAAAGCACACTATAGCACACTAACTGTCGAGTAGCACTGAACAGAACCCTGTTCTACCTCTCTCCATGCCGATATCACACTAAAAATGGCCCCTATTGAAAGAATACTTTTATAGTGTGGGGCAGAACTAAGAGCAGTGAGCCATGATTGGATAGCATCATCATGACAGTGTCCAATCATGGCTCTGATAGTGTTCTGTGCCCTGATTGGGCGAAGCTTTCATTGCTTCAGCCAATCAGGGCTTTCAATGCACCGTGCTGTGGCACAGTGCATGGTGGTTGTTCGGCGGGCCGAACAATCAGTCGAACGCCCTGATAATTTGATTGTTCAGCGAAAGGCCTACTGTTTGCCCATCCCTACTTGGGTACATTCAGCCTGCCCATACATGGTTCGAATCTTGGCAGATTCTTGCTGAACTGGCCAAGATTCAAATCATCTATGGCCAGTTTAAAGCTGGCCATACAGTATACAAAATTTCCTATTAAATTTCCTTCAGATTTACCTTCAACTGTGTAGTGCAAGGCCCTGCTTGACTGAAAGTGTTTAGGTTTGACCTCAATTTATTATTTTGGTAAACCTAAAGGAAAATTGTACAAGAGAATTGTATAATATATGGGCAGCCTAAGATGCAGACAATCACAGAAGGCACCAAGGAGAGTCTATCATGATAGATATTTACCTGTCTTGCTGTTGGTTTTTTAACAGTTTTTTAACAGTTTTTTAACAGGTTTCTCAAACTTTTAATATTCAAATCAATGGGGAAAGTCTTTATTTTCATAAATATTTTTTTTATGTGGATCAAGTTAATTATTATTATTATTTTTTTTAATTCAGTTCTTACTTTACCTATAAATTATATATACAGTATCTCACAAAAGTGAGTACACTCCTCACATTTTTGTAAATATGTTATTATATCTTTTCATGTGACAACCCTGAAGAAATGACACTTTGCTACAATGTAAAGTATTGAGTGTACAGCTTGTATAACAGTGCAAATTTGCTGTCCCCTCAAAATAACTCAGCACAAAGCCATTAATGTCTAAACCTCTGGCAACAAAAGTGAGTACATCCCTAAGTGAAAATGTCCAAATTGGGAACAAAATGTCAATATTTTGTTATTTTGTGTGGCCACCATAATTTTCCAGCACCGCCTTAACCCTCTTGGGCATGGAGTTCACCAGAGCTTCACAGGTTGCCACTGGAGTCCTCTTCCACTCCTCCATGACAACACAGAGCTGGTGGATGTTAGAGACCTCCTCTGTTTGAGGATGCTCCACAGATGCTCAATAGGGTTTAGGTCTGGAGACATGCTTGGCCAGTCCATCACCTTTACTATCAGCTTCTTTAGCAAGGCAGTGGTTATCTTGGAGGTGTGTTTGGGGTCGTTATGTTGGAATGCTGCCATGCGGCTCAGCCTCTGAAGGGAGGGGGATCATGCTCTTCTTCTTTAGTATGTCATAGTATATGTTGGCATTCATGGTTCCCTCAATGAACTGTAGCTCCCCAGTGCCAGAAGCACTCATGCAGCCCCAGACCATGACACTCCCATCACCATGCTTGACTGTAGGCAAGACACACTTGTCTTTGTACTTCTCACCTGGTTGCGGCCACACACGTTTGACACCATCTGAACCAAATAAGTTTATCTTGATCTCATCAGACCACAGGACATAGTTCCAGTACTCCATGTCTTTAGTCTGCTTGTCTTCAGCAAACTGTTTGCGGGCTTTCTTGTGCATCATCTTTAGAAGAGGCTTCCTTCCAGGACGATAGCCATGCAGACCAATTTGATGCAGTGTGCGGCATATGGTCTGAGCAATGACAGGCTGACCCCCCACCCCTTCAACCTGTGCAGCAATTCTGGCAGAACTCATACATCTATTTCCCAAAGACAACCTCTGGATGTGATGCTGAGCATGTGCATTTAACTTCTTTGGTTGACCATGGTGAGGCCTTTTCTGAGTGGAATCTGTCCTGTTAAACGGCTGTATGGTCTTGGCCACCATGCTGCAGGTCAGTTTCAGGGTCTTGGAAATCTTCTTATAGCCTAAGCCATCTTTCTGTAAAGCAACAATTCTTTTTTTCAGCTCCTCAGAAATTTCTTTGCCATGAGGTGCCATGTTGAACCTGAGATCTTGTAACACTAACGAGTCACATGAGACCGGGGAGGAAAAATGACTAATTGGGCCCAATTTGGACATTTTCACTTAGGGGTGGTGACACTTTTGTTGCCAGCGGTTTAGACATTAATGGCTGTGTGTTGAGTTACTTTGAGGGGATATCAAATTTACACTATTATATAAGCTGTACATTCACAACTCACTACATTGCAACAAAGTGTCAATTCTTCAGTGTTGTCACATGAAACGATATAATAAAATATTTACAAAAATCTGAGGGGTGTACTCGCTTTTGTGAGATACTGTGTATATATATATATATATATATATATATATATATACACACACACACACAAGGTGCGTCTATTAAATAACGAGACTGATTAAATAACACCTTTATTTATATGTATTATAAATTAAATGCTTGTCCCCTTCAATAGATTACCCATTTGCATGAATACATTGCTGCAGTCCTGTTTTCCACTGGTCGAAGGCATGGAGAAAATCAATTTCTGTCAGCTTTTTCAACACACCCGCTGTTTTCTTCTTTAAGGCATCAACTGACTCAAAACGTGTCCCCTTAAGCACTGATTTAGCTTTGGGGAAAATATAAAAGTTGCATGGTGCTAAATCGGGTGAATATGGAGGATGTTGGAGTGTAGTAATGTGCTTTACGGTCAAAAACGGCTTCACAGAAAGTACTGTGTGAGTAGCGCATTGTTCTGATGAAGAATGAAACCATTTTACCACTTTTAAAAGTTTTTTTTTTTCAGAACACTACAGAAAACACAACCAAACTAAATGGCAACTCACAACCAAATGAACATCATAGAGTGTTACTGCTTGTCATGCAGGTTCAAACATGTTCAAGGTCACCACGCATGCAGTTATAACCGGTTCTGACTATTTTGTTTACTAGGTGGGATGTAGGATCACACGTTATTTAATAGACATGATATATATATATATATATATATATATATATATATATATATATATATATATATATAATATACATACACACACAGTATCTCACATAAGTGAGTACACCCCTCACATTTTTGTAAGTATTTTATTATATCTTTTCATGTGAAAACACTGAAGAAATGAAACCTTGCTACAATGTAAAGTAGTGAGTGTACAGCTTGTATAACAGTGTAAATTTGCTGTCCCCTTAAAATAACTCAACACACAGCCATTAATATTGAAACCACTGGCCACAAAAGTGAGTACACCCCTAAGTGAAGATGTCCAAATTGGGCCCAAAGTGTCAATATTTTGTGTGGCCACCATTCTTTTCCAGCACTGCCTTAACCCTCTTGGGCATGGAGTTCACCAGAGCTTCACAGGTTGCCATTGAAGTCCTCTTCCACTTCTCCATGACGACATCACAGAGCTAGTGGATGCTAGAGACCTTGCGACCCTCCACCTTCCATTTGAGGAAGCCCCACAGATGCTTAATAGGATTTAGGTCTGGAGACATGCTTGGTCAGTCCATCACCTTTACCCTCGGATTCTTTAGCAAGGCAGTGGTCGCCTTGGAGGTGTGTTTGGGGTCGTTATGTTGGAATACTGCTATGCGCTCCTGTCTCCAAAGGGAGGGGATCATGCTCTGCTTCAGTATGTCACAGTACATGTTGGCATTCATGGTTCCCTCAATGAACTGTAGCTGGCAGCACTCATGCTGGCAGCACTCATGCAGCTCCATATCATGACACTCCCACCACCATACTCGACTGTAGGCAAGACACACTTGTCTTTGTACTCCTCATCTGGTTGCTGCCACACACGCTTGACACCATCTGAACCAAATACGTTTATCTTGGTCTCATCAGACCACAGAACATGGTTCCAGTAATCAATGTCCTTAGTCTGCTTGTCTTCAGAAAACTGTTTGCGGGCTTTCTTGTGCATCATCTTTAGAAGAGGCTTCCTTCCAGGACGACAGCCATGCAGACCAATTTGATGCAGTGTGCAGGTGCATATGGTCTGAGCACTGACAGGCTGACCCCCCCACCCCTTCAACCTCTGCAGCACTCATAGGTCTATTTCCCAAAAGACAACCTCTGGATATAATGCTGAGAACATACACTCAACTTTTTGGTCGACCATGGCGAGGCCTGTTCTGTTAAACCTCTGTATGGTCTTGGCCACCATGCTGCAGCTCAGTTTCAGAGTCTTGCCAATCTTCTTATAGCCTTGGCCATCTTTATGTAGAGTAACAATTCTTTTTTTCAGATCCTCAGAGGGTTCTTTGTCAGGAGGTGCCATGTTGAACTTCCAGTGACCAGTATGAGAGAGTGAGAGCGATAACATCAAATTTAACACATCTGCTCCCCTTTCACACCTGAGACTTGGTAACATTACTGTGGCACAGACACCAGGGAGGGGAAATGGCTAATTGGGTCCAATTTGGACATTTTCACTTAGGGGTGTACACTCACTACTTTACATTTTAGCAAACTGTAATTTCTTCAGTGTTGTCACCTGAAAATATATAATAAAATATTTACAAAAATGTGAGGGGTGTACTACTCACTTTTGTGAGATACTTTATATATATATATATATATATATACATATATATATATATATATATATATATATATAAATATATAAAACAGCTTTTGCGCTGGTCCAAATCATTTGGTGGAGAGGAAATTATAGTGTGGGGTTGTTTTCATTGGTTGGTCTTGGCCATGACATTTTGGACAATTTTATGTTCTCAACTTTGTGATAACAGTTTTGGGATGGCCCCTTCCTTTTCCAACATGACTGTGCACCAGTGCACAAATACAGTCCATAAAGACATGGATGAGCGAGTTTAAAGGTGGAGGAACTTGAGTGGCCTGCACAGAGTCCTGACCTCAACCTGATAAAACACCTTTGGGATGAATTAGAGTGGAGACTGCGAGCCAGACCTTCTCGTCCAACATCAGTGCCTGACCTCATAAATGCGCTTCTGGAGGAATGGTCAAACATTTCCATAGACACACACCTAAACCTTGTAAGCAGCCTTCTCAGAAGGGTTGAAGCTGCTATAGCTGCAAATGGGGGGCCAACGCAATATTGAATCCTACGGTCTAAGACTGGGATGCCATTAAATTTCATGTGCGTGTAAAGACAGGTGTCCCAAAACTTTTGGACAATATAGCGATATTGTCCAAGTGTAAATGGTCCAATTGTCCAATAGTGTAGAGAGAGATAAATAAGTGTATAGTTTTAAAACAATTTGTTTTTTTTCTATTTCATAGTGAAAAGGGACATGATTTTTGAGTCACATATTGTGATTATTATCTAATACAATTCACAAAAGGCACAATGACATATTTTGAAATATCTTAGATTGAAATCTCATGCCTATAATTTGTTCTCTTTTCATTTCAGATTTGCTTTTCTTAGAATTTGTTGTGTGAAGCAGAAAAAGTCCTATTTAAGAATTTAAAATGAGGCTATGGGGGATCTTCAGCTTTATATCATTTCTATTGTATAGGAGGATCACAGGCCATTTGGCTCATTAGATACCAGTTGGTTTTACTTATGCATCTAATTTGTTTCTGATCTGTATATAGATTTAGACCTCTAGGCCATCTAGCTTTACCCCAGTGGGCTGCTTAGCCTAGCTATTATACTAACAAGATCAGACGTGACACAAGGGGGAAAATGCCTTGTACCAAAAAGAGGAATAGATTGTGGGACTTTATGTGCATCTGATGGAACCAATTCAACTGCCATCTCTTAAAAACAGTATTTATTATAAATACAAGTTAAAATAGTGATACATGAATTTACATAAAAACATGTATCAGCCCAAGTTACAGAGTATGAACTGTAATCACATATGTACACCGTGCAATATTGTGTTTCATGATGGTCTCTACTTCAGGATATGCACTGTAACTTGGCATCCAAGGAAACACATACAGCATAGCATCTCAAGATAAATGGGCTGATGTATTAAGTATACATGGAAGCAAATTAAATATACAATGTGGTGTTGTCCCCCAAAGAAGAAAGGGTTTAATGGCAGTAGAATCGTGGGAACGTTTTTTAGTTCTAAAAGTGATGCAAAATGCCAAAATAATTTCCTTTCAATCTTTTTATTAATATTATATTGACGTATACAAATTCCTTAAAAAGTGAAGGGGGAAGGAGCTCTGGTTGTATAAACATGGGATATGTACAACAACATGCATTCAATTCATCAGCAAAGGGTTATGACACACTGTGCAGCTAGAGGGCTGCATATATTCTCCGACGCGTTTCGACCATTCATAGATGTATATCGGTCTTCTTCAAGGGGAGAAAGGAACACAATCCTTTCTACAAAAGTATTTGAAAGAATACAATTCGATTATAGAGGCTATCCAAGATTAGACATATTAAGAGCAAATTTCATAGAACTTACATTTGCTGATAAAGCATGATTGTGACATACCCATCCCACATGACCAGAGCATGATAAAATGTGTAAAAGTCTGTGAAAGCTCACTAGGGGTCATCCACGATCGCTCCCCAAAAAGGGCGCCACACCTTCAGCTGGAAACTCACAAGAGGCCACATTCAATCCCCTCAATGTGAGGGGAGGTTGCAGATTAAGGTGAGTTTTTCTGGAATGGCAAATATAATCATAAATCTATCTGAGCAAGTTCCTAAATATGGGACAAAATATATTAATCAGACAATCATCGTAGAGATTATTTATTTAGATTTATTTAGATTAATTAAATATATGTGGTAAATGTAAAAAGTTGTCACATCTAGGAGGGGTAAGGTACACACCCAAAGTTCTGAATAAGGAAGAATATACACAATAAAGAGAACATGAAAGAGTTTGGTTGTTATGGTTGGTAAGATAAGCAGCACAGTGAGACAGCTAGCAGCGCACAGGAATATTACTCCACCGTCAAGTATTATTCCATTCAGGCATGATAATCCCTCAAATATCACAACAAATACTCTAGAACTGGACTTCAGTCAGTTCCTAACAGCTTAGAACTACCTGCTGCTTGTTTACATAAGTGAATTGGCAGCCTCCCAAGATTCAGTTTAGAAAAACAAAGTGCCTATGGTGCAAACTTTGAAAATAATTTTTTCCACAATGCTTATAGATAGAGAGGTGAATGCGAATCTGAACCTTTAAATGTGACAATAATAAGGTCTGACAAACCCCGAGCTTAATGGAAGGAATAGGAAAATCATACTAAACACAGATGTTATGCCCTCATTTCTCCAAAATGTGTAGGTCAGTAAGAAGATAATCAGGTTTAAATTTTATAGAAGAAAAAGATGACTGCTCCATGACTATGATCAATTTATCAATATCAATATGTAGAATTCATCTGTGCATCACAAACCTAAATTAACATCTAGAATTCATCAAAAATATATATAAAAAACAAAAAACAAATAATCACTGTGTAAGACAAAATTACTGTGTAATAGTAAAAAGTTAATCAATAAAAAATTCATGTATCAAGTTTAGAAATCAGAATCCAAAAAAGTGTCCCGTGCAAAGATGAAAAAAGGCAAAAGGTGTCTTGAATCCACAAATAAACTGTCATAGTGCTAATGTGCAAAATAAAATCTTCTTAGTGTCTCCTCCACACCTTGTGTCCTTCACCTTTACCACACTGGGTACTCACCCACAGAGTCTTTCAGACTTTTTATAAAACAGCCCGCAATATTTAGTTTCATATATACAACTATCCAATCGGCAAGATGACTTTATCTAGTGGTATTCCAGATCCTCTCCAGCGCTCTCATCTCCAGCTCTCAAGAGGTTAATCCAGCATAATCCTATCTCCCATTGGAGACCATAGGTATAGAATAAGATGTGAGTCTTATAAAATCTGAGTTCTGGCGATTCATCCTTAGTGCCGGGCAGACACAAATCAATAAAAGTGTGCTGCATATTTTTATTGTGTCCAGTAAATAATGATTTTATACTATATGGCGCTGGATAGGATCTGGAATACACTAGATAGCACCATATCTGATAAGGGATGGCCTTATACATATGTAGATATTCTGGCTTTTCAAATCCAGTAGGTCAGTAGTTCCCAACCTCAGTCTTTAAGTACCAACGGGCCATGTTTTCAGGTTTTCCTTTACTTTGCACAGCTGCTTTAAATCAATATCAATGACATGGTATAGATAAGAGCTATTTTATCTAAGGGAAGTTCCCAAAACATGGCCCATTGGGGGGGTACTTGAGGACTGAGGTTGAGAACCACTGCAGTAGGTGAATATAAGAGTCAAGTAATTAGAATTTAAAAAAAAAAAAGTCAGAAATGGCAGCTCAATGTTTGTGTTAAGATAAAATATGCAATACTAACCCATAATCTTTGCTAATAGAAAGCACTGTTTACTTTTCCATTAAAGTGATTGTAAAGAAAGATTTTTTTATTTTTAAAAATAACAAACACGACACATTTAATGATTTTTCCACAAAACAGCCCCAATCCTGCTCTTCTCTTGTCCCCCACTACCACTCCTGGCTCCTCCTCCCTGCTGAGTGTCTCCATAGCATGCTCGCTCCTGAGCCAGTTTGCTCTTGGTCCCGCCCCCTGCACTCCCTCCTTGCTGGCTGTGATTGACAACAATTGGAGCAAATGAAAAGTGTGAAAAAGAAAAATACTGCGCTTCCCAAACTATATATAAAACAGCTGCCAGCCCTACAAACCAACCCAATTTAGTAATAAGAAATATATAAATAAAGTGCAGCGCTAATATAAACCATAAAAAGGTTATATGCATATAAAGTGCACAGTGCCAAGTGAACAATATTAAAGTTCATCAGAAAAAAAGTCTGTATAAAAATAGAGTAGAAATTCATATATAGTTAATTTCAGTGATGAAGCTTGTGTATACGTGTCTTCCAAGAAATATTAACTTGCACCAACACATGTGATATTCCACCACCATAGACTGCAATAGATACTCTTACCAGAGGGAAGAGGCAAATAGGCACATATGTAGAAACCATCAATGTATCATCACGGATAGTTACACGTGGACCACAGACCGCTTACAAATCTCCACTGTATCTTGAAATACAATCCACCGGTTATAGTAAGTGATGCTACATCTATGTTGGTATTACTAGACAGTCTGGTTGTGCCATCTTCCTTTGTTTTTCCTTTTTTTAATCTTGGCTGGGTCACCACAGGGGCTCCAGCTGCTGGAAACCCATCTGGGCCTGTGACAAGCACTGTGAAGAAAAAAGGCATTCCAGGTGTAAAGTATTGGAAAGTCTTAATGAAGAGGATTTTATAGGGAGATTCTACAATATGCATATCATTCAGCCGGGCTTCCAATAAATCACTGCCTTTTTGTTGCTGTTCTGAACAAAACTTCTTAAAAGGTAAATGAGAGGTAAATGAGAGATCTGGGGTCTTTTTAACCCCAGATCTCTCAATAAATGGGACCTGTTGTGCTTATTAGGAATTATTAGGAATACAAGTGATAAAAAAATAAAGTGACAGTGTAAAAATAAAAGTAAAATAAATAAAAAAAAAAAAATGAAAGCCCCCCATCTGTATGGAAGTCATGCCCGCATTTGTAAGCGGTGTACAAACCACACATGTGAGGTAATGCCACATTCGTTAGAGCGGGAGCAATAATTCCAGCTCAAGACCTTCTCTAACTCTAAACAGTTAACCTGTAAAAGTGTTTAAAATGTTGCCTACAGAGATTTTTAAGTACCGTAGTTTGTTGCCATTTCAAGAGTGTGTGCAATTTTAAAGCATGACATTTTAAGTATCTATTTACTCTGCGTAACATCATCTTTCACAGTATACAAAAATTGGGGAAATTATTGTGGTTTTTTTTTCAATTCATTAAAGTGTATTTTTTTTTTAAATGCGTTTGAAAGGTCGCTGTGCAAATACAGTATGACATAAAATATTGCAATGATTACCATTTTGTCTCTGCTAAAAAAATATATATATTGTGTGGGTTCTAAGCCATTTTCTAACAAAAAAATACTGAATTAAACCTGTAAACAAAAAGTTCCAGAAAAGGTCTGGTCAGCAAGTGGTTATGCTAACACCTAACCCTATCCCTGCAGTTAACATTAACCCTTATATTTTACCCTGTAAATTTAGACCCTAACCACAACTTAAAGCGGTATTAAACCCAAAAGCAAACATTTATTATATTGCAGCTTAACAATTCTTAGATACGATGGCTACACTAGTTTTCTCGTTTAGGTTTTTTTTATTCCTTATTTTCACCTGGTGATCCTGTCAGTAAGTCAATTGTTTTTCAACAGAACAAGCTGTTTTGAAGACATGGTAGTTAGAGGGTTGAGACAAACCATTTAATACTGACAGGACTGCTTACAGTGATCAGCTTTAATTTATTCATGTAAAAACTTTATCACAAAAAGAAAGGAAAAAACTGTTGGTTGTTACTGCTTATAAAGTGTGAGCTGGAGTCTGGCTTCAGTTTGTTAGTGTATTTACCAGTTCCCACCCACCGTATAGTCAAATGACGGCCGGGCAGGACCGTTTTAGTTCTGGGAGGATATCATATGATGTCCTCCCATTTTTGGCACATAGTAATCGGTGCTCAGCTGTGTCCATACGACACAATGCATCACTGGTTGGGGTAAAGAGTCAATGACGGCAGCTCTTTATTACGTAATTGGCTGTGTACAAACCTAATGTCGGTTATCAGCATTCCTTTCCTTACGTGCTGCCACAGCACGAGGAGAGGAGAGAGCTGGTGACTGGCTAGTGGGAAAGGGGACATCTGCACGGATAATCAGGGCACATTAGTAAAGGAGAAAAATTACCTCTTTGCAAAATTTTATAACTAAACTATAAACTAAGAAAAATCGTTTTTTTTTTTTTCCAAATTTTTCGTCTTTTTTCATTTGTTTAGCAAAAAATAAAAAATCCAGTTGTGATTAAATACCACCAAACGAAAGCTCTATTTGTGTGAAAAAAATTATAAAGATTTCATATGAGTACAGTACTGCATGACCGTGCAATTTTCATTCAAAGTGTGACAGTGCTGAAAGCTGAAAATTGGCCTGGCCAGAAAGGGGGTGAAAGTGGCCAGTAGGCAAGTGGTTAAATCTGTTATTAGATCTAACACTCCCTTCCACCAGAATAACAATGCTGCTGTCCAAAGGTGCCCCAGTGCACCTTCATCCATAATGGATGCACTCTATTACAAAAGTGTGTTACTGGTCAGACCACTAGGTGAAAACAGAGGGAAAAAAAGGAAACTAATGAAGCCACCACATCTAATGATTGGTGAGCCTCAATATATTACATTTTTGGCTTTGGGTTTAAGACCACTATAACTGTTAAACTGCCCAATACCCTTTCTATTTACGTTACTGGCATCAGCAGTATCAGCATCACAAAATTGTGCTGAGATGTACCAATGCCAGAATACCGGCACCAAAAATACCAATCTGGGATTAAAGTGTTACTAAACCCACAACAGTAATATCTGTCTGTATATGCAGAATAGCATGCTTGTTATACTCACTGTGGGTTAATCCTCTGCATTGTTTAAACAGGCTTTTTGATCCTGTATGCACAGATCCCCCCCCCCTCCTGCAGGGTCTCTCTTTGCAAGGCCAGATAATACAAAGTCAGAGTAGTAAAGCTGCACATGCTCAGTTTGGTCTCTATTGCTGGAGAGAATATCTCCTTGCTAAGCTTTTCAGGTCACATGATATTGACATCACACATGTGGGTGTGTTTACAGATCCTAAATGACAGCCCAGCCCCTCCCTCCTCCTCCATGGCCAGTAACTAAAAAGAGCACAGTGGGTGGGATGTCACATCTTGATTCATGGATGATCCGCCTCCCATGACAGCATGAAGACACAGGCTGTAGTGGAAATCTCCTCCTACCTGAACACTCAGCACTTGGGCAGACCCATGTGACCGTGGTATACAGATCAGCCAAAAAGGTATATAGTGGCAGTATTTTAATGTAAAAATATGATTTATAAGCTCTGGGCACTGCTGGGGGGCGGATAAACTATTTTCATATTACTGGGTTTAGTAACACTTTAACCACTTCCCATGCGGGCCATTTCTGGCACTTCTCTACTACATGTAAAAATCATAATTTTTTTTGCTAGAAAATTACTCAGAAACCCCAAACATTATATATGTCTTTTTAGCAGAGACTCTGGGGAATAAAATGGCGATCGTTGCAACTTGTTATGTCACGTGGTATTTGCACAGGCGTTTTTTTTTTTTTAATAAAAAATGGTAAAAAGATACCTAACATGTCACGCTTTAAAATTGTGAACACACGTGGAATGGCGCCAAACTTTGGTACTTAAAAATCTCCATAGGCGACGCTTTAACATTTTTTACAGGTTACATGTTTAGAGTTACAGAGAAGTTCTTACACTAGAATCGTTGCTCTTGCTCTAAAGCACACAGTGATACCTCACATGTGTGGTTTGAATGCTGTTAACATATGTGGACGCGACTTATGTATGCATTCGCTTCTGTGCACAAGCTAGCGGGGGGGGGGTTAATTTTTTTTTTTATTGTTTATTTTACCTTTATTTTTTTATTTTTACACTGTTTCTTTTATTCCTATTACAAGTAATGTAAACATTCCTTGTAATGGGAATACCGCATTACAGGTCCTCTTTATGGAGAGATGTGGTGTCAATAAGACCCCACATCACTCCTCTAGGCTAGAAAGACCAAGATCATTAAAAAATGAACAATCCTGGCCTTTCCAGCTGCGTCCATGGCTTTATTTACTAAAGCCGGCCCGGACGTGACGTCATAACGTCGCACCCGAGCCTCCGAGGATCATAGAGCTGACTGGTGACCATCATAGTGCTGCCTGTAAGAACGATCAAGTGGCTGAACTGTCGCCATGATCATTCTTATGGTGCAGGGAATCGGCTGGGAAAAATGGTATCTGAATGATGTCTGTAGCTGCAGGCATCATTCAGATATCAGCACTCAAAGTCCAGGACGTCCATGGACGCCCTACAGATGGGAAGTGGTTAAAGATAATTATTTTTGAGCTTTTTATTTCACTGAGATATTCCTAACAAGAAGCACTGCATGGCTCCCACCCTGCTGGGCTACTTAGTATGGAAACAAATACCCCCTGCCATACTGACATGAGGAAATCAGTCAATTTCAAAAACACAGGGTCAGCTTCCAAAAATTTCATGTGACAGAGGGATATCAATCCCAATTTAAGTGTATGCTGTGCTCATGCAACTCAGCAGAAGAAAGTTTACTGCATTCTCTATTTAACGCAAATCTGTAGAAACACAGTCTTTATTGCTGGTTGTCTGGCTGTTTCTGCTTTCAGTACTTTTTGAGTCACGGACAAACATGCAGTTTAATGTTAGAAATCCAAATCTGCATTCTTGTTCAAGGTCCATGTATCAGAAACTATTGAAGCCAGAGGGTTAGCATGACTAAAGAGCAACACATAATTTCAGAAGAAGTCAGAAGTTGTATCCCTCCATAAGCTCTTAGTACAGGTTTTTTTCATTAAAGGGACATTTCCCTTACAGTGAATATTCACAAGAACACAAAAACTTCAATAATACTGAGAGGCAATCAAAGTTAGCTGGCTGTAGATACTTGCCTGTGCCTTCTATATCATCCCAGGACTCCCAAAATCCAGGATGTTGTGATATGAAAATGACTGACCTAGAGCAAGAAAGTCAATAGCTGTCCTGCCCATCTCATACCTAGCTTATAATTACAAAGTATACCATCATACTGAGTATCTAATAGCTAGGCAAGGGAGTAGTTGCTACTTTCCTATTTTAAGTAATCATTTACAAATTCAGATGGTATTATGGCGGAGTAAATATTCATAAAAATGTGCAGGAAACTCAGGGTTCCTCCATTTATATTACAGTGATAGATTCACAAAACACGCCAAAATTGTACCCCACTGCGGCAAGAAAAACACGTGTTTTTGCATGTGAATAAAAAAAGAAAGAGGCTACAAACATGCATCTAAAAAATGTGCAAAGCTAAGAAAAACTTGATCTTCTTTGCTCCATTTGTCACTTGTAAGGCAGCGGCAGCCCACTGAAATCAATGGGCTGACCTGTGTTTCAAGCACGAAAAAAGGCATGAAAACGTGCCTACATGCAACACACTACATGGTGTGAACTGAGCTTATTGTTTTACAATTATTATTATTTTACTTTTTTTTTTGCTTTTGTATAAAAATGTTTGCTGAACCAAAAAGGTTTTGAGTTGCAGGTAACTGGCCTTGCAATCAGCCTGTGTGGGTGGATTTGTTTCAGATGATTTGATTGGATTAATAAACACTTTCTAGTACAGCACAGCAAGGCATGTCCATCCCAACATTAAAACGCAGCAAAAAATAATAGTATTACAAGTTCAATGGTTATTACCTATTCCCCTCCACCTAGCTAATGCATAGAAAGCAACCAGCATTCATTAGTCAGCCCACAATAAGCTGTCAAAAGCCTATTGATAATTTTTTACATACCACTGTTCCCCACACTGCTGTGTTAAATAGTCAGAAATTCACTGCTGACACTTCATTACTTCTCAGATCTCACTAATGCAGCTATTCAAAGTAATTATATGCAAAAGAGAAATTTCTAGTTATTCTGTGTGATGTAAGATGGACATATTTCCCATTTACAGTTATAAGGAAATGAGCTTAAATCAAACATTGTATTATGTCAGAGCACTGTTTGTTTCATTTAAATGTGAACTCTATATAGTATTGCTGGAAGGTTTGATTGCCCATATTGAAACATGGAAATCTATTTCCATATTTGGTTCAGATTGTGAAAGCCTTTTTGAGACCAAACTAAGGCCTAATTCACACCTATGCATTTCTAGGGATTTTTGCATTTTGCAGATTTGCAATACAGAACATGTTCCATAGGAAACCATATTAACCACTTCCTTACTGGGCACTTAAACCCCCCTCCTGCCCAGACCAATTTTTGGCTTTCAGCGCTGTCGCATTTTGAATGACAATTGCGCGGTCGTGCGACGTTGTACCCAAATAAAATTTGCGTCTTTTTTTTCCCACAAATAGAACTTTCTTTTGGTGGTATTTGATCACCTCTGCATCATTTCTGATCGCCGCTATAAACAAAAAATGAGCGACAATTTTGCAAAAAGGAACAATATTTTTTACTTTTTGCTAAAGTACAAATCCATAAAAAAAAAATATTCATCAATTTAGGCCGATATATATTCTTCTACATATTTTTGGTAAAAAAAAAAATTGCAAACGGCGTATATTGATTGGTTTGCGCAAAAGTTATCGCGTCTACAAACTATGGGAATTGATTTATGGCATTTTTATTATTTTTTTTTACTAGTAATGGCGGCGATCTGCGATTTTTATCGGGACTGCGATATTGCAGCAGAAATGTCGGACATTTTTTACACATTTTTGGAACCAATGACATTTATACAGCGATCAAAAATTGAAATATCCACTGATTACTGTGTAAATGTCATTGGCATTGAATGGGGTTAACCTGCAGGGGGCAGTGAAGGGGTTAACAATGTTCCCTGGGTGTGTTCTAACTGTGGGGGGCGGGGCTGGGTGACAGGGATCAGTAGATCTGCTATGTCCCCCTTCACAGAACGGGGAACCGCCGTGTTTACAACGGCGGTTCCCCGTTCTGCCGCTCTGTCAGGCGATCGTGGGTCTCGAGCGGACATCGAGTCCGCCCGACCCACGGACACGCCCGCGCAGCGTGCAGCGGGCGCGCGCGCGCCACCGCTGCCACCAGGGGGCACGCCAGGAGCATGCACAGGGGACACCGTCCATGGACGTCGTCCCGGCATTTCAGATCCGCGCTGGAGCCGTACTTCGGCTATAGCGCGGATCTGGAGGGGTTAAATGGACTGTAGTGCAAATCTGAAAAAAGCAAAAAGCACTAAGAGTGAATAAGTGTAAATCAGGCCTAAAGTCATAGTCATGTAGAATTTTTATCACTTAGGCCTGGTTCACACCTAAGCATTTTGTAGAGTATTTTCAGTTTTGCAGAGACACACTTCAGTCCATTTAACATATACCAACATAAGCACACATCCAAATAAAAATATATGCTTCTTGTGTTTTGAGATGTAAGTAGTACTATTTTTAAATAAATTTTACTCTGGAAATATTGCACCAAGAAGCCTTTTACTTATGTCATATAATACTGGGGACCATGTGGAAAAAACCATGGAAATCTATTTCCATATTTAGTTCAGATTGTGAAAGCCTTTTTGAGACCAAACTAAGGCCTAATTCACACCTATGCATTTCTAGGGATTTTTGCATTTTGCAGATTTGCAATACAGAACATGTTCCATAGGAAACCATATTAACCACTTCCTTACTGGGCACCTGCCCAGACCAATTTTTGGCTTTCAGCGCTGTCGCATTTTGAATGACAATTGCGCGGTCGTGCGACGTTGTACCCAAATAAAATTTGCCCCGATCGGTGAAGAGTAGTGCAATAACCACCTGGTTAGCCAGTCTGGGTGTATGTTTGGACTGTCTAAATGGGTTAGGAATTCTCCTGTGCTAGAGTTGATGAATGAGCGTGCTGTAGGCCAGGAGGTCCTCTCATATGAGTGAAGTCTCGATGGGGTGTTGCTGACGGCCAATGCCGGGTTATCGAAAAGGGGTGACAGTGGGCTGGGTTCGGTGGATAAGGCGTATGTGTCTCTGTGCTGATACCAGAGAGATAGCATCGCTGAGGTGAGAGGAGACAACAAAGTCATAGCTCGATAGGATGCACCATGCCCCCAAAATAAAGAATGCAGGTCAAGTGAGGACAGGTCTTGTTATATCTTAATAGAGAGTTTTGTCAGGGGTCTCGAGAACCACTCCAGAGCTCTCAAGAAAATTGCAGCGGCGTGGTATATCTCAAAGTCAGGGACACCCCCCTGCCCCTGTTTGCTTTGGGAGAGCAAAGGACTTTATGTTTGAGCCTAGAAGGGTGGTGATTCAGGCTACTGTTAAGCAGCAGCACCATTATATCATTTTTTATCTTTGGGTTAGCGCAAATATATATATATATTGTGGCATTATGAAAAGTGAGGTGATTGATGGACATTATGTTTCACCTCGCATGCGTTCATTTGCAGGAAATTAAGGTGGAATCCGGTCCGGGTTTTACCAGCCACCTTGGCAGGGTTGGTTCCAGACCAGATTTTGCGGTCCACTTGTGTCCATCAACAGGTGGTATAAAGGAAGCAGGTCTGGATCAGATGATTGCTCTGGTCTGAGAATCAGGATCCATCAAACCTGAGAGAGCTTGAACTGAAGTTTATTTTATGACTGAAACAAAAGGTTTGCATTGTCTTTGTTTTGTGGGTGACTGGGATAAGCCCCTCACCGCTCAGTTAGGGAAACTGAAGATGTTTAGTAAGAGCCTGGATGGCAAGGATTTATTTTCTGTTTTGTTTGTTTTATTGTCATGCAACCTTTTAAAATAAAACTGGCTACAAGTCAGCTTTTAAGAAAACCTGCTGTCTGGACTGTCTTTTTTCCCAGGGAAGGTGATCTCCCTTGAGCTAACCCCCCACAATATATATATATATATATATATATATATATATATATATACATATACACAGTATCTCCCAAAAGTAAGTACACCCCTCACATTTTTGCAAATATTTTATTATATCTTTTCATGTGACAACACTGAAGAAATGACACTTTGCTACAATGTAAAGTAGTGAGTGCTCAGCTTGTATAAGGCTGCATTCTCACAGGGGCGACCCGACTTCTGCGCGACTTTGCTAGGCGATTTCAGCGTGACTTTCAGAGTGACTTCAGGCGACTTACAACATGACTTATGCCAGGTGACTTTGCTTGTGGCCAATCAGAGAAGGGAGGGAGGGGGCCGCCCCACATAAATTCTATTCTTTTCACTACAAAGTCACTTGCATTTAGATAGGGGATCCGACTTGGAGGCGACTTCTATTCAATTCTATGGGCACAAGTCAGATAGAAGTCGCCTCCAAGTAGTACAGGAACCTTTTCTGAAGTTTCACCAACTTCAGTAGTGTACATTAAGATGGCTCCCATTCACTTCAATGGGATATCACTTGTCAAGCGAATTGGGGCGACTTGAGGCGACTCAAGTCGGAGCGCAAGTTGCCCCTGTGTGAATGGGCACTAACAGTGCAGATTTGCTGTCCCCTCAAAATAACTCAACACACAGCCATTAATGTCTAAACCGCTGGCAACATAAGTGAGTACACCCCTAAGTGAAAATGTCCAAATTGGGCCCAATTAGCCATTTTCCCTCCCCGGTGTCATGTGACTCAGTAGTGTTACAAGGTTTCAGGTGTGAATGGGGAGCAGGCGTGTTAAATTTGGTGTTTTCACTCTCACTCTCTCATGCTGGTCACTGAAAGTTCAACATGGCTGCTCATGGCAAAGAACTCTCTGAGGATCTGACAAAAAGAATTGTTGCTCTACATAAAGATGGCTTAGGCTATAAAAAGATTGCCAAGACCCTGAAAATGAGCTGCAACATGGTGGCCAAGACCATACAGTGGTTTAACAGAATAGGTTCCACTCAGAACAGGCCTCGCCATGGTCGACCAAAGAAGTTGAGTGCACATGCTCAGCATTATATCCAGAGGTTGTCTTTGGGAAATAGATATATGAGTGCTGCCAGCATTGCTGCAGAGGTTGAATTGGTGGTGGGGGGGGGGGGGGGGTCAGCCTGTCAGTGCTCAGACCATACACCGCACACTGCATCAAATTGGTCAGCATGGCTGTTGTCTCAGAAGGAAGCCTCTTCTAAAGATGATGCACAAGAAAGCCCACAAACAGTTTGCTGAAGACAAGCAGACTAAGGACATGGATTACTGGAACCATGTACTGTGGTCTGATGAGACCAAGATGAACTTTAGTTCAGATGCTGTCAAGAGTGTGTGGCAGCAACCAGGTGAGGAGTACAAAGACAAGTGCATCTTGCCTACAGTCAAGCATGGTGATGGGAGTGTCATGGTCTGGAGCTGCATGAGTGCTGCTGACACTGGGGAGCTACGGTTCATTGAGGGAACCATGAATGCCAACATGTACTGTGACATACTGAAGCAGAGCATGATCCCCTCCCTTTGGAGACTGGGCCACAGGGCAGTATTCCACCATGATAACGACCCCAAACACACCTCCAAGACAACCACTGCCTTGCTAAAGAAGCTGATAGTAAAGGTGATGGACTGGCCAAGCATTTCTCCAGACCTAAACCCTATTATGCATCTGTGGGGCATCCTCAAACGGAAGGTGGAGGAGCGCAAGGTCTCTAACATCCACCAGCTCTGTGATGTTGTCATGGAGGAGTGGAAGAGAACTCCAGTGGAAACTTGTGAAGCTCTGGTGAACTGCATGCCCAAGAGAGTTAAGGCAGTGCTGGAAAATAATGGTGGCCACACAAAATATTGACACTTTGGGCCCAATTTGGACATTTTCACTTAGGGGTGTAATCACTTTTGTTGCCAGCGGCTTAGACATTAATGACTGTGTGTTAAGTTAGTTTGAGGGGACAGCAAATTGACATTGTTATACAAGCTGTACAAAATGTGAGGGGTGTACTCACTTTTGTGAGATACTGTATATATTTAGTCCATTTAACATGATTTCCTATGGGTCACTATGCATTTTCTTGAAGGGGCCAAGAGACTTCTTTTTGGTTTTTGATTCCATAGACTTCAATGGATCAAAAACATGTATAGAAAAATGCAAAATGCACCTGGAATATGCAACCTGTGCAGGTGTGAATCAGGCCTATAGCCTGTTTCATACCTATGCATTTTTAGTGCTTTTTGCATTTTGCAGATTTGCACTACAGTCCATTTAACATGGTTTCCTATGGAACACGTTCTGTAGTGCAAATCTGCAAAATGCAAAGATCACTAAGGCTTGATTCACACCTATGCATTTTTAGTGCTTTTTGCATTTTGTAGATTTGCACTACAGAATGTGTTCCATAGGAAACCATGTTAAATGGACTGCAGTGCAAATCTGCAAAATGCAAAAAACACAAAAAATGCAAAGGTGTGAATCCAGCCTAAGATGCATAGGTATGAATCAGGCCTAAGGCTCGATTCACATCAATGCATGTTGATTTTCAGCATTTTTTTTCAGTGCTTTTTGCTGTGCTTTCCGTATTTTTTTACCGCAATTGTGTCGCGATTTTGCAGCGATTTGCGTTTTTTATTTTTTTTATTTTTTTATAAAACTTTTTTTTTTCTTTTGGGGAAGATTTTGTTGCTAGGCAGATTTGAAATGCAAAATACAAATTGTGGCAAAATTGCGGTAAAAACGCAGCGCTTGCGTTTTTCTTGCATGCCCATTGAAGTCTATTGCATGCAAAATGCAGCTTTTTGCATGAAAAAAAGTCCCCGATCCTAAAAACGCAGAGGCACAAAAAAGCATTGATGTGAACATGTTCCACAAAAACCCATGTTATAAAAATTCCCTGCATTTCTGCAAAATGCATAAAAAAACGCACTAGTGTGAATGGAGCCTTAGGCCTTGTTTACATGCGTGTTGCCATCTGAAGAGAGATCCATGTATGAGATCATTTGATAGGTGATGATAAGGAGTTTTACTGCCTCCTCACCACCTGTTTTAACCTATTAAACCTTGAACAAGTGCACCACAACAGCCTACAGTTGCGGGACGCCCCCATTCACTTAAATAGGTTGCATTCGGTGGGTGGTATTACTTATTATTATTATCATGCAGAATTTATATAGCGCTGACCATTTACACAGCGCTTTACAACATAAGATTACCCATTGAACGTAACCAATGAGATAATTGTTGTTGAGCTGCAATGGAAAGCATCACAGCAATGGCATACTGTACGTACTTCCCCTGCCACTCCTCCGCTACCTTTGCAACTTAAAGGTGGGCAGTTGGGAGGCATTAAAAAACACAGATCAACAAAGCCTCCTATGCCATTAAATACCAAGGGAATGGACATAAATTATTGATATGTTGGTACAGGAAACCACTACAATTGCATCAGATGTAACCACAGGTCTCACAACACTGTTGGAGTTGCCAAGCAGCAGAGGGCTTATTTCTTCACCTCTCTTGGGACTGTCCTCGACTACGGGAATTCTGTAACATAGTTAAACAACAAGCAGTGAAATTAACGCCTAGTACACACTACAAGTTCTTCTTTTTCATTCAGCCATTGTCTGAGAGCGCTGACCAGGTGCCGATCGGCAGACCTTTAACGGTCATGCCCCTTTGACAGAAGCTGGCCAAATGTCAGCTGTTTTTTTTTTTTATTTCAAAGATTTTTATTGAATTCACATAAAATAGAATACAAGCGATCATCATGTAAGTACACTTAGAGTGAAAAGGGATATAGCAAGATAATGCAATAAGGCATAGCATACAGAATAAAATGAAATGTAAAGTTAACAGTGAGCCTCCAAACTCAGAACTTAGCCTGATGTGTGGGAAGAGTATTGGTCTCCACTCTGGACACCTCTAACCTCAGTACCCAGATGTACAAACTAAAATTACAAATGACATGAGGAGGTAGCCCGTGCACAACCTAAATCAGCTTTGAACCGAACAAAGGGCTCCAAAAGGAAATAAAACAAGAGATATTACCTTGTTGTAGACCAGCCTCATTGGATCCACGGGTGTACCAAAAGCTTGAACTATGCAGAAAGTAGAAGAGGGAAGGAAGAGAAGAGAGGAAAGAAGAAAACGGAGAAGGAGATACCAGGAAAACACTGCTCAATAAGTAAAATTACCTCTCAGTCGGGCAGGTTGAGGTAAGATTTCCCATGGTGCCCATATTTGGTCAAATTTGGCTGAAGTATCAAGGAGTATATTAGCTAACTTTTCTTGAGTCATGATCCAAGTGACCTTTTTCTTGGCTGCATTAAACAAGACTGATGGCTTCTTCCATGCCTTTGCGAGGGTAAGCTTGGCTCCCAAAAGGATAAAATTAACTAATTTAAAAATATATTTGGATAGACCGTCTGGCCTGCAAGTTAATAGGGCTATTTCTGGGGTTTGTGGAGTTGATAAACCTGAAATCTTCCTCAACATCCTGAAAATCTTACTCCAAAATCCCCTTACCCTAGGACATTCCCACCATATATGGAGGTAAGAGCATTGGAGATTGCAGCCTCTAAAGCATAATGGGGAAGCGCCAGGAGACATTAAAGAAAATCGAACCAGGACCAAGTACTAATGCAGCATCACTTTCGCGCTAGCCTCTTGCAGGAGGGAGTTAACTATTCCTTTGAAGGAGTTTAGAAACAGGGAGTACCATTTGTCAACGTCCCAGGACATACTCAGATCCCCTTCCCACATTTTGGTGTATGAGGGTTTCCCTGATTGGTCTGACAGTGACGCGTAAATTATAGAGATGCCTCCTTTTTGTCCGGAGATATCTGAGCACCATTTCTCAAAAGGAGTAATGCTTGCTTGTGCCGGAGAAACCTTCCACACAGTATTCATGAAGTGATTAATTTGTTGTAGTCTGAATTCTTCTGCTGGGGGCATATCTAATTTGTCTTTATAATGCTTTAGGGGTAGGGGTCCCGAGATAGAGAGAAAATGGCCTATTCTAAATAGGCCCTTGTTGGTCCACCACGCAAAAGCTCTAATGTTCTTTCCCCCGTAGGAAAGCGAGGGTTGTTAAAGAGGTGTTGTAAGGGACGCATGGAGGAGATCAAGTTATTGGACCTAAAACGAGAATCTACAAGTCCTATTGAATGGGAAATTGAAGGGGAAAGAATTGGAGGTCTAGATTTGGGAGGGGCCCATACCAGGAAATCCAGGGTATTATGTGGAACCGCTTGTCTCTCAATCGATACCCAATCAGGTCTATTGGATCGTGCATGAATGATGGAGAATTGTGCTAGTTGTGCTGCCTGGCAGTATTTCAGTAAATTAGGGACCCCTAGCCCACCCTGATTACGCCGTCTGAAGAGAACCTCTGCCGAGCACCTGTAGCCCTTATTGCCCCATATGAATTTTTTAATTTGAGATTGAAGATTTTGTAAATGTGATTTTTGGACCGGGGTAGGCAGGGCTCTGAAAAAGTAAAGGATCCTAGGAAGGAGGGTCATTTTAATCAAGTTCACTCTACCTATCCAAGAGAGGCCCAGCATCTCCCAATTTGTGAGATCCTCCTTTAGCTTTTTGAATAAGGGGGATAGTTGGTGTTGTATAAACGGTCAATGTGAGAAGTAAGCTGTATGCCCAAATAGGGTATATGATCCGAATTCCAGGTAAAGTGGGCCTGGCTCTTAAGCTGTTGGACCACCCCTTCAGGTAGGTTAACATTAAGGGCCATCGATTTGGACAAATTAACTTTTAGACCCGAAACCTCACTGAACTCCCCTAACAAATGAAGGAAGTTTGGGATTGAGACAAGGGGGGAAGTGACAAAGAGTAGCAGATCATCCGCAAATAGAGCGCATTTGTGCGTGTGGGTGCCACATCTCACCCCCTGTATCTCAGGGTGATCCCTGATGCCAATAGCTAGGGTTTCGATAGCAATAGTGAAAATCAATGGCGACAATGTGCAACCCTGCCGCTTGCCTCTGAGAATGTGTCTGAGAGATAGTTATGTAACTTAATACGCGCTTTGGGTTTGGAGTACAGAGTTTTAAGGATCTGGAGGAATCTAGGGCCAAACACCCAACGTCCCAGAACTTCAAAGAGATAGGGACTAACCCTTCCTGCGTGGGACCTCCATCCCATCCTGATCTAAGGAGGGAGATGAGATCCACTGCCCTGCGAATCTGATCAGGGCCTTGTCTATCAGGAATAAAACCTACCTGGTCCTTGTTGATATACTTCCCAATGAAGGAAGACATTCTATTGGCGAGGATTTTAGTTGATATTTTAAGATCGTTGTTAATTAACGAGATAGGCCTGTAATTACCCACCTCCGATGGGTCATTGCCAGGCTTTGGAATGACAGAGATGTTGGCGGTGTTCAGGTCCTCATTAACCAACGTTCCCTCTTGGAGAGAGTTAAAAAAGCTTGTCAGGTGGGGAGCCAAAATGGGACCAAAATGTTTGTAGTATCCAGTAGAAAACCCATCTGGACCCGAAGCCGAACCCCTCTTAAGTTGTTTAATGACTTCCAACACCTCTGTCTCCGATATAGGGTTTTCCATCGCTAGAATGTGTTCCTTGTCTAAAGAGGGCAGTGAGATTTTATCTAGGAAGAGATGGTGGGGGGAGGGGGGGGGGGTCTGAAGGGAGGTATATAGTTTAGCATAGAAATTCTGGAATGACTCCAAGATCCTATGGGGATTTTGCGTAAGGGTTCCTGAACTATCTTTCACTTTAGGAAAAATGAAGGAATGAAATGTTGGGGATAATCTCGAGGCTAATTTGGGGCCTATGCAATCTTTCAAAGTATAGAAGTGGGCATTAGACCATGGAATCTGTCTCTCTGCTTGGGTAGTCAGAGCGAGATTTAATGCTGCCCTGCCTGCCTCGAGTTGAGCGCGAGATTGAGGGGAAGGGTTCTTTTTTTGAGCCTTAGCCAGTTTAAGAAATTCTCGCTCGAGCTTATCTAACTCATTTTTCTTCTCCTTCTTAAGTTTAGCTGAGAGGGATATAATCTTGACCCTTATTACTGGTTTATGGGCAGCCCAAAGAATCATGGGGGAGACCTCGGAACTTGAGTTCAACTTGAAATAATCTTTCAAGTCCTTCCCTACCAGTGTGCAGTGAACCGGATTATTAAAAATTGACTCCTTTAATCGCCAGGGAGATTTATGTCCGTCCACCAACCAAAGGCGAAAACAAACCACCACCTGTGAGTGATCAGAAAGGGGAGAATCCCTGATGAAAGTCTTGGATACTAGGGGAATTGAGGAAGCTCCCATGAAGACATGGTCAATCCTAGCAAAGCATTTATGGGGGGCTGAATAATGGGTATAATCTCTCGTTTTTGGGTTGCATTCCCTCCAAATATCTACTAGCCTTAGTGAGTGAAGAAGCTTAGCAATCCCCAAACTCCGCTTCGGAGGCTGCAACAGACAAGCACAAACCTCTCCTGACTTGTCTAGCATATGGTCTAAAGCCGTGTCGGAGTCACCCCCTAGAATCACAGTCCCCTCGAGGTGTAGTGAAAGGGTGTTCAGCATAGTGTGAAAAAATTTGCTCTGACCTTGGTTGGGAGCATAGTACGAAATGAGCGTGACAAGATGATCCCTGAGTTCCCCTGCTAGGAGAATAAATCTACCCTCCGGGTCTTTAATTATCTGTCTGGGATGGAACCTTGTTCCCTTAGGGAAGAAAATTCCTACACCTCTCGTTTTATCTGGTGCGTTTGCTAGAAAAAATTGAGGGAATTTAGCGTGTACAAATTTCGGGACAAAATTACTAGGAAAATTAGTTTCCTGTAAAAGAAGGACATCTAGGTGCTGCGAGTGGGCCAACTGGAAGTATTTTTTGCGTTTCAGAGGGGGGTTAAGACCCTGGACATTGTGGGAAGCCAATTTCAGTCTACCTATAGAGTCAGGAGTTTGTGCCATGGTGGCTTTGGAGAAATATATGCATCACTGCGAAAAAACTCACTCCACCTTGTAAAGGGTCGAAGAAGTTCGTCTTCATTCATGGAGCACGTGCCCTGAGACCGCTTGAGTCTGCCCAAGGGCTGTTGTCCTGGTATCTGAATAGGGGGATAGAAAAGAATAGGAGAGAAAAGGAAAGAAAGAGAGAACACGTCAAGTGACAGAGAAGACAAAAGAGGGGGGTACCGGTTAAACACCGCCACCCCTCTCTGCGTCCAGGGGCTGGGAGTCTCCAAATAAGCCCCCCAACCTCGGGAACTTCCTAAACACGTTTGCCTCACAGGCAGAGACACTTCTGCTCTCGGATTAACCATTAGGTGAAGTCCGAGCGCAGAGGGAGGAGCATGCCTACCGCTCCGCTCAGTAAATAGCCCTTAACATTGCATCAGGTCAATCTATTAATACAAATGAAACTTGCAGAGCCCTGCTAGGGTAAATGTCTTGTCTCTTCCCCATCAGGAAGGGCCAGGGCCCCAGGGAAGGGGAACGAAGAGGGGTATAAAGGGCTCAAAAAGGGTCCCCCCCCGGGCTCCCCCAGCCCCAGAGTCCCCCCCCACCATGACGGGACAGAGAGCAAAGAGCCAAACTCCCTCTTTGAAACCTGTAACCAAGAAACCCAAGATAACAAAATAAAGAAAATTTGTATATAAACTGTAAAAACCTTAGCAACCTGTGGCAAACTTTTCAACCTCTAGGCTGTCATGGCCCAACCCAACCCCCCGTGGGCCCCCGAACAATCTCGATCAATCTCCCGTAAAAGCGGGAGGGCCTGAGAAAAGAGGGATGGGGCCGGGCAACACAGTAAACCCGGGGAACCCCCCCGGAACCGACGGGACCCCCGGAAGATTACTCCCGCTGGGCCCGACAAGAGAGCCCAAAGACGAAAGCCTTCGGAAACCAAATCACATGAATAGCAAAACTGTTTGAGGGGATAAAAACTAGGACATTTATAATAGATAAGTGTAGTACAAAAGTCTGAAACCCTTCAGGAAAAAGGGTTCTTCCAATCTGATTCAAAACAGGACAGTCCACTAAGGAAAGAGAAGAAAAAATAAAAGCCCTCCTATAAGGTTAACAACGATCGGGGGGGGGGGGGGGGTGCGAATCCTTAGGCCTTTTAGAGTGTGATTTCTTCCACTGGGGGGATGGGACTTTGGGGTGATGGCCGTTTGGAAGTGCCCACTCCTTTGGATTGGAGGGAGGAAGATGAATCCAAAGAGATCAAGTTCAGCTTAACCAGAAGTTCTCCTTCTTGAAAAGTACCAAAACCATACCTCTTGCCTTTGAATGAAAAAGATAGGCGAAAGGGAAAAGACCACCAGTATTTGACGGATTTTTGGGTTAACACATCAAGAAGTGGTCTCAGGGCCCTCTGCTTTTGGATGGTAGTGGGGGAGATATCTGAGAAAACCTGGATTGAGTGTCCTTGGAAAGACAAATTGGGAGAGTTCCTGGAGAGCTTCATGACTTCTTCCTTGACCAAATAAAAGTGCGGCTTGACTACAATGTCCCTGGAAAGACCATCCGTGCGGGGGGCTTGGAGGGCCCTATGGGCCCTATCCAATTTCAGTTTATGCTCCGGGATATTGGGTATCAGCTCCTTGATGAAGGCTTGGACAGCTCCATGTACATCTGAGATATTTTCTGGAAGTCCTCGGATCCTAAAGTTGTATCTCCGGGACCGGTTTTCTAAATCTTCAATTTTAGAGAGGGCTGTATCTAATTGGTCTTGAAGGTCTTGTATACGCGATGTGTTTTGGTTTGTCCTGGCTATAGTCTGGTCAGTCTTTTGTTCAATGGCATCAATCCTAGACCCCAAGCTCTGGAGGTCAGTCTGGATGGTAGAAGTGATTTGAGAGGCAGTTTGTGCCAAACCTTTAGCAAGCATTTTGGAGAAGGATTCCATCATGAATCTGAAATCAGAGTGTAGAGAAGGAGCCGGGGATCCCTGGACTCCCACGCTGTCCGGGTTGGGGATCTGGTCCCCAGGAGAATCAGCAAACATTTAGTCCAGGGTCCTCTCCAGAAGGGAAATTGTGGAAGCTGGGGAAAGCAAATGGGGGTTGTTGAATTCCTTCATGGGGAGCCCTGAACTTGGCAGAATTTAAGAGCCCCCTTCTGCCCCGGCTTCCATGTCTTCAGAAGTGTATTTGGGGGGCGGCGAGGGGTCAATGGGCAGTGAGGGAATCCCAGGGGTCCGATCTTCAAGGTCTGGGTGTTTGGAGATATCTCTCCTCACCACTGCCGCATACATGGCACAGGACCCAGAGATGGTCTTAAAAAAAGTTATTGAGGGGACTAGGGTGAAACGCTGGGGACCCCAGGGGGACCAAGGGGGGGGCCGCAGTGTGGATCTGCCTAGAGGGTTCAAAGTCGCTGGCTAACACCGCTGCTTATCATGGGTCGCATGGGAACTCCAAATCTATACAGTCACTGGGCCTCCAACTGGATCTCTGTTACCCTGGAATCTGGAGAAATACAAACAGGTTGAAGAGGGGCTGGACAATGCTAGAGTGGGGGCCACTGGCTGTCTCAGACTCTATGTCTGGGTCTCATCAGCAAGACAAAAAAAAAAAAAAAGGCCTCAGCCTCGGCCTCTCCTAAGCAGACTCCGTGCTGTCCCTCCAGGTTTCTAGAACTGTCCCAGGGACAATGAGTGAGTATTATGCCAGGCGAACCACCTTGGAGCCCCCTTCATATAGCAGGATGGATTCAACCCGGCTCCGTGGATCAATAGGCCGCAGCGGCGGCCTCGCGTGAGGGTCGCACCCTGCGAGGTGCGCTGGATCCTTCGGAAGGAGCCGTGGGGACCTGATCCGTCTGCCCCTAATCGTCCCCGACCTGGGGGTCCTAGCTGTTCTGGGAGGGATCGCCTTCCATGGGCTGCATAAGGGCCGAAAGAGCGGAGCGGGACGGAGCCCGAGATTACGCGGCCATCCCGTTCAGCCTGCGCATGCGCACTCCAAATGTCAGCTGTTTTCTATTGAACTGGCCAATGCCACCCGATATTCAGCCTATGTGTACGGCCCTTTAGATAAGAATTTATTAGGTTAGAGGGAAGAGAAAGACAGATGTAGCGCCCCCATAGTAATAGGTGCTTTTTTGTAGTAGATTTTTGCTAGGAGAGGCAAATTTAGTGAGGCCTGACAATAAGTGCAGGCCTGAATGTTCTGATATGGGCAGGGGAGTGGCCCAGTAAGAGCTGGAGATTGCAGGAAGGAACACCCTTTGGTTACTCCTTCCCTTTGTTTCCATAAGGCTCTGGAAAAGGGGATGGATGAGGAGGTGTGACTTTCTGAAGTATGTTAAGGAGCCCTGACTAGGGTTGACACCTCATCCCTTTAAACCCGAACACACATTAATTACACAGGTTCTGAGGCTAATTTAATGCAGATAAGGCACCAAGTGAGTTTAATTACCACCTTAATCAGCCACATAATCTGTGCAATTCATATGTGTTTTGGTTTAAAGGATGATGTAGCAACCCTAGCCCTGACCAATCCCCATCCTGGATTGTCAGGGGGCAGGACTCCTTAAATACTGTGATCTGCCCAGCTGGGGGGAGGAGAGTGTTGGGTGGAAGAGTAGCCATGTAGCAGAGGTTGCTGAAGCCTTACCCAGGAGGGAGCCCCCAGTCTGGGTGGGTGACCTTGAGGCCTGGAGGCTCGTGTACAGCAAGGATTGGAGAGACATCCTGGAGTAGCACAAGGGAGCAGGACAGCAACAGAGAGGCTATTTAAAGGATCCACCGGTGTGGTGAGTGACAGACCCTGGGAGCTGGAGAAGAGGACTGGAGCAGGCTGGGAGGAGACAGTGGACAGTCTGTGGAAGGTGAAGGAGCCAGTCAGGGGAGCAGTGTCACTGGGCAGTGAGGTAGGCAGGAGTGGCCTGGAAGAGGATGGGCTGGGAGCAGTAGTCCATTAATACCGTGGCCTTACAATCGAGGGCCCGTGGCTCTTGCCTGTGATGGGCGGTCCGGAGGTCCTGCTGATAAGGAAGTGCAGGCCTCACCATGTGCTAGCAGGGGTGAAAGATGTAATGAAGGCTTGATAAATTTCCCTTCAGGCCTAACAGTAAGGAAGAAAGTGTTGTGCAGAACAGAAGTGAAGGAGTGTAACGGTCAGCAAGTATTAGTGCTGGAGAAAGAAGGAGTGTATATACTGTGGTGTATATAATATGATCCTGTTTCCTGATCTTTGGGCATCCCACAGTCATCCGTACCATATACAAGTTTAAGCCCTCAATAGAACAACAAAAAAAAATACCGGCCTGCTCAGTGAACGGAAAAGTGTGTGATTGAGGGAAGAGAGACAGGTGAAATACAACTACCAGCCACCCCTAAGGGGGGCATTGGCTATACAGAGAAACAAGGGGGTTGGATAGGAAAAGGAAGCAAAGGAAAAGAGGACAAAAGGGGACAGAGTGGATGTTCAATGGAAAAACCACCAGGAATGAATGGACATGGTGACAGATAGGGCTAATTAGAATTGTAAGTATTCAGAGGACAGTTTGACCTGTTCCAATAGAGCCATCTAGCCATATGAGCTTTGGTTTGGTATTGCGGGGCAGATATTAGGTGGTCAACCCATTTTATATCATGCACCCTGGCAAACCACTGTGTTACTATTAGAGGAGTCTATTGTTTCCACATGTCTGAGATACAGGCCCTTACAGTGTTCAAAACGTGAATAAGTAATGATTTGCAATAACATTTCCTAGAAAGAGGTGTCAGTGTTATGTTCAATAGAATCACTGCAGGATTTTTGAAAAGAAATACATGTCTTTAAGTTGTATTAAAGTGATATTAAAGTCTTGTTTTTTATTTATTTATTAACAAATATGTTATGCTTACCTGCTCTATGCAGTGGTTTTGCGCAGGCCAGGGTAGATCAATGCCACGACAAGGTCATCTAGTGCCCAGGGCAAAGATGCCAAACTGCATCCCCCCCAATGATGTGCAAGTTTAGGGGATCCTACGCCCAGCAGTCATTCTCTTGTCAAAATCTCTTTCTCTGTCACAGGTCCTGTCAGCCTTGTAACAGAAGAAAAACGCCCCCATCCCTACAGTAAACCATTGCACCCAGGGCAGCCTCCTCTCCTGGATCCTTCTCTTCTCAAATCCCTCACCAATGCTCTTGGCCACTCCCTCCTGCCAAGTGCCCCAAGAGAAAGCAGCTTGCTTTCGGGGGACCAAAGCAGGCTCACTCCTGAGCCATCCCTCTGCATGTCCATTCACAAACAGAACCTTGGCTCACCCGCCCCCTTTCTCTCCTGATTGGCTCATTGGCTGTGATTGACAGTGGCTCATGTTGCCAATGGCTCCTACTGCTGCCTCAGCCAATGAGGAGTGAGAGTCCTTGGAGAGCCGAGGTACTTGCACAGATCACTGGATCAAGATGGGGCCCAGGTAAGCATTAGGGAGGCTGCTGCACACATAACGTTTTTTACCCCCATGCATAGAATGCATGAAAGTAAAAAAACGTGAGCCTTTAGAACCACTTTGAGCAAAAAGCTTTTTGACAGAACAACTGGAAGGGACATTCAAAATATGTGCAAGTGTATACCCTATGTTGCATCACCAGCAAAGGTCACTCTGTTGCAGGAACAGTTTAGCAAGATCATGTTCCAATGTGTTTTGATTTTGTAAATAATTTCTTGAACACTGTCATCTTAGCCTCTGCTAGATGTGGAAAACAGTTAAATCCATAGATTTATTTCCACTTTAAGATGTCTTTAATAACTCTATTGGCAAGTGTGGATATTGTCAATAACATCTCCTATAGGAGACTTGTGCTGAAGAGTGTACTGGAACACAATCAAGTAATATAAATGAACTTATATGCTCGCTTAGTATGTGCTTATGGCGAAGGAAGAACTCAGAGGAATTTTCAAGAGTAGCATTCAAATACACTGCTTTCATGGGTGTGTTGTGGTAATGCATGTTATCATACAACACACGCATACAGTAGCTGCTAAGAAACCTCTGCTACAGCACTCAGAATCATCATTGCCTGATGAAGAGGTCCTGCACAGCTTCGAAACATTGAACTCTGTCTATTGTGATATGATTATACTACAATAATGCTTAAGGATGAACAAAAAGGTACATTGATCTGTGATGTTCCAGTCTCCAGCTGGTTGTTGCTGCACTACTCATCACTTCTGAACCTAATCCTGGAACATGTGCGATGAGAATATTGACATTACAGCACACCACAACACACATACTATGCATTGTAGAAAATGCTGAAGGTACATTTTTTAATACATTCAGGTGTGCTATCAGCCAGTTAAAAATTAATGGACTGGTTTAATGCACAAAAACGCATGTGTTAACATACCAACTGGGCAGTGCTGTGTGATTAAATGCAGTAAATGTATGGATCACCACAGTAGCTCAATCCAACCCACTCAAAGCCTCACCCTGGGCTAAAACTATTGTTTTCCCACCTTCCCCTCCCGTCCACCTCTAATCCATCTTATTACTTTTTTAAAATCCAGTGGTGTAATGGAGCCTGGGATCCTATTGTCCGTCGGTGATGATATCAGTCCTCTTCTGTATCCTGAGAGAACCTCCCTCCCCCACTGAACATCTAATAGAAAGTTATGTAGATACCAACATGGACACTGAAGAAGGACCCAAGCAGAAAAAAATGAAGACTTGGAGCTGTGGCGTTATGTGACCTTGGTATAAAGTAAAAGAAGCATTTAGGTAGGGATTTTTTATAGAGAGGGTGGGATGGGGGGACAGGCAGGTGGGGAACTTTATCTCAGAGAATGTCTTTAACCACTTGCCGACCGCCGATCGGAGATTGACGGCGGCAAAGTGGCTCTGTAACGCAAACCGCCGTAATATGACGGCGGCTGCATTACAGACATACTGTGAGCGCGCGCGCGCCGCCGGAGGCGC
>BLSH010475851.1:1628742-1642119 GCA_018402905.1 Glandirana rugosa
CATTCAACGCGGACGTATACTTTTACCACAAGTTTGGTGTGTACACTCTATAGTGGTGCTAGTAATCTCGTTATCGTTATTAAAATCGTGATCTCGAGGAGACAGTGAGGTTTGACCATTGGACATCTTTGAAAATTTACAGCGGTTACCTCTAAAAATCCAACGTTTCAAACAGCGGTAAGACACTCGTCCACGTTAAAGTTTCATACTGTACAACCCATAGCTAAATGAGCCGTATTGTAATAGACAGGGTTATACCTTTTTTTAACCCGATTGAAATGACAACAGAATACAAAAGTGAGTTCTTTCACTAACCCTAGAGAATAAAATGGTGGTCATTGCAAAACTTTATGTTGCACCGTATTTGCGCAGCAGTCTTTTTTTAAAAAAAAATCACTTTCTTGAGTGAAAACATAAGACAACAGTAAAGTTAGCCCAATTTTTTTCCATATTGGGACAGATAATGTTATGCCGAGTAAATCGATACCCAACATGTCATACTTTGAAATTGCACCTGCTCACAGAATGGCGACAAACTTTGCAACCTAAAAATCTCCATTGGCGACATTTAAAAGTTTCTACAGGTTACCAGTTTGGAGTGACAGAGGAGCTCTAGTGCTAAAATTATTGCTATTGCTCTAATGATCGTGGTGATATCTCACATGTGTGGTTTGAACACCATTTTCATATGCAGGCGCAACTTACGTATGCGTTCGCTTCTGCGCGCGAGCTTGGCGGGACGGGGCGCTTTCATTTTTTTTCTTATTTATTTTACTTTTTATTTTTTAATTTCACACCGTTCTTTTAACCACTTCAGCCCCGGAAGGATTTCCAGCTTTAGGACCGGAGCCCTTTTTGCGATTCGGCACTGCGTCGCTTTAAATGAAAATTGCGCGGTCGTGCGACGTTGTACCCAAACAAAATTTGTGTCCTTATTTTCCCACAAATAGAGCTTTCTTTTGGTGGTATTTGATCCCCTCTGCGTCATTTCTGTTTGCCGCTATAAACAAAAGAAGAGCGACAATTTTGCAAAAAAACCAAAATTTCTTACTTTTTGCTAGAATACAAATCCAAAAAAAAATATAAAAAAACTTTTTTTTTCACCGTTTTTGGCCGATTTACATTCTTCCTCATATTTGCGATAAAAAAAATCGCAATCGGCGTTTATTGATTGGTTTGCGCAAAAATGGCCGCGTTTACGGATGATGAGAATTCATTTTTGGGTTTTTGGTTTTTTTTACTAGTAATGGTGGCGATCTGCGATTTTTAGCGGTACTGCGATATTTCAGCGGACATGTCGGACTATTTTGACACTTTTTTGGGACCATTGGCATTTATACAGCGATCAGTGCTATAAAAATGCACTGATTACTGTGTAAATGCCATTGGCAGTGAAGGGGTTAACCTGCAGGGGGCGCTCTAAGGGTTAACTATGTTCCCTGGGCGTGTTCTAACTGTATGGGGGATTGCCTAGCTGGGGAAGGGAAGTGGTCACAGCCTTTGTATACAGGAAGGCTGTGATCACAGCCCTCACACAGAACGGAGGTCCGTGTTTACATACACAGACCTCCGTTCCTTCGCTCCAGGGGGGCCATCGCGGGTAGCCGGCGGCAATCGAAGCCGCCGCACCCGCTCCCTGGCCCTCCCCAAACACAGTGAGCGCGCGGGCGAGCCTCCGGCGGTGCTCACTCACAGTGTGCGTTATCGCAGCCGCCGTCGTATGACGGCGATTTGCGATAACGAGCCACTTTGTCGCCGTCACCCTGCGGTTGGCGGTCGGCAAGTGGTTAAAAAAAAAAATGTGATCACTTTTATTCCTATTACAAGAAATGTAAACATTCCTTGTAATAGAAAAAAAGCATGCCAGGACCTCCTAAATATGAGATCTGGGGTCAAAAAGACCTCATATCTACAGTAAAATGCAAAAAAAAAAAAATGTAAAAAAAATGACAGTTCAAAAAAAAAAAAAGAGCCCTTTAAGACCGTTGCTTCCGCCCTGCAATGTTATGGAATCGAGTGGGCGGCATCTTCTTGTGCAGGGGGGGAATGGACCCGATCATCTCCGCCGCTGCCGATGGTCCGGTAAGTGGCAGAGATGACGGGAAAGTGGCGGGAGGGGGGGCACCTCTCCCGCCACCGATAAAAGTGATCTTGCAGCGAATCTGCCACTAAGATCACTTTCATCTTGCAGGGAATCACCTGCTGAAAAAAACGGTATCTGAATGGTGCCTGTAGCTGCAGGGACCATTCAGATATCTCCACTCAAACCCAAGGACGTCATATGACGCCCGGCGGTACGGAAGTGGTTAAAGTGCTGATGTGCAAAACAATATCAAGTGAACAGTTCATGTGCCATATATTAGTCCATATTCTTGAATCCAACTGGTATATAAAGTGTAGACATATAGTGCTTCCAGTAAACAAAGTGCTCAGTACTCCAATCAAACGAAAAAAGGGCTGATATGCTGTAACCAATCAACCCGTGCTGTGAGACTCCCCTCTTTTACTCCTACTCACCAGAAACAATTGACCCACAGCTTTGTAGTCTGGGGTCTTAAAGACTTTTTCTGGTGCTAATGGTGAACAGAGGGGCGATGTCTTTATGGAGATTTCCCCTTCATGGTCAGGATATGCTGTTATCCTCCAGCAATATAGTAATAAAAAAGAGGGCAGACATAGTGAAGTATTGCTAAAGGTTGCACAAAAAAAGAATAAAACATACAAAATTTGCAGTGTAAACAAGCATGTAACAGGCAACACAGTAAACTTCCTGGCTTTCCGCGCCGTGCGCTCCACTGGTGCCGAAAGTGACGTCAATGGTTTAGGAGACCGGAATTGCGAATTTTGCCCCTCCCACAGGGCGTCGGGAGCAGTGTATACACCGCTCCTAAACCGCCTTGCTCATTGAAATGAATGGTCGCTGCTTTCAAAGCGCCTTAAAAGTGCTTTGAAAGCAGTGCTAAGCGGGCGCTTTTAACCCCTTTTTAACCCCTTCTGAGGGGTCAAAAGCACCCCGCTAGCCACACCAAAGCACTGCTATAACAGCGGTAAAGCGCCACTAAAACTTGCAGTGCTTTACCGCTACTGCCCTGTCTGCCCCAATGTGAAAGGGCTCTTATTTTCCTGCTATTTTTTGTTTATTTATATTGTATTAATTATTAAAGTGATCGTAAAGGATGAATTTTTACTTTTTTTTAAATAACCACTGCACAGAACAGCCCTTGATCATTTTCTTCTTAGGTCTCCTGCTGATGCTCTTGGCTCTTCTTCCCCCCCACCCCCGCCTTCTGCTCTCAATAACAGCCAATGAGGAGCGACCATGGATGGGGCCGAGCCAAACTCTGAATTTCTTATAGACACACAGAGTTGGCTCAGGAGCGAGCATGCATGAGCGCCACATTGGCTGTGATTGACTGCAGCAGGAGCCATGTGTTTGAGCCAATGAGGAGAGAGAGAGTGGAGAGAGTTGTATCGAGATTGGGTTTGGGTAAGTATTTAGGGGGGGCTGGAGGAGAGCATACTGTATATTTTTTTACAGCCGCTGTTCTTGGCTTCAGGCGTTTTTGGAAATACTTTTAAGGGGGTGATTGGCAGGTTGCAAAAATGTGGCTAAACTGCACATTCTTGCTGTCCCCCAGCTATGTGTGTAAACGGAGCCTAAAAAACGATTTCATGCAAAATAAATAACAGGGCTGTTAGAGCGGAGTTCCACCCAAAAGTAGAAGATCCACTTAACTGCTTCCTCCCCCCTCCAGTGCCACATTTGGCACCTTTCAGGGGGAGGAGGGAATGGGTACCTGTTTTTTCTCCACTTCCAGGAGACTGTGCCGTGGCGACGTCCCTCGGAAGTTTGGTCCCCCTTCTCCTTCCTCCTCTGCAAGGCCAGTTAGGTAGAGCAGGGCAGTAGGGAAGGCTTAACTGATGGTTTCCCTTACCATAAATGATGGCGGTAGCAACCGAGAGACAATCTGAAAATCATCTGTGGTGCCGACATCGCGGGATCCCTGGACAGGTAAGTGTCCTAAAATTAGAAGTCAGCAGCAGAATTCCGTTTTAAAGTGGTTGTATACCCTGGGGAAAAAAAACTGCAAGACAAAGGCATAATGAGGTAGTGTGCATCGCATACTACCTCATTATGAAATACTTACCTTAGATCAATGCTGTTGCAGTGGTCCCCGCACACCGCTGTGACCAGTGTCATGTCTCCCGGAGGTTCTTCCGGGTTTGCTGGCTCCGGCCAATCACAGCGTGGGCTCCAGTGCTGTGATTGGCCTGGGGCCATGATGACGTCACTCCCGTGGGAGCCGCTGGTCATGGCACATTTACTGAAGAAACTGCACCCTCTGGCCCTTTCTCCAGTGCGCATGTGCCAACCTCATTGGTACAGGTTTAGAAGATATTCACGGTACCTACAGGCAAGCCTTATAGGCTTACCTGTAGGTTAAAGTGGTTGTAAAGGGTTTACAACCATATTAAAGTGGTTGTCAAGTCATGACAGCCACTTTAGACTACAGGTAAGCCTATATTCAGGCTTACCTGTAGGTCCCGGGAATATGTCCTAAACTTGCACCGTTTAGGAGATATTGCCTGTATTTGCATGTGCCGACATCATTGGCACATGCACAGTGAAGTGTGCCATAAATGACGGCTCCCGTGCGCATGAGCGGGAGTGACATCAGCGCGGCTCCTGTCAATCACATCGCTGGAGTCCGCACTGTGATTGGTCGGAGCCCGGGATCCCGGAAGACGACGGAAACAACATGTCGCCGGTCACAGCGGTGCTCGGGGACAGCTGCTACAGCGTCAATCTAAGGTAAGAATTTCTTAATGAGCTAGTATGCATTGTGCCTCTCTCTTGTAGGTGTTTTTTTTTTTTTAATTGACTTGACAACCACTTTAAGGCGGTTGTATCCCCACAGAAAAAAAATAAAAACACCTGTAAGGCAAAGGCATAATGAGCTAGTGTGCACCCCATACTAGCTCATTATGATATATTTACCTCAGAACAAAGATCGGACAGGTCCGCTCTGTCCCCTCAGAGGGAGCTGACATCTTTCCCTGGGGGTTCCTTCCGGGTTCGCAGCTCCGGCGCTGTGAGTGGCTGGAACCGCAAGATGTCACTCCCGCGACCCTATCTTTCCGGCAAGGTTCGGCGCTATATGCCAGGCCTTCACCGGAACTTCACTGGGCATGCACCGCCGATGTCAGCGTCTGCTTACCAGTACAGGTTTAGGAGATATTCATTTTGCCTTATTATAGACTACTAAAATGGGGATACACCCACTTTAAAGTGGTTGTCAACCCTTGACAACCACTTTAACCTACAGGTAAGCCTATAATAAGGCTTACCTGTAGGTACCCTCAGGGCCCGATTAAGAGCATTGTGGGCCTGGTGCTGTGGATTTTGTTGGCCCTTTTTATGGAAATAAATACAATGAAAATGCAAACAATTTTTGTTAAAACAAATTAAAATATTGAAACTAATTAAATTATATAGAGAGTGGGTGAGAAATAGAGGATGATGGGGGTGAGAGAGATGGGGTGGAGGGTGAGAGAGGGGTGAGAGAAAAATGTACATATCAATGCAGCCGCAATTTACATATCAATCATGTGTACACTGCACACAGAGCAGGGCTGGGCAGCATTAGTGACTCACTCCCACCACTGGGCTGGGCCTATCCTAAGGAAGGGGCCTGGAGCTGCAGCTCCAATAGCCCCTATGTTAATCTGGCCCTAGGTACCCTGCATATCTCCCTTAGGAGCAGGGGCGTATCATTAATTGGTGGGCCCGTGTGCAAGCCCACACTGCACCGATCATCCCCGGCTGTCAACCAGGGAGAGATCATCCATGGGTGCAGTGTGGGTCAGAGCACAGTGGGCCCCCCACCCCTCAGGGCCCGTGTTCAGTGAACACCCTGCACCCATGGATGATACACCACTGCTTAGGAGATATACAGTGTAGATGCATGGGCTGACATCATCGGCACATGTGCAGTGAAGAAACAACCCGCCTCGGCTGTTTCTTCACTATGTGTACTGTAAACGACTGCTCCCGTATGCATGCGCAGGAGTGACGTCAGCGCGGCTCCGGCCAATCACAGCAATGTGATTGGCTGGAGCCGCAGAACCCTGAAGCAACATATCGCTGGTCACAGCGGTGTTCGTGGACGCTGCAATGGCTTCATTCCAAGGTATTTTATAATGAGCTAGTATGCGATGCATACTAGCTCATTATGCCTTTGTCTTGCAGGATTTTTTTTAAACGTCAGGAGAGTTGACATTAAGTAGTGGATGTGTAAGGCTGTTTTTTTGAAGAATATGGATCTTGTTTAATGCGACTTTTGGGCAAGGGAAGACTTTCCTGGAGTTCCCATTTCTCCAGCACACCCCTGTGAACGTCTGATTACTAGACAAGACTGGCATCACTAAAATAAGCTGCCAGGAGGAGCCCACCATGCCCATGCATGCCATTGTCGCCGTGCTCCCCTGTCTGTCCCTCCTGCCGGTGACGTCAGCAGCTTGGCCGGTGCCCCCTTTGCAGCCAGCAGGAGGAGAGAGAGGGAGAGAGCCGAGGAGAAGAAGGCGAAGAAAGGAGAGGAAGGAGGGAGGGAGGGAGTTATGCAAAGACGGAGGTCAGTGGGGAACAGTTGGCTTGTGTCCTGGAGCAGGGTGCAGCAGCAGCAGCAGAGGAAGGAACCTCTCCAGCCACTTGTTCTCCCCATCCTGCAGCAGGCACCCACTGCCCACCTGGCATCGCACCAGTGAGCCCGGCTCCCCTCTCACCCACTTACTGAAGTGTCCTGGGAGTTGGAGGCAGACGGCGGCGGCGGTGTCCCCTCCAGCACCTTCCATACATCGTCTAGTAGCTGATCCTGGGAGGGGAGCATGGCTTCTTCTGCCAGCGGGATGGAGGAGGTGCGCTCCTCGGTACTTACCCCTCTCAAGCTGGTGGGACTTGTGTGCATCTTCCTGGCCCTGTGTCTGGACATCGGAGCCGTTCTGAGCCCAGCCTGGGTGACGGCGGACAACCAGTACTACCTGTCCCTCTGGGAGTCCTGCAAGAAAGTGGGCGAGTGGAAATGTGAGAACACCCTGCAGAGCGGTGAGACACTTGTTCCCATATCCCTGCACCCATCCCTCTCTTCACCTCATCTCCCCTTCACTATATACTACTACTGGGATACCCCTGGATGTGCTTGTTCCTGTGTGGGAAGAGATGTTTGCAAAGAAATCCCATCACATCATCAGCATTACTCTGCTGCTAGTTAAGGGTCATTCTAAATACAATATACAAACTCAATCTTTCTTTACCTTCAGGTCTCAGGGAATCCCTACTAACATTAATTCATTGGGGATCAGTGGGAAGAACCCCCTTACATTGGTTGTCAGTGGGAAGAATGCCCTTTACATTGGTGGGCACTGGGAAGAATGCCCTTTACGTTGGTGGGCACTGGGAAGAATGATATCTTACACTCGGGATCAGGGGAAAAATGCCTCTTTACATTTATGATCAGTGGGAATAATGTTGGTAGGTACTGGGAAGAATGATACCTAACACTGAGGATCAGGGGAAAAATACCTCCTTACATTTATGATCAATGGGAATAATGCTCCTTATATTGGTGGGCACTGGGAAGAATGATACCTTACACTGAGGATCAGGGGAAACATACCTCCTTACATTTATGATCAGTGGGAATAATGCCCTTTATATTGGTGGGCACTGGGAAGAATGATAACTTGCACTGAGAATTGGGGGGGGGGGGGGGATGCCTCCTTTCATTTGTGATCAGTGTTGCCCTTTACATTGGTAGGCACTTGGAAGAATGATACCTAACACTGAGGATCAGGGGGAAAATGCCCCCTTACATTTATGATCAGTGGGAATAATGCCCTTTATATTGGTGGGCACTGGGAAGAATGATAACTTAAACTGAGGATCAGGGGAAAAATGCCTCCTTACATTTATGATCAGTGGGAATAATGCCCTTTATATTGGTGGGCACTGGGAAGAATGATATATACACCTAGGATCAGGGGAAATGCCTCCTTACATGTATGATCAGTGGGAATAATACCCTTTACATTGGTGGCCACTGGGAAGAATGATAACTTACACTGAGGATCAGGAGAAAAATGCCTCCTTACATTTATGATCAGTGTTGCCCTTTACATTGGTGAGCACTGGGAAGAATGCCCCTTACACTGTAGATCACTGAGAATACCCCTTACATTGAAGATCAGGGGAAGAATGACCCTTACATTGAAGATTAGGGGGAAGAATGCCCCCTTACATTGGTGGACAGTGGGGTGAACACCATTTACATTAGAGAGCACTGGAGATTATGCCCCTTACATTTTAGGTCAGTGGGAAGAATGCCCCCTTACATTGGTGGACAGTGGGAAGAATGGCTTTTACAGTGGAGGGCACTGGAAAGAATGCCCCTTACATTGAGGATCAGTGAGAAGATTGCCCCCCCCCCCTTACTTTGGTGGCCAGTGAGAAGAATATCCCCTATATATTGGTGTTCATTAGGAAGAATGCCACCCTTAAACTCTTAAATTGATGGCTATTGGGAAGAATGTCTCCCCTTGGGAATACTGTCTCCCTTACATTGGTGGTCAGTAGGAGCAATACTACCCTTACATTGGTGGCCAGTAGAAAAAATATCTCTTACATTGGTAGTCAGAGAGAAGAATCTCTCCTTACACTGGTGGTCAATAGAAAGAATGCCCCTTACATTAGCCGTCGGTGGGAAGAATTCTTATTACATTGGTAGCCAGAGGGAACAATACTCTGTCCATTGAGAGTAGTGTGAAGAGTGTCTCCTTTTACTGGTGGTCAGTGTGAAGAGTGTCTCCTTCTACTGGTGGTCAGTGGGAATAATGCCCATTAGGGTGGTGGTCAGTGGAAAGAACGCCTCTTACATTAGTGGTCAGTAGGAATAATGACCTCCATACCCTGTTGGGCAGTGGGAAGAATACCCCCTTATAATTGTCATCAGTGGGAGGCAAGTTCCTCTTACAGACAGCTAAAAAGACCATTAGCAACATTCCAGTGACTCTGCCAAGTGGCATTGGCACTGAAACCCTGCAGACACCACCAGCCATAGCGCAAGGAACCTCTAACCTCTAGAGGAACCCTATGGTTTCACAGAACCCTGGTTGAGAATGGCTGTTGTAAGGGCACTAATTTTCCACTCAGTGTGTTTTGCTGTTTAACTAAGCTTTTATGGAGCTCTTTCAGATTTTAAGTTTTTAAAATTTTCTCTTTATGCATTGAATTAATATGTTGCTTGAATTACTGATGAATATTTAGATTTTTTGAAAAATGTTTTTCAATAACGACAATAGCATGCACTTATCCACTTATCCAAGGAGTCAGTTGATGAGTGATTAGTAGCTCTTGATTTTTGCACATCACTGCTCTTTGCACTATGCTGTTTAAATGCACCTATCTGGCCTTTATTTGATAGCACATAAAGTAACTGCCTTAGAAAAGTAACACACAACTGACCGACAATCATTTTGCATTCCGCTGACAGCTCTAAGTAGACAAAGGGTGAAATCTGAATGGTTACTATGGGTTACCGCACACCATAGTTCTTTGCGCTGCCTTGCTAAATAAAAGTGCCTACTTGCCTTTGTGTTGCTGTTGAGATACCAGCTTACTGCTGCTTGTTGTCATACATATCACATTTCCCTACAGCTTGTGCCAAGCCACAGCACCCCCCCACTCCCTATGTATATTGTTGTCATGTATGGTTGATCCTGACGTTCTAACAATTGTCTGCCTCTCTTACCTTAAGACCCAAAACCTCTTGATGGACAATAACAGGAGAAGCAATCTATTACTTTGTGTCGTCAAGTTGGATGTAAATTGATTTAAATGTCTCTTGGTGTAGTGGAACCTTGTGTGCTGTCATATCTGACAGATACATGTGCAGCTTCAGTTTTCCTGTTACATGGCAAGCAGGGAGGTATATCATCAGATATTTTACTGGGCAAGCAGTCTTCTGTTTGCTGTGCACTTGCATTGTTTGTGTATCTACATACTATAAATGTTACATGAGTAAATCATCTAGTATTATTTCCTTTTGAAATTCCATGTTATGATATGTGTTTATTGTTGCTAAATTCATTGGATACATAATAACTTTAACCTATGCTTACATTCTAGTTTAGATGAGATGAATCATCATCTAGATAGAGCATATTCCCTGGTGAATTTAATGCTGCACCCAATGTCACTGCATTTGTTTGAAGCCTTTACATTCAGCTGGAATACTGATGTATAAAATGACAAATCACTGATTTGTATCTCTCAGCACTGGATTACAGGAAATATACTTTTACACAGAGGGGGAAGGCGATGGTAAGAGTATAGCAGTCTGGCAATAGTGCGGTTACCAGCTCAGCATTTGCTAGGAACGTTTATTTCCCTTCTATAAACTGGCAGTCATTCCCTTTATATTTTGTAACCTACTGCATCATTAGCTTTTACAAGATGCTTTTAATATGCATTATGTTCATTATGTCCAACAAAACCGAGCCGTAATAACATAGTTTTATAACTTGGCTGCTTTCTATGTTACCCCAGCCAAGCCTTATACCACCACATAAACCCCACATGTTGGTTTGCATATTTTTCCAGTCTGCAGCTGAGTTTGTGTTCCTGAAATTTGCTCACTCTGTAACTGCAGTTTTTACTTTGCACAGATCAATACATTTATTTTTATTCTTGGTACAGTTTTTTTTTTTTTTTTTTTAAGTTTTTGGCATCAGCAGTCTGTTGGCTTCTGATTGTGGCTGCTGGATGTGCAAACTTATGGGAGAAAGGCAACTTCAAAAAAAGGTCTCCGTAGCAACCGCAATCCATTATTCCAGCTCAGTGACTTTCTGCTATAATATCCATGGTTTCCAGACAAATTTTCTATATGGCTGAGAGGGAAATGAGCTTAAAAAGAAGTATTTGCATTTCTTAGCAGCTGCATTTTTAGCATGCTTGTTGGAGTGTCTGTGTGCTCAAGACAGTATGGGAATAAGAGGCCGTGTCAAAGCTTGTTGGGAATAATGCAAGGTGGCTCATGCTTATTCTAAGGCTCAATTCATGTCAGCTTTTTATGGTGGAAAACAAAAGAATGGCAGAACAATGGTCCTTCTTTCACACAGTTAAGGGAGACTTGAGAACCAGATGTGATTTTTTTTTTATTTATTTCAATCCATAGGTCTATTTTTACCATATTTGTCTGGTGTTCACTTTTGCAGAAGTTTCTGAAATGAGCTCCTCTTATAACTTGTGCCTTTCAAGGTCATCACACAGACTGACTGGCAATTTCTTGAGTAAATGAATAATTATGCCTGAACAGGCTCTTTATGTTTGACATCTGTGGCCGTCTGATGTGACATAAAGACCCGTTGTGGGACCAAGGACCCCCTCCTGACACTGTTTTATTTTAGTAGTATGTGGCAAAAAATACAGTACTATACAAAACATGCTCAGTGTATCTTTGCAAAGAAAGATTTGGGATAGCTAATCGTGACAATGACATGCCAAATACTGCCCTTCTCCCTACCATGGTTACCACAGTATATTTCCTTTGCTTGTTTAGCTCCTCATGTGGTAGAACTGAAAGTTTCACATATTTGTTAGTTGGATTCCATTCAAGTCCTTGCACAGTAATTGAAGCCTTGTGAGCTGCGTTTCAAGTAACTTGTTTTTTTCATTTGGGCTTGGGAATAATGTCCTAACTCAGTTATGTGAAAGTGGATTCCTGTGGCTGTACTTGGCAAAAAAGGTTGATAGTTCTGGATTCTAGTAAGAATACCACAATTTTGTGTATGTATGCCTTGCCATGCTTACTATTTCAAAATTATATATATATATATATATATATATATATATATATATAAAATATATCATTTATTGGCATCCAAGCCAGGGGTAAAGTTTGCCACACGGCACAAATGTGCATAGGTACCATTACTTATAGGCTGTGCTGTGGGCAAACAAGGATACCATATTATTCAGTACTTGAAAATACCAACAAGGTTTGAATTTTTTTTAGTTCTTAATAGTCTTTATAGCAGTTGTGGCATGTCCATCCATGCGTCAGCCCCCCTGATCTACATGCCGGACGCATGGATTCCAATGGGGGGGGTGTTTTTTTTAAGCATGTGATTAGCGCCAGAGGCTCTAATAGGCTTCCAAAAAGGGCACTGCGCCCGGAGCCCATCCAGTTGTGTGACAATAGCGAATTAATGGATAGTTTGCTGCCCCCCCCCAAAAAAAACACCAGCCGCCACAGCTTTATAGTATCTCTGCAACCAAAACTGGATAAAGTCTCCTTTGCAATGTTTTTTTTTTTTTTTTTCAGCCTTCAAAGTTCTCGTTTGAATATTTGCTACTACCGCCAAGATCTGCACCCGCGGCGGCTCCGCCCAGGGCTTCTGTGCCCACTGTGACGTCCCTCCTACTCGTCGCAACCTAGCCCCCCTGGGACCACTCTTACATACAAGAAAAGCTCATAATCTTGGACATCTTGCATCTTGGTCCTGTATAGCACAACAGTAGAACATGAGAAAGACAATTCTTTCTTGATAGTTTGAGAATCGATTTAAGTATTTCTTACCACCTGTTCACTAAAAACATCTGTCCTTAAGTAACCATTATTTGACTTGGGCAAATATCTGCCTGAAAACAAAAGAAACAGAAAGGAAAAAACAAAAAATAATTAATCCGGGGAGCCACCACCCCGAGTCAGAACCAAGTCAGAACCAATCCAGAAAATGTAACTATTTATAGGAAAGATCCAAGAGCGTCAGAGCCCAAAAACTCAATCCAAGGAGACCATATGGCCCTATACTTAGAATAGCATTCTTGTATACTTGCCATTAATTCCTCCATTTTCCTTAGATGGTTCAACTCAACTATCCACTCTTTAACCACTTCAGCCCCGGAAGGATTTCCAGCTTTAGGACCGGAGCCCTTTTTGCAATTTGGCACTTCGCCGCTTCAAATGGTAATTGCGCGGTCATGCAATGCAGAAACTTCGCCGCTTCACGGTTTAACGTTTTTCCCGAGGCCAGGATTTCGACCTTTAGGAAGGCCCCGACTTCACCAATTTCTCACCTATCAACTCAACTTGGTAGATTCCTTTTACCTCCTTAATTACCGTTCATATGTTCTTACGATAAGATTCATATCCCGGTATACCAGAGGAACCTAACTCAAAAACCCGAGACTGCGAGAACCTAGAAAGGATATTTATCAATGTAAAAGACCTAACCAAGACTGAACCAAGACTGAGCCCCACCACCGAGGGGCCTAATTAATAAAAAACAAAAAAGGAAAGACAAAGAAAACAAAAGTCCGTC
>BLSH010475851.1:1666203-1686781 GCA_018402905.1 Glandirana rugosa
TCCACCACATGCTAAAGGTGCTCTATTGGATTGAGATCTGGTCACTGTAGAGGCCATTGGAGTACAGTGAACCCATTGTCATGTTCAAGAAACCAGTGGTGAGATGATTTGAGCTTTGTGACATGGTGCATTATCCTGCTGGAAGGAACCATCAGAAGATGGGTACACTGTAGTCATAAAGGGATGGACAAGGTCAGCAACAATACTCAGGTAGGCCGTGGCATTACGATGATCAATTCATACTAAGGGGCCTAAAGTGTGCCAAGAAAATGTCCCCCACACCATTACATCAATACCAGCCTGAACCATTGATACAAGGCAGGATGGATCCATGCTTTTATGTTTTTTACGCCAAATTCTGACCCTACCATCTGAATGTCGCAGCTGAAATCGAGACTCATCAGACCAGGCAACATTTTTTCCAATCTTCTATTGTCCAATTTTGGTGAGCCTGTGCAAATTGTAGCCTCAGATTCCTGTTCTTAGCTGACAGGAGTGGCACCTGGTGTGGTCTTCTGCTGCTGTAGCCCATCTGCTTTAAGGTTAGATGTGTTGCACTTTCAGAGATAGTATTCTGCATACCTTGGTTGTAAAGAGTGGATATTTGACTTACTATTGCCTTTCTATCATCTCAAACCAGTTTGCCCATTTGATGTCTGACATCAACAAGGCATTTTTGTCCACACAACTGCCGCTTGGTGGATATTTTCTCTTTTTCAGATCATTCTCTGTAAACCCTAGAGTTGCTTGTGAGTGAAAATCCCAGTAGATCAGCAGTTTTTTATATACTCAGACCAGCTCGCCTGGCACTAACAACCATGCCATGTTCAAAGTCACTTAAATCCCCTTTCTTCCCCGTTCTGATGCTCGGTTTGAAGTTCAGCAAGTCATCTTCACCACGTCTAGATTCCTAAGTGCATTGAGTTGCTGCCATATGATTGGCTGATTAGCAACTTGTGTTACCAAGCAATTGAACAGATTACCTAATAAAGAACCCGGTGAGTGCATATAGCCACTATTGATGTAGGGGATGCTGTAGAGAACTGTATAATGGAACTAACACTAAATAATGTACATATGTGTCAGAGGACTCCCTGAAACACAACGGCTGGAGAGGTACAAAACTAGGTTAGTTTACTCCTCCCCAGCTCTTTTCGCAAATGTTTCTATCTTTTGATCATTACCAGCCACTCTGTTATTCAGTCCATGGAATGCTGCAGTGTGGGTTTTCCTTATTCCCTTCTATGATAAGGTGACCGGATTTTTAAAATGAATCCGGGGACATATTTTTTTTTTATTGGCAAATGGTAAACTATTTTATAAGCATATTTTCCTCAAATTATATGTGCACTGCATGTGGTATGTGTTTATGGAATGGCTGTATGATATATATGTATATATATATTATTTCTCACATTTCGTCCATGAGATAATAAAAAAAAAATACTTCTTAGAATATTTTGGGATATGACTACCAAATGTTAAGAAGATGGGATAGAGAAAAAAAATTTCACTGCATATTTTCTATTTTATTCTTAACAAAGAAGCGCAGAGGTACACTATGTAGAGCAGAGTTCAGGGGTGCGCTATGTGCACAGTTCAGGGGTGCGCTATGTACAGAGTGCAGAGTTCAGGGGTGCACTATGTACAGAGTTAAAGGGTGTGCTATGTACAGAGTTCAGGGGTGCGCAATATACAGAGTTCAGGGGTGCGCAATGTACAGAGTGCAGAGTTCAGGGGGTGCAATGTACAGAGCACAGAGTTCAGGGGGGTGTGATGTACAGAGTGCAGAGTTCAGGGGGGTGCAATGTACAGAGTGCAGAGTTCAGGGGTGCTCGATGTACAGATCCTTAAGTGTGTGCTAGTCCCTCACCTGAGGTGTGCTAGCAACCTTGCACATAAAGGTTTCTTTGTATGGGTGATTCCTTGTTCCTCCTGTGGGGATCTCCACCTTTTCTGTGTGCTGTCAGTTATGTTGCTGGTGACTTTTTAAAACTAGTCATACGGAGACAGACCCTCCCGATCGGGTGGGTACAAAAAGAGAGAGGACTTTCCTTTGTGTGATATTGTTTTGTTTAAAACATTTATTTAAAACAAGCTTTTAAAATCAACACTCACATTTACAAGCAAAACGAACGAGCATTTCTCCTACGAGCGCCGAGCTCGGGTGCATTCAGTCTGAGCTTCCAAACACCTCTGCTGTCGCCGCCCTACGCGTTACATCACGCCTCACATGACTTCATCAATGGGGATGTACAGAGTTCAGGGGTGTGCTATGTACAGAGTTCAGGGGTGCGCAGTATACAGAGTTCAGGGGTGCGCAATGTACAGAGTGCAGAGTTCAGGGGGTGCGATGTACAGAGCGCAGAGTTCAGGGGGGTGCGATGTACAGAGTGCAGAGTTCAGGGGGGTGCAATGTACAGAGTGCAGAGTTCAGGGGTGCTCGATGTACAGAATGCAGAGTTCAGGGGTACGCTATGTACAGAGTTCAGGCATGCGCAACAGTAAGAGTGCAGAGTTCAAGGGTGTGCTATATACAGAGTTCAGGAGTGTGCAGGGTGCAACAGTGTGCTACGTATACAGTGCAGAGCTCAGGAGTGTGCTACATACACAGTGCAGACATCAGGAATGTTCTATGTACGCAGTGCAGAGATCAGGAGTGCGCCCAGGTACACAGTGCAGAGAGCAGGAGTGTGCTACATACACAGTGTAGAGATCAGGAATGCGCTTCGTATGCAGTGTGAGATCAGGAGTGCGATACGTACACAGTGCAGAGATCAGGAGTGCGCTATGTACACAATGCAGAGATCAGGAGTGTGCTATGTACACAGTGCAGAGATTAGGAATGCGCTACGTACACACTGCAGAGATCAGGAGTGTGCTACGTACACAGTGCAGAGATCAAGAGTGTGCTACGTACACAATGCAGAGATCAAGAGTGCGCTACATACACAATGCAGAGATCAGGAGTGTGCTAAGTACACAGTGCAGAGATCAGGAGTGTGCTACGTACACAGTGCAGAGACCAGGAGTGCGCTACGTACACAGTGCAGAGATCAGGAGTGTGCTAAATACACAGTACAGAGATCAGGAGTGCACTACGTACACAGTGCAGAGATCAGGAGTGTGCTACGTACGCAGTGCAGAGATCAGGAGTGTGCTACGTACACAGTGCAGAGATCAGGAGTGTGCTAGGTACACAGTGCAGAGATCAGGAGTGTGCTAGGTACACAGTGCAGAGATTAAGAGTGTGCTACATACAGAGTTCAGAAGCACTCTATGTACACAGTGCAGGGTTCAGGAGCATGCTATGTACAGAGTGTAGCATTCAGACATGCACTACATAGAGTACAGAGTTGCGAATTAGCTGATTCACTTAAAAAGTTTGCATTTGGTGATGGTACTGACCACCAAACTCAATATGGGATATAATTTACACTAATGTGAGAAGAGAGAGATAGTACGGAGAGTTCATATTACTTTTTTTGATATTCAGGGCTCTTGCACACAGGTGGCTGAGCCCATTCAGTGTAATTGCAGCCCAGGTGCAATGTATAGCCCGTCACTGACATGAATAGTTGTACAATGCTGCCTGATGGCCTGGATAGAGGGAGGGATGGTTGGATGGATGGAAAGAGGGATGTTTGGAGGGAGGGATAGATAGATGGAGCAAGGGATAGTTGGAGTGAGGAATGGATGGAGGGATGGTTCGATGGATGGAACAAGATATGGTTGGTTGGATGGATGGAGGGCTGGTTGGATGTATGAAGGGAGGGATGGTTGGATGGATTGATGAGGGAGAGGTGGATGGAGGGAGGGATGGATAGAGGGAGGGATGGTTGGATGATGGAGGGATGGTTGGATGGATGGATGGAGGGATGGATGAGTGAGGCATGGTTGGAGGGTTGAATGGTTGGATGGATTGTTAGATAGAGGGATGGATGGAGGGAGGGATGGTTGGATGGATTGAGGAAGGGATGGATGTATGGAGGGAGGGATGGTTGGATAGAGGGAGGGATGGTTAAATAGAGGGAGGGAGGGATGGAGGATAGAGGGAGGGAGGTAGGGGTGGATGGAAGGAGGGATGGATGGATGGATGCAGTGATAGAGAAATGGAGGGAGGGAGGAAGGGATGAATGAAGGGAGGGAGGGATAGAACACACAGTCACCCTGTCCTGGTGCTGCTCTTCTAACGTTCTGTATCACACACTGTGAAAACAGCCTCTGCTCTCTCATATCTGGCAGAAGCTGTTTCTTTAGACTCCTGAGCTCACTGCAGAGGCTGAGAAATGAGCCGTCTGCCTCTTGTAATCCATCCTCCATAGCAGGCTGTGTTCTCTCCACTCCTCTCCTGTCCCCCTTCTATAGATCTCACGGCACCTCATCCTGATACAGCTTAGCTTAGAAGTCAAATTAGGTTTGCTGAGGAAGGGGGCGAGTATGCTTTCTCATTGGCTGAGGAAGCAGCAGAGAGGCTGTATATCAATCCGCCTCTGAAATCAGGCTGCCGGGTCTAACTAAAGATTATCGACTTATGCGACCGGAGCAGCTGTTTCCCTCCACAGGAAAAATGAGTCCCCAGCCTTCTGGCATCAATAGAGGATGCCAGAAAAAAATTGTGACATATGCAATAAGCACAGCCAAGCACCCACCTGGCCCTCCCCTGCCAGGGACAAAACCGGGGACAGACTTGGCCTGGGGACAGTGTCCTCTGTCTGGGGACTGTCCCCGGAAACCGGGTACGTCTGGTCACCCAATTCTATGAGTCTGGGTGGCAGCCTTGCCAGTGGAAGGGGAACTGTTAAGATACTTTAACATGTATCTATGTGAAATTAGTAAAATATATTGCAAATGAGCAGGCAGCCCAATTAGTATTGATTTCTGAGTGAAGTGATAGCTGTGCTTGTTTCATGTCTAGAATTCATGGTGCTATACATTGTGTTGTCATAAGCCTTTCTGGGCTCATAGTGTGTGTTCCTAAGCACTTCCACATCCATGCTGATGCTGCATGGAGAAGTGCACCTTCTTTTCTCTCTTATGTGTGCATCACCTTTCACAGTCTTCCACCCTCAATGCATGTTCAAAGATGGGCTACTGTGTGCCAGTTGTATTCATGTATATAAGATGTAGAAAAGTGTGGTGATTGTTACAATAATATAGCTTCAGCAAATTTTTACTCAATTTTCATATTTTTACTTAGCAACAGGATATCAGCCTCCCAAAAACCTGACTGGCTTTTTAGATCATATGTATACAGACACATTGTTCGAAATCCAGGTCACTGACTTTGTCTCCTTATGTGTTTGTGCAGTGGTTCATCAAACATTGCAGATAAACACTGGTAATTTCAAAGCTTCTTCTCCGTGGAGACAAACTATAATTTCTCTAAAGATCATTAGATCACTGCGCACATGCCATACTAAAAAAGAAAGAAAAAAACAGCTGATGAGATTTGAATCAAGTCGACTTAACTCGCATGGCTTTGTGCTGCATCTTCCTCCCTGATGATACAATAAAAAGCTCTATTATGAATGCTATATGGCTAACTGTACATTTCAGCGCTCACTCTCACCAGTTAAAGGATGCTTTAGGATGTATTGCTAAGGGCAAGCTAATTGATTTTAATATTTTATGAGATTATATCTCATGGTTATAAATGGTCCATTCACTTTCTTTTTTCTATTGCTTGAAGATTTGAATTGAATTAAAATTATATTCACTTAATTTTCACGTTCTATAGATTTTTACCCTTTTTAACATTATGCATGCTTTTAATTTAAAGCTTTACTATCTATAGCATATATTTGTTAGGCTAGGTTCAAACATGTCTTGTGTGAATTTCCCGTCCGTTTGCACTGCGAATTTCCAAAGCAGCTGGTCAGCGGTTCAGCTGAGATTTCAGATACGGTTCATATGGGAGTTTTCGGAGCCGGTGTATACCGGCGTCTTTAACAATAGCTGGCTGTTAAGAAGTGGGCTGGGAAGCTGGCCGCTGTGTCCTTAACAACCGAAGATTCATCAGCTGTCAGCGGTTTCCCCGCTGATAGCTGAATGTAAACCAAAGAATTGCTGGAAATTAAAACTTCAGAAAGAATAGAGTGTGGGGTCCCCCCCCCCCCAAACCTTACCAGGCCCTTCAGATCGGATGTAGATTTTGAGGGGAACCCCATGCCAAAATTATTTTTAAAAAGGGCGTTGGGTTTCCACCTCATCCCATTAAAACCAAACACATATTATTTACACAGGAGGCTAATTTAATGCAGATAAAGCACTAAGCGAGTTTAATTACCACCTTAATCAGCCACAGAACCTGTGTAGTTAATATGCGTCCCTACGTGTTGGTCCCCCCAAAATCCATACCAGACCCTTATCTGAGCATACATCCTGGCAGGCCAGGAAAGGGGAGAGGAACGAGCAAGCGCCCTCCCCCCCTGAACCATACCAGGCCACATGCCTTCAACATCGGGGTGCTTTGGGGTAGGGGGTTCCCCCAAAGTACCTTGTCCCCATATTGATGGGGAGAAGGGTCACCTTCCCCATGTGAATGAGTATGTACCCCTACTCATTCACCAAAAAGGTGTCAAAAATAATTAAGAACGCAAAGACAGTTTTTGGCAATTCCTTTATGTAAAAAAAAAAAAATGTCCTCCAGCGTCAATCACAATGAACGCTGCTGTGAACCAAAAAAAAATAAATCTCAATACCCGTCGCTGGTTCCCACCATCTGCCAGCTGCACCATCTGAAAGTTCTTGTGATGTCATCGACATGCTGGGTCGATGACATCACAAGGGGCAGGACCATCAGTGGACATCATCGGATGGCCCCCACTCCTTAATTATTTAAAAGAGATATATGGCTTTTTTTTAACAATCATACTTACCTAGGTGGATGCAGCATCGCTCTAATCCTTCATCCATCCCCCGGTGCCTCTAACAATGAGAAACAAGCGATAGAACACCTATGATTGCTTGGTTCTCATAACTTTCTGCTCTGCCCCCCCTGCGCTCTCTGGAACGCTGGGCTGGGGAGGGGACAGAAACGGCCGGCTCAGGCTCTCTGCAGCTCGCCGAGAGGCTGAACCAGGTGCCAGCTGAGGCATGTGGGTGAATCCCAACTTTAGTTTAGCGATCTTGCCCAAGTTTGGACCGGCTCTGTGATGTCAGCCGACAGTGTACTTCAGTCCCGTCTGCTGAAAACGGGTCACAGAACGAACTGCACTCCTGTGATCCACAGGAGAAGTACAGCAAAACAAGCTTTGGCTGTACTTCTCCTTTAAGAACTATCCAACGGCATAGTTGGCAGACTGCTGGATCCTTATGTAAAAGCAGTTTTTTTTATTTTTTGTCAAGAACCAGGTGTGTAATATGGCAGTTCTAGTACTCTAAGCCTCTATTATAAACCACTTCTTAGGCTTTATGCACACAGGACATTTTGCAAACTCTCCTAGAAACCCTTCCTCCTGGCAGCAGCATTTCGGCAGAAAAAAATCTGGATGCTTACAAAAATGTATAAAGTTATGAGGCTGCCTTCATACCTGGGTATTTTGAATTGTAGGCAGAATCACACTGCCCGCAATTTCAAAATGCTTTGCTAAAATGCCAAATCGCACAATGCGAATGTGAAGAGCTTTAGGCGCGTTTACAAGCTGTTACAGGCATTTGGCGTTTCAAATGCCTCTGAACATCTGTCCGAATGTATTTTTTTGCTTTCCAACAAATGCCTCTAAACACAACTGCCTAGAAATGACTGTAAACGACCCTGTGTAAATGTACTGATAAGATAACATAGAGGAGAGTTCAGGGGCAGCTGAAAAAAATGCCCAACTGCCCCTAAATGTCCGTTTAGCTGCAGCAATGTACATAAGACCTTACACTCATTTTGCTACAACTTCAGGAAAACTTTATTGATGCACTCATGCAAAAATGCCACTTTTATGGGAGTTTGATGTCTTTTTTCTGCATCCAAATGCTCCTTCTTGTTAGCCTATGTATCCTTGCACACGTAGGCGTTTAGAGGCATTTAGAAGCAGGAGCATTTACAGGCAGAAAGAAAAACCCAGTACCAGCATATTCAGGAGGGGAGCATTTCAGCAGAAAAAAGCATAGAACACATGTAAACGCAACTAAATGCATCTAAGGCCTCATACACACGGGCGTATCTAAAAAAATAAACAAAACATCTGGTCCGACGTCAAGGAAAAAAAGTCGACGTTTTTCGGCGTTATGCATTGGCGTTTTTGAGCGTTAGTGAGCGTTGGCGTCAATAGGCGTTTTTTAAAAAAATCATCCCTCTGCTATTTTTCAACCTAAAAACGTTGGCGTCAAAAAACGCCGGAAAACGCCGGTACAATATTAGGTGGCGTTTGTTGGCGTTTTGTGGCGTCGGCGTCGAAAAACGTCAAAACGTTACAGCCTCAGAACGCGATGGCCATGGGTTCTACTTTCTGCTCACTAACGCCGACGCCACCTACAGCTCAAAAACGCCGACGTTTTTATGGGGCCATTGACTAACATGGAGAGCTGCAAAAAACGCCAGAAAACGCCGGCGTCAAAAAACGTCCGTATGAGTGTATGAGGCCTTAAGGTAGAGCGTGAGTAGTGGATGATGGCTTGTTTTATGTTTTTAATGTTTTTTTTAATATGTAAATGTTTTAATGTGCATATTATGGCCACAGGTTCACTCTTAGGCTCCAGTTACACAGGACGCTGTTTCAACCTCCCCTGAACATTATATCTTGACTGTGAGAAACTGGCTTCTAAAACGTCCATTTTTCCGCATTTTGCATGCCGTGTTTGGCCACGTTTTGCCATGTTCGTGTCTAGGAGCATTTTTGAAAAAAATGTTTTTTAAATGGAAACGCCTGTAAATGAAATGCTCCTAAACACGAGTTACAGCATTTAGGCGCCTTTACAGGCTGTTTGGCATTTCAAATGCCTCTGAACTGATATGAAGCTCCTAGCCAAGGTATTGGCGAATAGACTGCTCCCCTTATACCTAAATGGATCTCGGCAGATCAATCAGGATTCATACCGGGTAGGGAAGCCAGGGACAATGCATTACGCACTCTTTCCTTGATTCACTTTACTCGTAGAAATACCCAGTCCTGCAAGCAGCATCTTTGGGGCGGTGAGGGGAGCGGTAATATACCGCCCCTCTACCGCCCCTGCCATTGAAATGCATGGCAAGCGCTGCCGAAACGGCTGCACACCGCCTCGGTAGCACTGAGCGCCGGCACTTTTAACCCCTTTTTAACTCCTTGTGGGAGGTTAAAAGCGCGGCGCTCCCGCCCACATAGCGGAGCCCTATCGCTGGTAAAACTCTGCTAAATCTAACGGGGTTTTACCGCGACCGCGGGTCCCGCTCCAGTGTGAAAGTAGCCTTAAACCTTTACAATCCATTGTCGGCTCAAGATCAAATAACTTCATAGAACAATGGAGGTATTCACAGCTTAAGCAGTTTGTTCAGTCTCTACCACAACCACTTAGATCTGTTCGTGAGCTTACAGACATCGAGGTCATCTTTCTCCCAAAGGAACCTCCGTTACATGTAATATCACAATTTTACAAGGCTCTCATCTCCCTACAATATCATGGCTACCCGGAATATTTGAACCGCTGGGAAACTGAGCTAAGCACTTCACTAACAGATATCCAAAAGGATAAAATACTTGCTCTCACCCACACTTCCTCCATTTCCTCAAAAACGGCAGAGACAAACTACAAATTGCTTGCAAGGTGGTATTATACACCAACCAAAATGCACCATATTGCTCCTACCAACTCTGCTCTTTGCTGGAGGAACTGTGGTCAAGTGGCCTCACATGCGCATATTTGGTGGCACTGCCCACTCATCAAGCCCTATTGTTCTGATGTCATCAGACTCATCAACTCAATCATGGGATCCGCCCTCCCACTGGAGCCTTGGTCGGTACTCTTTCACATGACCGCAGATACTATTGGTCAATATAAACGTTCCATGATGCCACACCTTCTTAACGCGGCCAAGTCCCTCATTCCCCTTATGTGGAACAAACCACAAATACCCTCCAGTAAACTATGGTCGCAAAAGGTGAATGACTTGTGTTATGTGGATATCTGGCAAACATACCAAAATCTGGGCCTCATGGTTTGAATTCAAGACCACAAGCACCTACAAAGATACTATCTCTTCCCCTGACCCGGTGTTGATGGGGGGCTCCCCCGTATCTTTGCCAACCACTCATTCTATACCCTAGGCCTTTGCCTTGTATGGTATATGCAACTTTGTATATGCAACTTTCTTTTTGTCATGAAAACTAATAAAAATGTATTATATAAAAAAACTGAATTGGCGTCTAAATACATTTTTTTTGTGTTCCAAAAAAAGCCTCTAAACTCAACTGCCTGGAAACGACCTTAAACTATTCTGTGTAAATGTACTGATAAGATAACATAGAGGAGAGTTCAAGGGCAGCTGAAAAAAACACCCAAATGCCTCTAAACGTCCGTTTACCAGCATCAGTGTAAATGAGACCTACAGAAATATTTGCACATCCCAGGTTATGTCAGGATTACTTTGTCTTCAACTGTAGGGAGGAAAAGAAATGTATTGATTAGGGTTCTTGTATTTTTTTCCTACATTTTAAAAAGATGAAATTAATTACCAAATCTCGTGCTGGCTGAAGTAAATATGCTGAAAATCATTGAACTGACAGTTACCTTGCCAAAATGTCTTATAAGTTTTACTGAGATTATACTGAGTAATTAATCATGGATGAATCAAGGGAAAAGGCAAGTGAAATCAATTAAAATAAAACACGATGACAACAATGTAAGTGAAATATATGCACATGTACAAAAAATTACAGTGTTTAAATGTCATATTCCCCCATTTAAATCACATTGTCGGAAATGATTAAGTGCTCATCCTTGTCTACTGTACATGTTATTTAGATATTTGAAATCTCAATGAGCCCCATGACAAGTAATAAGGAGAGCTAGTTTATATAGAACCAGTCAGGAATATGGGGAGAAGGAGGAAGAGGTTTTTTGTCACCCCTTTTCCTCATGGGAACACAGCAGCGGGAGTTTCAAGTCTCCCTCTTGTATCAGGGGTTTGGGGTGTTGGGGAGCCTTGTGACTGCTAAAAGAGGGAGCCTTTAAAACCCATAGAAATCTCTGGAAATCCCATGGGGTCCTATATAAAGGGGTCTCAGTCAGGGTCCGATGCCAGTCGCCGGTGGATGGTATAGCTTTTGGAGCTCCCCAACCCTCCCTCCCTTGTTGCGGCCTTTATGATGTGGCGGGTCACCTTTTCCGTAAGCGAAGAGGGGGACAGTTTAATAAATACTGATGTTGTTTTGTAATTCAGCTGTAATTCAGCTTGAGCTGTAATAGCTGAGCTGAGTAAAGGTTTATTGTATGTTAAAGTGGTTTTAACTATCCATGGTGAATTTGTGTGATACGTTTTGTTACAAGTATTTTAAAACCAATAATAAAGGATGTGGCCAATTTTGTTCCAAATAAATATGTTGTGGTTTTCATTATTCAACATGTCTGGTGATTATTTAATATTACATTGCAGCTTGTGGTCCCATGAGTATTTGCTGCAAGAAGCCATCATTTTATATTATATTAGTGCAGCTGTACCTTTAACTGATAGCTGTGTGAGCTGTTATTTAGTCGTATGCTCGATGTTAGAACAGAAATGCTAGCATTATATCAGGCTTAGACAAAGATGTAAAGTGTTAGTGTAGAGCTCACTAAACAATAGGGTTCTTGGTATGGGGGTGAGTTCACATATTTTGGCCAAAATACAAACTAATGTCTACTGATTTTGCGTGTTTTTGTCTTTTAGGAAACAAGAGAAAAATGTGATTAAAATACATACCAGTTGCCTGCTTAATAAATGGCATAGCTACACTAAGGCTCCATGCACACTGGACACTATAGGGCTCTTTCAGCGTCGGGCAGGAGACGCTGCTCACACAATATTCTATTTGCAGTGTTTTGTAAGCGGCGTTTAGTGGCGTTTTTCGGCGTCTGCGTTTTTTTGGCGTTTTTTTTTTACTTCATTGGCTTCCATTGAGGACTGCAAAAAAGCCAGACGACGATAAACGCCGGCGTTTACCGGCATTTACCGGCGTTTTTTGGCTTCGGCGTTTTTGGGCGTTTTTTTTCTTCATTGACTTCCATTGACTGCAAAAAATGCCAGACGCAGATATACCGGCGTTTAGCGGCGTTTAGCGGTGTTTACTGGCGTCTGGCATTTTTTGTGGTCAGGAGAACGACTTTTGAATGCCAATTCAGGGCGTTTAGATAACAGCCCAAAAACGCCACTGCTGATAAAAGACAATAAACGACCATGTGGGCATGGACACATAGGATAAAATAAAGTGGCATTTTTGGGCTGTTAAAAAAAACGCCAAAACTACCAAAAACGGTTGTTTTTGAGATACAGTGTGCATGGAGCCTAAGAGGCTGGCTTACAATTATTTTGCATCCAAAATTCAATTCCCTGTTTCTGCCTTCCAGATAAATTAACACCAACACTAATGATCTTTTTAGCTATCTCTAATGGGTAATTCTTCCTATTGACCCCAAATGTAAGGATCATTTTTCCCATTGACCAACAATGTATGAAACATTCTTCTCGTTGCCCACCAGTATAAGGGGGCACTACACTGACCAAGAATGTAAGGGCCACTTTTCCACTAACCTTTAACCACTTACCAGCTGCGCTATAGCTGAATGATGGCTGCAGCACTTCCGGCCAGTTCTGGGGGGGTGTCATATGATGTCCCTCCATAATCACGCCTGCCAGACACAGCTGATCACAGATTGGAGTAAGTAGTTCATCAGCGGCTCTTTACCACGTGATTAGCTGTGTCCAGTCATAGCTGATCATGATATAAACACAAGCCGGTTATGGACATTCCTTTCCTCACACTGACAACATGAGGAGAGGGGAGCCGATAAATGGCTTTTGTGAAAAGGACAGCTACACTATTTATGTCTACATTTATTTTTATATGATCACATTTTGGCATGCTTGCTGTTCTACATTTTCATGATGGTGCATGATATACAAATGTACGTTTCTCTCTCTTTGGAGCCTATCTTCCCAACAGTAAGTGTTGTTAGCATAACTGCTAAACTAAGACTAAGGCTTCATGTACAATAGCAGCTCCTATACTTGAGTTTAGGGGCTAGGAGCTTTTGAAATTTTTTTGCCAAAGCTCCTAAACGTAACTCCATAAAAGACTATGTGTCAATGTACACATATGTAGGCTTTTAGCAAAGGTTAGGAGCTGCTGTGGTTAACTGAGGTTCAACCTCCCTCAACCTCCTTCTCCTGAACTTGGAAGAATCGCGTCGGCCTCAGGAAAACACAAAGCGCAGCAAAATCATGACCAAATGTACATGAAGCTTAAATCTAAACAGAATACAAGACTTGCAATGAGTTGGTTGATCTTTGAAACACAATCACTGCACTGCACTGTACCACAGTACCACCACAGAAGCCAACCTCCTAATGGACCTGTCAAGTACTGTGGTACACTGTACCATAGTTCTTGACAGGTCCATCAGGAGTTTGGCTTTTGCATATTGGATTTGAAACAAGTCTATTTAAAACCGTAAGTGTTTAACCCCTCCAGGTCCGCGCTATTGCCGAAATACGGCTCCAGCGCGGACCTGAAATGCCGGGAGGACGTCCATGGACGTCCTCCACTGCGCATGCTCCCGCGCGCCCCCTGGAGGCAGCGGCGGCGCGCGATGTCCGCCCGAGACCCGCGATCACTTTCAGGAGCCTCAGAATGGGGAACCGCCGTTGTAAACACGGCGGTTCCCCGTTCTGTGACAGGGGACACAACAGATCTACTGATCCCTGTCACTGGAATCCGTTAGATCTGTTATGTCCCGACCAGCCCCGCCCCCCCACAGTTAGAACACACCCAGGGAACATATTTAACCCCTTCACTGCCCCCTGCAGGTTAACCCCTTCACTGCCAGTGACATTTATACAGTAATCAGTGGACATTTAAATTTCTGATCGCTGTATAAATGTCATTGGTCCCAAAAATGTGTCCGACATTTCCGCCCCAATATCGCAGTCCCGATAAAAATCGCAGATCGCCGCCATTACTAGTAAAAAAAAAAATAATAATAAAAACGCCATAAATCAATTCCCAGTTTGTAGACGCGATAACTTGTGTGCAAACCAATCAATATACGCTGATTGCGATTTTTTTTTCCCCAAAAATATGTAGAAGAATATAAATCGGCCAAAACTGATGAATAATTTTTTTAATGGATTTGTACTTTAGCAAAAAGTAAAAAATATTGTTCTTTTTTGCAAAATTGTCGCTCATTTTTTGTTTATAGCGGCGATCAGAAATTACGCAGAGGGGATCAAATACCACCAAAAGAAAGCTCTATTTGTGGGAAAAAAAGGACGCAAATTTTATTTGGGTACAACGTCGCACGACCGCGCATTTGTCATTCAAAATGCGACAGCGCTGAAAGCCAAAAATTGGTCTGGGCAGGAGGGGGGTTTAAGTGCCCAGTAAGGAAGTGGTTAAAACTGTTTTCCATGTTAATACAGTGATAGATTTTAAGCATTTATTTGCTCTTTTCACGTTTTTAAAATCAGTGCTACATTTCTTTAAAAGTGGAATGTTGCTAAATGTATTTTATAGACTAAAGCTAGTCTTATGGTATTATGTATTTGAAAACTAAAATTTCAAGCATTTACTCTTTCTTGCTTACAGTTTTTGTGATCTCTGAGCCATTTACTAAACACTTGTATGAGTTAACGTGGTTTCCCATCAAAGCTTGTAATATAAACATTTAAATTGCAGTTTCCTAACAGTGCTACCATAGAGCCAGTATAACATAACCATTTATTCTCATAGACAAAGAATGCTTTCAGAAATAAGCAGCATTACACTGGAATGAAGGAAAATTTGCCAGGCTTTTAAAATATTTAACATCTGGGCTAGGCCTCTGAATCAGCAACAATTTATGAGTGCATTTTCAAAGTAAGCTACCATGACTAAAGGAGTTTTAAAGGCCCTTTACAAACTACATGTGATTGAGAACACACTTCACAGTTATTGGATTTGTTCTTTCAGCTTCTGATAAATCATACATAGTGTAGAATAGGAATAAAAAGGAAACAATGAAACATATAAAACCAAGAACCGTATGACCTAGAATAAAGAAAAAGACCCGAGGGCTTGGCATTTAGCTTCATTTATTGTGACTCACTGACATACAACAAAGTGTATTAAATGCTCAGATTGACAGGAGCAGAGCATTTATTATTCTATAAACATTATAGGCTAGGGTGCATGGTACTGTAAGTAGGCTTGGTCATGGTTGAATAACAAATGTCAAACGCTATGTTAAAAAACAGCCTTCTCTTATATTTACTGTACAAAATTTGTGTTACTTTATCTGCCAATTGTAGAGTAGGAATATATATATATATATATATATATATTCATTTACAGTACTGTGCAAAAGTTTTAGGCAGGTTGGGAGAAATGCTGTAAAGTAAGAATGCTTTCAAAACTATATATTTTAATTGTTTATTTTTATTAATTTACAAAATGCAAAGTGAGCAAACAGAAGAAAAATGTAAATCAAGATTTGGTGTAACTAATGGCTAATGATCATCAATTTCATATGTAGGTTGAAGCACAGTCATTAACTGAAACAGAAACAGCTGTGTGGGAGGTTTAAAATAGGTGAGGAACAGCCAAATTCTGCTACTTGGATGAGGTTGTAGAAGGCTTGTTAATGTCACAGGTCATACACCATGATAAGACTGTGCACAGCAACAAGACACAAGGTAGTTAGTTATACTATGTCAGCTAGGCCTCTCCTAGGCAAAGATTTCAAAGAAGACTGGGGTTTCAAGATGTGCAGTTCAAACTCTTTTGAAGAAGCACAAAGAAACGTGCAATGATGAGGACCATAGATGCAGTGGTTGGCCAAATAAACTTAAAGTATTACTAAACACAGGCCCTGCATTCACAATACCTTTTTTCATCAGCAGTTAAAGCAGTCTTGTGACTTCTATCAGTGTCCAGCCAAGCACTGATTAAATCTTGTAGGAGGCATTTTCAGCCTGACCTATGATATTGCAAGACCCCTGACCCTTTGTCTGGACAGTGCTGATTGGCCTTGTGCTGATCACATGCACTCGTCCAAGAAAATAAACCCTCTCTAGTAATGCACACCAAACTGAGCATGCGCAGAGTGACTACATAGTCTCTGTGTTTTCAGTACATTATTAGGAGTCAGTAGAAGGAGGGGGGATCAGAGAGGCCAGGATCAAATCCCTTTTACACAATGAGGAACATTAACCTCTTAGGTTCCACAGTGAGTATAACAAGCATGCTTTACTGCATATACAGGCTGATTTTACTGTTGTGTGTTTAGTAACTTTAAAGCAGCAGATGAAAGACACATCATGCTTACTTCCCTTTGACATCGGAAGAAGCCCAGCAGTGCCATCAGTACAGAACTGGCAGAAACTAGTGGAACCCAGGTGCACCTATCTACTGTCTGGAGAGGGCTAGCCAGAAGTGGACTTCATGGTAAAATTGTGGCCAAAACCATACCTGATGTGGAAACAAGGCTAAGCAACTTAACTGTGCACAAAACAAAGGAACTGGGGTGCAGAAAAATGACAGCTAGTGCTCTGGACTAATAAGTCAAAATGTAAAATATTTGGCTGTAGCAAGAGGCAGTTTACTTGTGGAAAGGCTGGAGAGAAGTACAATAATGAGTGTCTGCAGACAACAGTGAAGTGTGGGGGAGGTTCCTTACAAGTTTGAGGCTGCATTTCTGCAAATAGTGTTGGAGATTTGGACAGGATCCATGTGTGCTCAGTACTGAGAAATACAGGCAAATACTTATCCATCATGCCATACCATCAGTGAGGCATGTGACTGGCCCCAAATGTATTCTGCAGCAGGACAACAACCCCAAACATACAGTCAATGTCATTTACCACTTCAGCCCCGGAAGGATTTCCCATTTTAGGACCAGAGCACTTTTTGCAATTCGGCACTGCGTCATTTTAACTGACAATTGCATGGTCGTGCGATGTTGTACCCAAACAAAATTTGCGTCCTTTTTTTTCTCACAAATAGAGCTTTCTTTTGGTGGCATTTGATCACCATTGCGTCTTTTCTGATCACCGCTATAAACAAAAAAGCGACAATTTTGCAAAAAAACAATATTTCTTTTGTTATAATACATATCCAAAAAAAAATAATATAAAAAACAATTTTTTCTTTGGTTTTGGCTGATTTATATTCTTCCTCATATTTTTGGTAAAAAAAAAAAACGCAATCGGCGTATATTGATTGGTGTGCACAAAAGTTGCCGCGTTTACGAATGATGATAATTCATTAATGGGGTTTTTATTTTTTTATTTTTTACTAGTATTAGCAGCGATCTGCGATTTTTATTGGGACTGTGATATTGCGGCAGACATGTTGAACCATTTTGACACTTTTTTGGGACCATTGGCATTTATACAGCGATCAGTGCTGTGAAAATGCACTGATTACTGTATAAATGTCACTGGCAGGGAATGGGTTAACCTGCAGGGGGTGCTCTAAGGGGTTAACTGTGTTCCCTGTGTGTGTTTCAACTGTATGGGGGTTGGGCTGGCTGATGGAGGGGAGTAATCGCGGCTCCCATACACAGGGAGCCTGCAATCACATTCCTTGCCCCTGTCAGAACGGAGATCCATGTTTTTACATACACAGACCCCCGTTCTGCCACTGCGGGGGAGCGATCGCAGGTAGGCCACGGACATCGAGTCCGCCCTACCCACCCCCTGGCTCCCCCAGAACACAGTGACCGCACCTCTGGCGGCACTCGTGTGCTCACAATCCACGATCTTGTGGCCGCCGTCAGGTGACGCCGTTTTGCGATATCAAACCACTTTGCTGCCGTCAATCCATGGCAAGTGGTTAATAACTATCTTCAGTGTAAATAAGAACATGGAGTCCTGGAAGTGATGGTTTGGCCCCCACAGAGCCCTGATTTCGAAATCATTGAGTCTTTTTGGGATTAGATGACGTGACAGAAGGATATGAGGCATCCTGCATCCACAGAAGATCTGTGGTTAGCTCTCCAAGATGTTTGGAACAATCTACCCGCCGAGTTCCTTCAAAAACTGTGTGCAAGTGTACCTAGAGGAATTGATGCTGTTTTGAAGGCAAAGGGTGGTCACACCAAATATTGATTTAATTTGGATTTCTCATCTGTTCGTTTACTTTCCATTTTGTTAATTTATAATAAACTATTAACACTTCTATTTCTGAAGCATCCTTAATTGACAGCATGTCCTCACACCTGCCTAAAACATTTGCACAGTAGAGTAGAGAGAGAAAGAGAGAATTGCTTTGTTGGCTCCAATTTGTTTTGGGATTGTTGCTCTTCACTTGCTTCTAAGAAGAATCGTATTTCACATTTGCATGTTTAAGCACTCGGATGCAACAGATATCACTAAGAGGTCGGCAGGTGATGTTGAAGGAGGAACTGTTGCTAAGGACTGAAGCACATCTTCTCTACACAAAAAAGCAGTTTAAAGTGATTGTAAAGGTTTGTTTTTTTAAAAAAAAATAACAAACATGCCTATACTTACCTGCTCTGTACAAGGGTTTTGCACAGAGTGGCCCCTATCCTCTTTTTCTGGGGTGCCCCAGTGGCGTTCCTGACTCCTCCTTCTCATTGAGTGCCCACATGGAGAGCCCCTTTCCATGGGGGAACTTGTACAGGCGCACTCCTGAGTCCTGCTGCTGCATCCATTGACACAGACAGCAGGACTTGGCCCTGCCCCCCAGCTCTCGTGCTACTGGATTCGATTGACTGCAGCGGGAGCCAATGGCTTTCTCGTCACTATAACGATCGGGTGCAGCTAAGAAAAAGGGGGACTCTGGGTGGCTGCTGCAGCACAGAAGGTTTTTCACCTTAATGCATAGAATGCATTAACGTGAAAAACTCAGAGGGTTTACAACTCTTTTCATTTTGAATGCATATATGAACTATAGAAAATAGTAGTTACCAAGAGATTTAAGCTATCCGTACACTGTAAGATTTCTCTCATTCAGTTCCAGGGCTTTAAATATCATGGATGAATGAATCCTTATTATTATACCAGATTTATATGGTACCAAGAGTTTGCACAGTGCTGTACAAAATAAAAAGAGACAATACAATTCAAAACACAAGGGTTAGAAGAGCCCTACACAAGATAGCTTACAATCTAAAGGGAGGGACAAGTGATACAAAAGGTAATAACTGTCTAGGGATGTTAGATAGAGGTGGGATAGTTTTCCCTAAAAGATTTTCATAGATCATCTTAAAGCAGACAGGAGTAGGAAATAGTCATATAGATTTGGATAGGGAGTTCTAGAGGATCTAGAGGAGTGATGTGCATTCAGGGAAGGCTGGTGAGGCCTCCCCTGCCATGAACATTATTAAAAAACAAAACAAACAAAAAAACAAATGGTCGAGCTTCAAGGGTCATAGCTCGGTGACCTGGGGTCACAGAAACCCCAAATCTGGGGGGTAGGTAGCCATAGGTAGTCCTACCCCACCACTGGTCAAACTTTGGGGCTCCTGCCACCTATGGTTCTGGAGATACGGGGCTCCTTGCACAGCCTGTCAGAAGCTACATATAGAGCAGCCATTTTAAATACAAGCTAGCACACTCTGTGTGCAGCAGACTGAGAGGATGAGCTCACAGTGCCTCTCCTCGCTTCTTGTCAGAGGCACTGGGCTCAATGGACAGCTTGGAGCCTTGGACCAATGGTAAAGCTGTCCAGTAAAAATGCTCCCTTCCAGCCCAGCCCTCTTAACTAGAAGGAAAAAACATGGGTTTATGGGTATACGATTTACCCATAACCCCATGTTTTTCTCACACAGTTAAGAGTCTTCCTCTGCTGCTGCTGAAAGGGTACTATTTTAATCAAGCTAAATCATATATTATTATGCTATATGTTATAACTAGAGTTGAGCGAACCCGGACTGTAAAGTTCGGGTCCGTACCGAACTTTGGGGTGTCCGGGACCCGGACCCGGACTTTTCAAAAAAAGTCCGGGTCCGGGTTCTGGTAATTTTAATGAAAAATCTTAAAAATGCTGCAAAAAAGCCCAGGAAGGTCCTAGAGGTCTGCAAAAGGAAGGAAAATGTGGGTAAGGGTGGGACAAGTGCCCTACAAAGAAATGGGGACAGGGAAATAACTTTAAATATTTAAAAAAAAATAAAAACATAAAAAATGCAAAAATGGAGATCATCTTCAAAATGGGTCTGAAAAGTATTAATTAACATTAGAGGCCATAGAACTGTTCTAAAATCATCTTCAAACTGTGTCCAAAAAGTATAAATAAGCCCGGAGTACCCATATCACTGTTCTGCAAAATGTGTGTATCACTTTAAATGAAACCGGGAATCAGTGCACATCTCTTCTGCACAATTATTTCAAGTCTGTGTGTCACTTTAAATCAAACTGTCAATCATTGCACATCTTTTATTTACACTTCTTTTTAAAGTCTGTGTCACTTTAAAT
>BLSH010475851.1:1711529-1741460 GCA_018402905.1 Glandirana rugosa
CATAATAAAGGGTAATGATCCTTAGAAAGGACCAAACAATATTAGAGACGTGGTACCCTAGCGACTAAGGCTGATGACTAGGGTATGAGAAGAGGTGGCCCCTCAGGTAAAGGTAGTACCTATCAATGTGGGGAACGACACGAACTGAAAGAAATCGGGAAAGGAATAGCATTTGCTAGGGTACTGAACGTCATAGTTGTTCCTGGTCAAGGTTGGTAAGGGAATGGAACATGCTCGGACTGAGTAGCCATTAGAGGTTGTCATACCCTGGGATGTATACCATAACTTACAATATAGAATACCAGTAGAGTCACAGTGGGGATACCAGTAGAAGGCACTATGATAGATATAACATTCAATACCATATGTAGGGTCCCATACTGTTGGAGATTACCGATGAGTCAGGCTCGTACAAGGTAAGGGAATGGTTGGAACTGGTCCTTGTTGATACTGCAAGTCATGGGATCGTTTACGATAAGGAAAGGGCTAAAGAAAGTCAAGCACAGCAAGGGGTGTAACTATCCATGATGGAAATGGACTCCCCGGTGGAGAAGAGTATGGGATCAGTAGTCGGAATCAGCGATCCCATGGTGCAGAGATTATAACAAACCAGGAAAGATTCCTAGTAATGGGAAATAATACCAGAGAAGACAGCTAAAAGAGGTGCTTGCTGCAGGAGTATAGAGTGGAAGTTACAAGAGAAAGCCGAGCATCCAAATTGCAAGGAGGTAAAACACTCAGGGATCCGGTAGGATGAACAAACAGCCTGTACTGGCAAAAGTAGGGGCTCACCTTCATGCAGACAACTGAACAGATGAGACAGAAAATTTCTGACCTAAAGATCTGCTGCTTGAGTGGGAGTTAGGCATGATTATTTATGAAGTACTACTGTAGTAACAGATGAAAAATGGGGCCGTTCTGACCAATCCACAAATCACCTGCATTGAGGCAGGTATGCGCTCCAGTGACCAGAGATATTGGGAATCATATTACTAAAAAGACACCTTCCCTTAAAGGGCGAGTTAATCAGATGTTTCTTGGGCAGTGGGGAACACATGCAAGTAATAGTAATGATTTTAAATCTTTATTTTTCCAATATCCTCTGTTTACAGAATTGGTTGTATTGCTGGGTGATTATCTGGGCAGTTCAGAGTGTGGCTTCATACACCAGCTTTTTATTTTGTACCACATATAAGTTTGTAATGTAGCCATGTCAAACATTGTATGACCTCAAATCAGCATGGTAAGCTAACCATGAGTTATGACGTCAGTCTATAACGTCAAATTGCAGCAAGCTAAACACTTTAATGGGATTCTGTCTCAATTTGCTTACTTTTATTTACTTTTCATTTATATTTTTGGTGGAATAATGCTTTTATTATCCAACCTAATAGCATGTGTCTTTCTGTTATTTTTGTGCTTTCTGCATCTTGTGGAATTGGTCATTTCCTTTTACTTACAAAACAAAAATAGCTTTGGATGCAGATGGACTTCAAATTACATATTTATTGCAATATCTTAGCATTCAGAATGTTAATCTTTTATTAGTTACTGAATCTTTTACTGTGTTTGCAGAATTCTTGCATATTCAATGAACCTTCATTCCAACTAGGAGAATTTATACCTGCAGAAAGTAATTTCAGTAAAAAGAATAATTTTGGTCCATATATCATTATGCTAGTTCAGATTTAATAGTCATTTAGCAAATTAATATGCACCATTTTCCAGCTTAACTTTTTATCAAATATTTAAAACAAAATTAAATCATTTTGCATCAGTAAACACTATAACATTTTAGCATTTCACTGAGTGTTGACATACTGTTTAAAACAGCTTTATTGGAATTCAGTATTGTGATCTCATTTTCTAATATAACGTAACAGGAAAGCTTTAGTCTTTTAAATGTATTATAGATAGATTGATGATAAGCTTAAAGAGAACCTGTACTGTGGAAGCTGTGTCTGAAAAAGGTAAGCAATGGGGAAAGGACTAGTCACCAGAGTTTCCTGTAGGCTCCTTGCAGCAGCTTTTTTTCATGATTTACCATGTCTTGTTTTGCACTGTGTCTCTGTGTGGAGGTAACCATCTTAGTGGAGCAGCAGGGCTTTGGTTCCTCGTGTCAGAGCTTCCCCCTTGAAGACTGGTGGCGTAATAATAAAAAATTAGTAGGAGAAGGACAGAAAGCACAGGTTTGCACAGTGGAAAAGCAGGACAAGTGAGATCCGTGTACTTCAGTTATTTAGGTGCAGTACAGTTTCCCCTCCAACAAGAATTGTGAGCAGCACAGTAGTTACATCACCAAGCAGTCAGAGGCACAGTGCCTTACATGGTCTTACACCAAGGCTTTATTTTTAAATTTGGTAAATAAGTGGTATTTAACATTGTATATGAAGACACCCATATTTTTTGACATTCGACTCGCAGATGCTGTGCTTTTATCAGTTGTGCAGCACTATGACTGTGTTTTTCTTTCTTCTTATCTCAGTCTGTAGTTAGTGTTTGGATTTACTTTATTTTACTTTAACATCATAAGCTTTCCTGGCTGTCCTTCTCGAGTGGTGCAGCACTGATGTACTTAACCACTTACAGAGTTCCACCCACAAATACATCTTTATATATTTCAAATCCTCTATGCATGATGAATCACCTTTGGAAAAAAAAAAAAACGTATACTCTCCCTAAGTGCCCTGTTGCTATGTGGTCCCTGTAATCTTCCACTTCCTGATCTGTGGCACCGTGCATCACTTCCTGCCTCTCTTGGGCTCATGGGAGATGTGAGTCATCATTTCCCATGAGTCAGTGGGCATCCCTGAGCTGTAAAATCATGTTATTTCCAGACAGGAAATGATGCAACTTTGTGGGGGAGAGACATGTTATCTATGTTGCCATAACAATGGTGCGAGACCTTCCTCCGACGCTGCCCGTTGTTATGGCAACGAGCCATACACTTGGAATCGAGAGGTGCATGCTGGTTACCGAGCATGCACTTTATCCAGGAAGAGACTCGAGGGGGGTGCGAGTGGGCTTCACATGCCCACAGCGAAGATGGGAGCTCCCAGTAAAAACCATCAATGTAAGTAAAAAATAAATAGTAAGACTGCCCTAATTTAAAGCTACCAATTTCTTTATTTATGTAATGAATACTAACTAGGTGGATGGCAGCAAAAAAAAAAATGATGTGGGCGGAACTCCGCTTTAAGGGCAAGAGTGTTACACCCTCTATATGTTCAGGCCATTTTTCAGTTTTCAGGGCTGTGATAGTTTGACATGGTGCTTTCTTTAGGTGGTATTTATTAATTATTCCCATAATCATTGGTGGTCTGTGGCATTTTAAAACCCACCACCCCCCATCATTAGTTGTCAGCAGCAGTTTAAATCATCCCCCCTACACACACACACACACACACACACACACACAGAAAACAACTATATCTTACCATTCAAGAGTCAGTGGCATTTTTCACCTCCCCTCTCAAAACAGTCTTAAAATCATAGGTGGTCAGTGGTATTTAAACAACACCACTGCCATCTCCCTCACCATTGTTCCCCAGCACTTTAAACATTTGAGCTCCAGAAGGTCCCCCCCCCACCTTCCTGGCCAGGCCATTTTTTGCTTTTTGGCACTGTGTTACTTAAACATATAAAACATATCCAATAAAAAAATGAAAACAATCAAATGTCTTCATCAATTAAGGCAAATATGTATTCTGCTACATATTTTTGGTAAAAAAAATCCCAATAAGCGTACATTGATGGTTGGTTTGAGCAAAAGTTATACCGTCTACAAACTATGGTATATACACTGAAATCTTTATTTATGCACGGCCCGCGGAGCTATTCAGCGGGACGCTGCAGTTAGGATCCCCAGTCACTTGGGAATGCCTGAATTACCACCTGATTGGGCTCTGAAATCAAGACTGGCCAGGAGAGGAGAAACACACATGTCATTTTGACCTTCTGCGCTTTGTACAAGACTCCCCTTGTAAGTGCAATCTTTGCTGTTTTTACATTTGTTTTTTACTACAATAAAACACTAGGACGGCTGTGTGCTCTCTCTCCTTTTTATTTATGACAGCTATCAGCAAGGGCAAGGGGCAGGTCTTCGATAGTATGGCGGGCAATCTGACACTAACTTACACTTTTAACAGTTTGTGGGAACTAGTGACACTAATGCAGTGATCAGTGCTGAAAATATACACTGTCACTGTACTATTGACACTGACTGGGAAGGTATTAACATCTAGGGTGATCAACGGGTTAAATGGGTGCCTAGCCAGTGTTTTTATGTGTACGGTGAGCTGCTTTTAATGAGGGATGTGTTGATTCTTAAACCAGCACACACCCGCTGACAGGACAGAGCTTTGTATTGTTTACATTGACAGCTGCTCAGTCGCTGTACTCCTACATGAGGCGGTCAGCAAGTGTTTAATCCTCCCCAACAACAATCCCGCAGCATTGGTGGTCAATGGTTTCGCCTCTCCCACCTTTCCCCCAAAACCATCTTTAATTGTAGCTTTCCTCTGCTGCAGCCAGAGGATTTAATTAATGGATTTGTTTACTAATGTAATCAGTAGTACAATGTATTATTTGTGATTTCTGATTACCTTTAGCCGCTATGGAAGTACAGATACATCTACTGGATGCCTTTAGCTAATGTGGATATACAGATATGCCCATCAACCCTGGTAAGGGTACCATCCGGCTGTTTTATTACAACAACCAAAATTAAAACACACATGTTTCTGTGCACTGACACTGGTGCACTCAGATCGCTCGCATCACACATATAGTTTGTGCAGCCCCCTTAGGATCGCTTGGATATTCGTGGCAGAAGCCCACACACAGGGTGAATGAACTTCCTGGTTAGGCATGCTGATGCCACAGAAACATGTGAGTTTTAATTTTGGATATTTTATTAAAGTTTTAAAATATGATTTAGCACTATGCCAGTTTCCTTTATCCTTTTATGAGTACTACTGCTGGGGAACATCCAGGATTCTCTTGAACCCAAGGAGGCTACAGTCATCCACTAAGGATACATTTCCCCAATAAGGGGAAGGTGCATGGTGACTAGTTGTTGGTCCTTTGTGGAGGTGAGGGCATAGATGTGAAGGTGGAGGGACACTGAAGGTGCTTCACGTGTTTACACAACACCTACAGATTTATTATTTGGACTTCATTGTTTTTATGTTTATCCAGTGTATTTTCAACTGGCTTTTATGCACAAGCACTTTATTTTTAGACATTTGTGTTATTGTGGTGGTGCACTGGTATGCACTACCACAGATTTGATTTTAAGTGACATATATCTTTGCCTATATATCTTTATGCTGTTACATGCTTATTCATTTTTTCTGCAATGTTTTGCTGTTGTCATGCTGCACATTAGGATACTGTGTATGATTTGCTTTATATGGTAATTTACTAGTTATGTAAAGGGGACCGCTTTAATTACCATCTTCAGTCTTGAATCACCTTGGAACAGGGATTGGGTATATAGCAGCAGACCCTCAAATACACTTGTTAGCACATATCTACACATAGTAGCGCGGGGGACTAAAATATATATATAGATGCCCTTTTGTTCTTCATAATTTCAACTGTGTGGTCCCAGACACGTGCTGGAGATGATATGCCTCTAGAAGTACCATGCTCCATATCTGGTGGGATTATCCTTCAATCCAAACATTCTGGATGCAAATTTTCAACTTATACTGCAAACTCATGGACACCTAAATCCTGCTATTTCCCACAATGGCTCTTCCTTCCATGATTCCCAGGCCTTTCAACTCTGATAAAAAATATGTCCTCAGGCATTTCCTAGCTGCAGCCAGGACAGTCATTCCCCGCAATTGGAAAACAACCTCTATACCTCCTCTTGTGGAATGGGCGATTGCAGAAGAATGGCAAGGAAGAGCAGTTCTGTAAAACATGGACCTGGTCTATGTTCCACTATTCGGCTGTCTTTCAAGAATGGACTGAGGAATATATCCTCCTAACCCCTATCTAGCCATGATGGAGCGCCCTGAGCTCCCCTCTTTTCTCTGTGACCCTAGTCATTCTCTTCCCCCTCACATACCCTTTTGCTTCCTTCTTTCTCCTTATTTGACCACATTTAATTTGATACCCTTATTTGCTATGGGATTTACGGCATGCAGGTTCTTCTAAATTATCTTAACCACTTCACCCCCCGGGAGGATTTCCCACTGTAGGACACTTTTTTCAATTTGGCACTGCGCTGCTTTAACTGGTAATTGCACGGTCATGCAATGCTGTACCCAAACAAAATTTGCGTCCTTTTTTTCCCTACAAATAGAGTTTTCGTTTGGTGGCATTTGTTCACCTCTGCGATTTTTATTTTTTGGGTTATAAGTGAAAAAAAGAACAAAAATTTTGAAAACAAATGATATTTTCTACTTTTTGTTATTAGAAAAATACAATAAACTAAATTTTAGTCATACATTTTTGCCAAAATGCATTCAGCCACATGTCTCGGGTAAATATATTTATTGGTTTGCGCAAAAGTTATAGCGTCTACACGCTAGGGTACATTTTCTGTAATTTAAGCAGCTTTTATTTTATGACTGCCTATCTTATTTCCTGAGGTGCTATGATGGAAGGGCAGAAGTGACCCCATTTTGGAAAGTAGACACCCCAAGGAAATAGCTGAGAGGCATGTTGAGCACATTGAATGTTTTTTTTGTCACAAGTGATTGAAACATGACAAAAAAAAAATTACACAAAGTTGTCCCTGAAATGATATATTGCTCACACATGGCATGGAGTATATATGGAATTACACCCCAAAATACATTCTGCTACTTCTCCTGAGTACGGGGATACCCCATGTGTGAGACTTTTCAGGATTTATAAGGGCAAAAATGTATGCCTTCACCCCACACTACCTATCGCAGTTACAAAGGCCATGAAATGCCCAGATAGCCCCCCACCCCCAAATTACCCCATTTTGGAAAGTAGACACCCCAAGCAATTTTCTGAGAGGCATGTTGAGTCCTTGCAATATTTTATATTTTGCCACAAGTTTCGGGGAAATTACATTTTTTTTTTAAACAAAGTTGTCACTAAATGATATGTTGCTCGAACATGCCATGGGTATATGTGAAATTACACCCCAAAATACATTCTGCTGCTTCTTCTGAATATGGAGATACCACATATGTGAGACTTTTTGACAGTCTAGCCGTGTACGGGACCCCGAAAACCAATCACCGCCTTCATGCTTTCTAAGGGTATAAAATGGTGATTTTACTCCTCACTCCCTATTACAGGAGGCCATGGAATGCCCAGATAGCACAACCCCCCCAAATGACCCAATTTTGGAAAGTAGACACTCCAAGCTATGTGCTGAGAGGCACGTTGATTATTTTGCAGGTCTAGCTTTTTGTCACAAAGTTTTGAAATTTGAAAAAAAAAAAAAAAATTCCGTTTATTTCTTCATTTTCCAAAACAAATGAGAGCTGCAAAATATGCACCATCCCTTTTAGCAAATACCTTGGGGTGTCTACTTTCCAAAATGGGGTCATTTTGGGTTTTTTATTCTACCTTGACATTTCAGGGCCTCCACAACCGTGATAGGTACTGAGGAGTAAAATCACCATTTTATGCCCTTAGAAAGGCTGAAGGCGGTGATTGGTTTGTGGGGTTCTGTACGCGGCTAAGCTCCCAAAAAGTCTCACACATGGGATATCCCCGTACTCAGGAGAAGTGGCAGAATGTATTTTGGGGTGTAATTTCACATATACCCATGGAATGTGTGAGCAATATATCATTTAGTGACAACTTTATGAAAAAAAAAAGTAATTTCCCCGAAACTTGAGGCAAAATATAAAATATTCCATGGACTCAACATGCCTCTTAGCAAATAGCCTGGGGTGTCTATTTTCCAAAATGGGGTCATTGGGGGGGGGGGGTTGCTCTCTAAGCTTTTCATAGCCTCTGCAACTGTGATAGGTAGTGAATGCATACATTTTTGCCCTTAGAAATGCTGAAGGCGGTGATTGGTTTTTGGGGTCCCGTACACGGATAGACTCACAAAAAGTCTCATGTATAGGGTATCCCTGTGCTCAGGAGAAGCAGCAGAACGTATTTTGTGATGTACTTCCACATATACCAATGGCATGTGTGATCAATAGATAATTTCAGTGATAACTTTGTGTAATTTTTTTTTTGTCATTTTTCAATCACTTGCAACAAAAAATAAAATATTCCAGGGAATCAACATGCCTCTCAACAAACAGCTTGTCTACTTTCCAAAATGTGGTCATTTGGGGGGGAGGGGGGTTTGCTAGCTAGGCATGTCATGGCCTCCGTAACTGTGATAGGTAGTGTGGTGTGAATGCATACATTTTCGCCCTTAGAAATGCTGAAGGCGGTGATTGGTTTTTGGGGTCCCGTACGCAGATAGACTCACAAAAAGTCTCACATATAGGGTATCCCTGTACTCAGGAGAAGCAGCAGAATGTATTTTAGGGTGTAATTCCACATATACCAATGGCATGTGTGATCAATATATAATTTCAGTGATAACTTTGTGTAAGTTTTTTTTTTTGTCATTTTTCAATCACTTGCGACAAAACATAAAATATTCCAGGGAATCAACATGCCTCTCAGCAAACAGCTTGGGTGTCTACTTTCCAAAATGGGGTCATTTGGGGGGGTTTGAACTACTGTCCTGGCATTTTATGCCCAACATTAGAAGCCTATGCCACACATCACCCACCAAGTCTTTTCTGACAATTTTTGCTCACATGAAAAAATATATTTTTTTTTGCTAGAAAATTACTTTGAACCCCAAACATTATATAATTTTTTTTTAAACTTTCGTTTTTATTTGTCAAGAAAAAAAATATATATATTTTTTAAAAGCAGAGGCCCTAAAGATTAAAATAGTGGGTGTTGCAATTTTTCTTTCACAAAGTATTTGCGCAGCGATTTTTCAAACGCAATTTTTGTGGAAAAATAACACTTTTGTCTGAAAAAACACACTATATTGCCAAAATATTTGGTGAAATATGAAAGATGATCTCATGCCCAGTACATAGACATCAAACATGACATGCTGTAAAAATAATGCATACCCACGCAGCAGCGACAAACTATATACATCTTTAAAAGCCTTTAAAAGCCTTTACAGGTTACCACTTTAGATCTGCAGAGGAGGTCTGCTAGAATTACTGCCCTCGACCTGACGTTCGCGGTGATACCTCACGTGCATGGTGCAATTGCTGTTTACATACGATACGAGACCGACGCTTGCGTTCACCTTTGTGCGCGTGCACGGGGGGGGGGGGGGACAGGGGTGCATTTTTTTTTAATTATTCATTTTGCTTTTTATTTTATTTTTACACTGCCCCTTTCATCTGTGTTGCATTTTTTTTTAAAATGTGGGGTCTATTAGACTCTAGACCTCTCCTCAGTCCTTAAAGCATCTGACCACACCAAAATGGGTGTGATAAGATGCCTCCCCAATCTCCCAATGGTGCGATTTATATCTGGCGAAACTGAAGTCATGAAATGCTCATAGCCTCCGGTATCTTAGGCCATAGAGATGATTGGAGCCATTCTAGTCTTCAATCAGCTCTATGGTCAGCTGTTGGAACCACTGGCTGCATTCTCGGGTTCCCCGGTGGGACAGAAGAGCCAGAGAAAACCATGTAAGACGGCCGGGGGGGTGGTATTCAGCCACTAGGATTGCTTTTACATGAAAGCCGACTGCCGGTTGAAAAGAGCAATACCTAGATTATACCTATGCCTGCAGGCATCATTCCAGTATAACCACTCTAAGACCAGCAACATACTAATGTGTCGTTGGTCCTTGTTGGGCATATGTTGTAATGCTCTTTTTTTCATGCAGCCTGTGGGTTAAATGAAAAAAAAGAATCAATCGGTGGGTATGCCCACCATTAGAAAACCTCCCTTCATCCACCCACTTCTAATGGTGGGCATAGCCCCTTTTTAAAAACATATACTGGAGCATAGGGGCAATCCCTCCCCATTTCCACCCCTGCCCCTATGCTCCAGTATATTTGCTCTTTTTTTAACGGTGGTGGTGAAATCACCTCCAACAGCGCTGAAGTCGCTGCTTTATATATGGTCCAAGCAAACGCTGTTGCTGTCACCCTAAATAAATCAGCACTGTAGCTGGTGTACCTGAAAACCAAATAAAGATTAATAACATAAAAAATAACATTCCTGCTAAGAAGAAAAAATAATTAAACGTTACATGAAAACATTATAGAAATATTACATACCTGCAAAAAAAATGATAATAAACAGCAACAAAACATTACTGGAATGCATAAAAAACAATAGAGAGAGCAATAGAAAGAGAATAGAGAAAATAGAGATAGAAAAACAAGAAACGTACAACTGGTTTTGGCTTTTATTATTTTATATTTTTTTTCGTTTTTATAACTTTTTTTTTTTTTGGTACGCTTTTTTTTATAACAGTAAAGGTTAGGGTCTCTAAAAATGCAGTGACATCTTTGGAGACCCTGTGAACATGTGCCCTATTCTTGTGTGGTTCTGTTCCCTACGCTAATACTCAACTAGTGTATGGAAAGGGCACTATGTTCTCTGCAGGCCTGTCTTTGTCTTCTTTGTGGCTGCGGGACACTACTTGTACTAGCCACACCAGCTTGAACTGCACTTATGGGACTCACCATGTCACCAGGTGTTACTGCAGTGCTGGTTGTATGACCAAGATGTACTAGGCCGCTGGTGCTTGCCAGGTCGCCAGAAGGAGTAGCGACAAAGTACTGGCTCTCTGCTCCATCAAGAGCCCTGCAGTTCATGCACCTCAGCAAAAGCAGAATGGGATCTGGTACGCCTATTCCTGTTGATTGAATGGTCCTGTAGCGAATCTGACCTCCGTGACCGTGATTGCCGCGTATATGCCACACTGCCGCAGTAAATATGCAGTACGCGGTCGGGAACCAGTTGAATGCAGATAATGTCACCACTTACATTGTGTTATCTTCCATTACACAGCCTATTGGAGATACCACATGATTTCTCTAGCCAGGCCATTGCCTTACAAGCTTTCCCCTAAATTATCTAAAAGGGTAATGTCTATCTTCTTATATCTCTTCACCGCCAATTATCTAAACCTGCGTTAGATAATTCTCTTTATTACATTATACTCTCGTAAAGCTAGAATAGTGTTCTGCACCATCAATTTCAGGATCATTCTCAGTGGAGGAGATTGGGGAATAGATGTTCCGTATTCTCTTCAATCCTCCACAAGGCACTCAGACAACCTAAAGCGCCTTGCATCACTCATTGGTTCAGCAACATTATTGGAGAACTGTCCCTACAACTACATTTTCAGTCGGGGTTTTGTTTTCATCCTTACATTGCCCTGCCTAACTGTTCTAGAGTTGTTAATTCAGATCTCTTTTAATTAATGCAGATCCCTTGCTCAGTAACCACTCAGAGTGTTTGCTGATCAAATCTTCAGGTCCATCATCTGCAGTACTCTGGAGACCAGCTCTGGAGATCAGAGTAATCACCAAAGAGTGCTGCAACTGCAGAAAGAGAACTTTAATACATCTCATCCTTGCACAAATCTCATCCTGGTTTGTTTAGAGACTGTAGTAGGAAGGGGCTTAAAGTGGTATTAAACCCAAAAGCAAACATGTTATTACATTGCAACTTACCAATTCTTAGATGTGATGGCTGCACTAGTTTTAATTTTTAGACTTTCTTTCCTTTATTTTCACCTTGTGATCTGGCCAGTATGTCAGTTTTTTTCAACAGAACAAGCTCTCCTACAAATGTATCCATTAATAGTGTTGACACAAACCATTTATCACGACAGGGGTGCTTACATTTCTCAGATTTGATTTATTTCTTTAAAACCTTTCTTATAAAAGAGAAAAGCCTGTTGCTATAACTACCTGTGTTCCTGCATTGTGAGCTGGAGTTTGTCTTCAATTTGTTAGTGTATCTAAATCTGCTAATTCATTTAACACTCCCCTCCCCCCAGATTAACAATGTTGCTGTCCAAAGGTGTCCCCTGTGCTCCTTCATCCAGAGTGGGGTCACTCTAAACAGGAGGTGTGTTACTGGCCAGATCACCAAGTGAGAACAGAGGGGAAAAGCCCAAAATAAGAAAACTAGAGCAGCCACCACATCTAAGGATCGGTAAGCTGCAATATATTACATTTTGTGTTTTGGGATTAATACCACCTTAGTTTAACATACTTTGAGTATGATGAACATTGTACTGAATGAACTCTAACTCTGTAATGGCATTTTTTGAAATTTCTGTAAAAGCCTTTAATTACATTTAAATAGTGAAAAGGGCTCACTGGCCCACAGAGCATTAATGGAAGCCATAACAAGAAGGTTAAATTATTAAGATTAAAATTTTCATGACATTTAAAATTCTATTGCCTACAGTTACTTCTGATGCTTTCACATACTGATGATTGCTGAACTTGCCACAACTCTCGCTTTGGTTCTATTATACAAAATGTTGTCCCCCCTCTTTGATTTTCCCTGAGTTTATTGTAGCTCAGAGCTGTACTATTGCAATTCTCAACACCAAAAATAACGGATTGTCCTTAGAGAGCCTCATACTTACATCACCATACTTTCATAATATGACAGAATATAAAGAGTAACTCCACTTTTCTTGAGAAAAAAAAATCCCCTCTGGGTGATCTACAGTATGTACATTGCAAAGATTTTAACTTACTTTGTTGCAGATTCCTACCTTTTCTTTCTCTGAACAAATCACAGTTTGTTTGTCTGTGTCCACGTGGAAAGTGAATCTAATGAGAGTGGTTTCATAAATAACAATCAGCTGCTGCACCTGCATGGCTCTAGAATAATAAACAATATAGGTTACCGTGCTTGGTTATAAATAAAGTGTATATAGTCCTTGATGTAAGTCCTTAGTAATCAAATGTCCTCAGATTTGTGCATATATAAACCATCCCAAAAGGTGACAAAAAGTGCTTGTGCTTAAATAGACATTGGTGCTCCAGCCGTGCTCTGTGTGCCCCACATGGATGTCCACTCACCCCTCCTCCAGTGACCACCTATCTCTAGTGTAGTCAGATAAAGCCTATGGGAAGTGTGCCCTGTGGGTGATCCCGGCGTTCCACACCTCCAGAGATTACTCCATCATATGTACCGTCATATATGTAGAGAGAAAAACCTCATAGCGCAAATAGCGTTTTTTTATTTATTTGACTTTGAAATCAATAAAAACAAACCCACATTTGTAGGTGCTCGCAAGTCCTGGAACTGAACGTAAAGGCAGCCGATTTTCTTATGGGGAAATCAGCCCTGAAAGGCTGCTGTAATCTGGCCGGTCGTGGACATCCATGTGGGGCACACAGAGCACGGCTGGAGCACCAATGTCTATTTAAGCACAAGCACTTTTTGTCACCTTTTGGGATGGTTTATATATGCACAAATCTGAGGACATTTGATTACTAAGGACTTACATCAAGGACTATATACACTTTATTTATAACCAAGCGCGGTGACCTATATTGTTTATTATTCTAGTACGGCTATTAGCCATTTTATCACCGCAGCTGCTTGCACCTGAAAGTAGCACTCTGGTAGTCCAAGGCGCTGAAGTCATTTAATATTTCATTCACCTGCAGGGCTCTAATGAGGAAAATTGCAGTGTCTGCATTCCCTTAGACGTGATTTCCTATTGGGAGTATCTCACCAAAAATGACAATTTTTTGAAGGGGTTACATGAAATTTGACTTGTATCTTAATGTAGATTTCTGGGAAAATCTGTGAGCCAATCACACATGCAGTAAATGAGGTTTCTGGGGGGCAGAACACCTCCAGGTATCCATATTGCATTGCATTTTACTGAATATTTACAGTGCTGCAGATGGAAATGGAAAGGCCATTCTTAATAACATTCAATTACAATATGACTTTTGTCGCAATCGTATATGTTATATTAATTTTTTTTTGTATTTGCTATTTTTTTTTTCTACGAAAGTGAAGTTACCCTTTAATAAATATTGTCAGCATAACAATTACTACAACAAACACAATCACAGTTACACAAACACACACACACACATACACATATGTAATTGTTTTTAAAGATCGCTGGCACTGTGGTATTATCTTTAGTGTTTCATAATATTAAATTCCTATAATTGGTTGCACACCAGCTAAGATTTCAAATCCGGCTCTCTAGGATTACTACTGCTATTTGTAGGACAGACTTGAAATGTATATAATTTAAAATATTTTTTAATTTTTTTATTTTCATTTTTATTTTTATTTTTTTCACATATATACTTTTTAATTTATCTCCGGTTGATATATGATATATATATATTTGTATCATAGCAAAAAATATTATGACTTGAAGCGATGATAAAATGTTTTTATATATATTGTACAGCTAGAAGTGACACCCCGGAGACAGGACTCTAAATTATTGTTTGTAAAGGGGACACCCAGTCTGATAATCTATTTCAGGTCATGGGTGTCGCTCAGCCAATAATATCACTCCCATGGGAGGGAGGCCGCTCCCCCCGGGTATTTAAAGACAATGGGAACCCGGAAATCGTCCGTTGATGACGCCTATGGGAAGGTGAAACGCGTTGATGTAATTTCCGGTTCTGAGTTTCCATGAACGTCACTTCCGGTTTTGCTGTGGATCGCACGCTGACTAGCAGCATTCGTTCGTTCATTCTTTGGTGTATGCTGATGTGAATTTATGTCTGCTATCCTGTAAGTACAATTTGTTTAGCGCAATAAACCACATTTTTTACAATACTTCACTATTGTGGTTCCCTCTTCTCTCTGCATCCCAACATTTCATGAGAATTATTGGAATTCGGGTGTATTGGAAAACTGTTGTATTCCAGGCTGGCCAGAAAGGAGGTTTAAGCTTGACCAGACCCCCAGACTGAAAAGCTGGTGGTCATGGTCGTCTGGTGAGTAGGGACGTTTTCAAGCACACCAGCACTTTTTGAAGATTTCAGCATTTTCTTCAGCACAAGAGCACTTTTCTATTGGACTATGTTGCCACTATACTCACTTTCCTTTTTGTGAACACAGTTGTGGTATATATAGATATAATTATAATTGTGTATTAGTGTTTATGCGAGCACTATCCTTTTACTCATATACAGTACAGATCATTGCTGCTTGAAGTATTATTATTGAAGGCTATAACAAAAATAAATAAATACATAAATAAAATAAAATAACAGAGCAATAGAGTTGATCGAACCCGTGGATGTTCGGGTTCGGTGGGTTCGGCCGAACATCGGAAAAAAGTCCGGGTTCGGTACCGAACTTGACCTGAACTTTACCCCGAACCCCATTGAATTCAATGGGGACCCAAACTTTTTGGCACAAAAATGACTGTAAAAGAGTCCTGGAAAGTGCTAGAGGACTGCAAAATGATTTTAGAACAATAATCTGCCCCTTACAGCAAAAGCAGGAACCTGACCCTATAGAACTAGGAGGTGATTTTAGAACAATAATCTGTCCCTCTAAGCAGTAGACTCTACCTAGTCCAGTCAGATCTTTCTGTAATGCAGGATGAGATCTGCAATCTGTCCCTAAAAGCAGTAGTATTAGTAATCTCTACCTATCTATCTATCTGCAATCTGTCCCTAAAAGCAGTAGTAGTAGTAATCTCTACCTATCTATCTATCTGCAATCTGTCCCTCACAGCACTGGCAGCATCCTCTCCCTACACTACCCAGAGAGCATGTGACATGCAACACTGTGACTCCAGCCTCATATAGAGGCTGGGTCACATGATGCACTGACCAATCACAGCCATGCCATTAGTAGGCATGGCTGTGATGGCTTCTAGGGAAAACCAGTGAAACGCTTGTTGATTGGCTGCCCTGCAGCTATTCAACATGTGTGATCAACTACCCGAACCCAATACTCGAACCCAAACTTTTTTTCAAATGTCCGGGTTCGGGTCTGGGTCACGGACACCCCAAAGTTCGGTACGAACTGGAACTTTACAGCTCGAGTTCGCTCAATTCTACAGAGCATAAAAGACACTACCAGTAAAACCGTACCCTGCCATTCCAGTGTTCAATAAAGACCTTACAGTTTTTAGTACTCCTGCCATGTAACAAAAAGCCTACGTCTCCTACTCCTATGGCTACTACCTCAACTCAGTGAAAGGGACATTGTCTCTTTTCATAGACATCAACTTTCAAACCATGGCTTAGCATCTTCTTTCTTCAAAAGCTATGGAGTCCCAAGTCCACCAAGTGTGCTGAGAAGCCCTTCTCACAATGAAGGGGAGTATTCATTCCTTGGAGTGAAGGGACATCTGTTAGTGTTTTTGCCAGTCTGGAGCCTCTGGGTTCAATCTGTGATTTCAAAGAGGTATAAAATACAGTTTCTATGTCTGACCCCTCCTCACTTTTTGCCCTCCAATCTGCCAGCTTCAGACAAAAAGAAAGCAGATTAATGACCACCTTGATCCAACTTCAGGCAAAAAGAATGTTTGCACCAGTTCCTTCAAAAGAAAGTTTTCACAGTTCCAAAACCAAATGGGTGCATTTGCCCCATACTGGACCAAAAATCTCTAAACATATTTCTTTGTGTAGCAAAATGTCAGATGAAACAACAAGATCTCTCATTGCTTATCTCAGACAAGGGGAACTTCTGCCATCAGTAGGCATACAAGATGCATATCTGCACACTCCCATCTTCCCCTAACATCAATGATTTCTGTGTTTTGCTGTGGGAGGTGCTTCCAATTTGTAGCACTAGCTTTTGTGCTCTGAGTGTTCACAAAAGTCCTTGCTCGCATGACTCTTCAGCAAATCCAAGGCATTCATGTCACAGGTTATCTGGATGACCTCCTACTAAAAGACTCCTCAGCCACACATTTCCTGCAAACATCAAAAGGATTATTCCGTACAAACCTTTCACCTTTGGCGAGGTAATCAACTTTCCAAAGTCTGTGCTTCAGCCCTCACACTGTAACACCAGAATGTTCCCATAATTTGTTCTAAATTATGTCTCTGTGTGGAGGTGGCCCTATTGGTAAAGGCACGCCTTTGTGCCCCTCATACCAGAACCTCCAGCAAGGAGCAGCACAGTAGTGACATCATCAAATCTCACTGCAAATCTGGAGACACTGTCTAGCAGTCAGAGGCAGAAGCCTTACACAAAAAGTGTGTTTTTCTGGGTACTGATTTGACCCAATAAAGTGTATGTGTGGGCAAACGTAGCCATCTTTTTGCACTGGTTATCATTATCACCAGAAAAAAGATAAGAGAAAATCTTGCAATAAGGTCATCCATTCTGGGGGCCACTGTCTATGAGGGAAATTCTTTATGGAGACTTCCCCTAACTTCCTCTTGTATCTCTGGGTCAGAAGTTTAAAGATATTTCCCCAACAGCACCCAGACAGACAAAAATGGCAGAGGTTTTAATCCTTCCCTAGCAAAAAAATATGACCATGCATTCATTTTAGAAGTTCTAAATGTTCTCTATAACATAGCAGATCTTCACTTTTTGATTTCTGTTCCACTGAGAGAACACTGGAGGGAAAAATACAATAAGTGGGGATCCCATAGTAGCATTGGTTACATGTATTTCGTAATCCCCTCCTTTGTTTCATAATATCATCAGCTCCATCTAGTGGCCATAATGAGCTTTTTTCAGGATCTAGGCTATGCTTGTTATGAATCTTTCTGTCCTTAGTACTGCCCGTAATATTTAGAAAACATTCAACCAGAAGAGAAAATAGCCTAAGAACATTCATTCTCACAACAGTTTGTTAGTTCTCAGAGAACGAATGTGCATGCAGTGTTGTTGGATTGATAGCTATGCATTTTTTTTTTAGAAATACACCCCTTACGTTTTACATGATACTTATAATTTCTTTTGAGGCAACAAAAATGTTTTAAAATGAGAAAAAGAACAGATGTGAATGTCTCTCAGCTATCAGTTTGCATGTAGCGTGGTTTATGTGTGGTTGTAGATAACTGTATAAATCTGCATTTTGTGGTTCCTAAGTGATTAGTTGTAATATTCAGGCTTTTTGCCAAGACAACATAATGCGATCCTTAATGTAGCATTTTTTTTTTTTACTAAAAGTCACACAACAGAATTTCTGATGCTTTAAAAAAATAATATCCCTTTTATTAAACAAATGTTATGAGATAAGGGGCAGAGAAGCCATTTGCTTTTCTAACACTGCATTCAGCAAGAGCTTATTTTTGGAGTTGTGATGGATGTAAGACATGCAGATGGAGAACGACAATCATATATATCTACCGGTTTGCATTCATTTGCCCAATATTACCATAAATTGGTGAACAAATGGTTTGTAAAATAGCATACAAATTATATATTTGTCCATTTCTACCTAAAACTTTTTTTTTTTTGAACAGTGAGAAAGCATTAGAATCTGTCTCTAAATTATGATGGTCTGTGACTTCATTGAGAAGATTTCTGCTCACTTTTTATCCTATTATACAAATGACTGCAGAATAGAAAATCAGGGGGACTTCTGATCCTATTGTAGAGTGTTTGCATTGCTTCCAGTCTCTCTGATATCCTGTCATCAGGTAAGGAAAGAGGGGAAATATCCACTGGTCAAGTATGATCACTACTGTACAATATGCTGTCCATTCTAGCTATGTAGCAAGCCCACCTTGTATACCCAAAAACTGGCGGCAGATCTAAGGCTAGATTTGGAGGGAGATGACTGGACCCAATTATGGGAGACAGCAAAGCAAATTATTGGCAGAAGAGACAAACTACAAAGTTCTTATGAGATGATATCTTGTACCCTTTAGAAGCAGCTAATACATACCAGGTCATTACCCTTTGTGCTTCCTGGGCTGTGTACAAATAGACACTTTCTGTTGGACGTGGTAAATCTGTATGACAGCCCAACAGCTCTGAGGTTTTTAAAGTTTCAACAAAACTGCTAGGGTTTAGGGTACCTTTAAATGCAATATACCTCTTGCCTAACCTAAAACTCACAGAACTACAAAGTGACAATTGAAATCAATGCTACATGTTCCTCTACTGGCAAAGCATACCACAGGCAAAGCCAGGAAGAGTACCATATTTTTAATTACTCATGTAATGCCCCACAAAAAAGAACGAAGGCCGGAATATTTGACAGCATGCAGAAATACCTAGCAGCATGGTAACCCTGAATATCACACTTTCTCCCTACAGGCATTGATATAGATTCTTGTCAAGTAGGGATTATGGTCTCCATACCCAACTCAACCACCCCCTTTTCCTACCCCTCTATTATCCTTCCCCCTGTCCAGTTACTGACTCACTCCCTGTAGGGATCAAAGAACAAGTTTATCCATTTCAAAACGTTTCTATTTTTTGTTTAAAGGTTGCTTTATACACTGTCCTGTATCAAAAACAACCAATCAATATTTCATAAATGAATCCTGCTAGAGAACCACTGAACTCAATGGTTTAAATTAAAGAATAGGTTACTTTCAGACAGCTTTCGCACACTTATTTGTTTTGCCCCTCTCTGCTGGCCTAGCAGATTCCAACCTTGCCTTTACAGATGCATATTTACAAAGATCTGGTATCTGCAGCCTCTTGTGTTTTTGACATCCATGTCCTCTCTCCCTGGCTGTTCAATCCCTCTTGCTATCCATTGTAAGGTTTCTGAATGCTTCTACACATTATTGCTGTGCATTGCAAGTCTTCACTTTGAATGAAAGACATTGCACACCATGCACAGCAATGATGTTATGATGCTGCTGACATCAGAGACTTTAGGGTATGTTGTAACCATTTGTAAATGACTGGTCATCATCTACTTCCTGTTGATATCTTTTTTTTCTCAAACTGAACTAAATTTTTAAAATGTTTTATTGGTTTTGCAGTACTTCACCATCAAACTTTGAATAAATGTATGCTTGCCTTGGTTAGGGATTAAAATCTTTAAAGCATTTAGCTGACAAGGGCTTTATTATATTTTCTCTACAAAAGTTGAGTTTCATATTAAGGTGTATGTTTAAAAATAATTATAAGTCGGTGATAACACTTTTCATCACTTACCATTGTGATAAGTTCCTAGTGAGGTAATAATGCAGGTAGTACTAAAAGACAGGGAATATCTTATTCCTTCTCTTCACTGAGTATTCTTGCTGATAAGAAATGAAGAAATAATATGAATGTACCTTTTTAATAAGTTGCAAAAGACATACAAGTTCACAACTTTCTGTCAGGATGGCCACCGGTGCTGTGCAGTAATGCGATCTGCCACTGGCCGTGTCCACGGGACATAGTCGATGACCGATCAGAGTACCAGCTCACTGTAGGTACCATGTGACCACTGTGATGAATCATAGCAGGTCACATGACAGTTGAACACAATGGATAGCTTCCTTTCAAGTTATCCAATGTGTACAAATGTGTTGCTAGCTGTGTCGATTTGATCACATGGTACAGACAAGGCCAAACACAGCCCATCTGTATCATGTAATTAGGTAATCACAACAAATAGACTGAGTGATTCAGTTTCATGCAGTAAACTGCTTGCTTTTAGCAATGTAATACACTGCTATAAGCAAACATAATGTGTGAAAAAAAAAAGAAATCCCTGATCACTTCCCCAGAGCAGTACAATATTACTACGATAACTCTATATTGCTCTGGTCACAGCGTGTTAAAGAAAAAAGTTGTAAAAAAAAAGTAATACAAAATAAAACAGATTATATATATTTTTTTTCATAACGTCACCAGTCAGTGTCCCTGATTACCACCACATCAGTTATATGATGACATTGTACTGCACTGGTGACAATATGTAAAAAAAATGTGATTTTTTTATTTTTTTATTTCTTAATTTTCCAAAAAATTATGACAAACAATTGCAACTTCAAAAAACCCACCATGCCTCTTACTTAATACCTTGGACTGTCTATTTTCCAAAAAAGGGATAATTTGGGTGGTATTTCTACAGTCCTGGCATTTTAGGGCCTCAATAAATCAGATAGTCCGTCAGTACATCAGGAATTTTCAGATATATACCATAGTTTGTGGACTCTATAACTTTCACACAGACTAAATAATATACACTGATTTGGATTATTTCTACCAAAGAAATATAGCAGAATACATTTGAGGCTAAATTTATGAAGAACCATTTTTTTTTTTTTTGGGGGGTTTTAAACTGCTTCATTATAATTCACAAATACAGGAGACAAGAAATCTTACATAGTTTGTACTGCAAGATGAACATATGAGAGGAATATAGAACAATGTAGAGTAGTACGTAGATAAGGTAACTACTGAAATAATATAGCATTACAGTTCCGGTAACCTTTTGATAATAGGGATCAATTAAGTAAAAAAATATAAAAGGGAATAGTTGGGGGAGTATATATTGAGTTCATAAGTTAGTCTTCTGCTTGTTTGAATCTGTAAGAAGGAACCTCAGCCCAAACCAGGCCACCCCACTGGGGAACTGCTGCTGTGACCTAGAGGGCTCTGCATCCTTCTCTGTAACCAAAGCTTATCCACTCAAGGGTGGTATATAAGCACTTTATGCAGTGGGCTCATGTATGGAGTTGTACCAATTGTGCCAGGCGGACCATTCTGAATTAGCTCGTGTGGTAGAACCCGTGGTTTTGGCATACATGGTTTCAAATGTGATATGGATTTGCACTGTGTGTATAACATTTTCTAAAGCCGGGATGTTTGGAGAAAGCCAATTTCTGGTTAGTGCTAGTTTAACTGCTAATAAGATGTGGGTGGTAATTTTCCTAGCATGGGCCGGGATTTCTGTGATACCAATATTGAGGAGTGCAAGCTCAGGGGACGCGACAATAGGTACTCCACTGATGGTAGTGAGTAGGCTAAATATTTTTCTTCATAAGTTTGTGAGTTTTGGGCAGCTCCAAAGGATGTGTATTAGGGATCCTTGCAACCCGCATGTCTTCCAACATAGCGGAGAGGATGTTGGATTCATGATATGGGATTTAGTGGGTGTGATATACCATCTAAGCATGGTTTTGAGATTAAGTTCCCTCAAATTTGCTGATTTAGTAGAGTTATAGGTGTGGTATAATGCAGCAGTCCATTGGTTGGTGGTAAATGATCTATCTAGATCATTTTCCCACTTGATGATAGGGGAAGTTTTATGAAAAATTAGTTTATTGTTTAGTAAATTGTAAAAGAATGATATACCTTTCTTTTTAGAGGTGTTATCATGTAGATATTGCCACGCAAGCTTATGCAGGGGTCTTAATAGGGAGGGTAAACGTAGGAGGCAGTGTGATATTTGAATGTATTTAAAGTATTCTGATGTGGGGATAGAGTAGGCTTTCTGGAGAGTTGTGAAAGGTTTCAAGAAGCCTTGGTGATAGAGGTCTTGAATGTGGGTGATGCCCTTTGATGTCCATTGATGGATCGATAGGTTAGGGATGAGGTGCTGAAGTGTAGACAAGGGAAGAGGGGGGTGTATGGGTGATAGTTCAGGATCAGTGTTGTTTCTAAGGTACTGAAAGGCTGTGGCAGTTGCTTTTAGGGTAGGGGACAATCGTTGGGTGCTGTTGGACATTAGCCATGAGTATAGGTCATGGTTTGATGCAAGGGTGGCTTCAATGTCACGCCATGGTTGGTGTGGAGAGGGGGATATCCATGTTTTGAGTTGAGCTAGAATTGCCGCCATATAGTAATCTTTGATATTTACCAGGCCCGCTCCTCCTGCCTTTTTGTGATTATATAGTATGGTGCGGGAGCAGCGTGGCCTTTTTCTCTGCCAAAGAAATTGACCAAGGATGCATTGCGCTACTGAGAAGAAGGAGTTGGGGACAGGGATGGGGAGTGATCTAAATAAATAGATAAGTTGGGGAAGTTTGTACATTTTAAAGAGGGCCAGGCTCCCGGACCATGACAAATAGGGTTTGGACAAGGCGTCTAGGTCTCCCTGGAGGTATTTGAGAGCCAGAATGTAGTTTGCCTGGTATAATGCCGCAGCATTTCTAGTTAATTCGATTCCCAGATATGTGATGGAGCCATCTGCCCATTTGTACGAGTACTGGTGTTGGATTGTTGTTTTGAGATGTTGGGGGATGTTTATATCTAGAATGTGTGATTTTGTAACATTCACTAATAAGAAATTCTATTATATTCGTACAGGACTTGTTGTACCGAAGTCAGGGAGGGAGAGGGTTCGGTTAGTGTAAGGATGACATCATCTGCAAAAAGATTAATTTTATGGGTCTTGGAGCCTATATTTATACCACTGATTTTGGGATTAGAGCACACCTTCTCCGCCATGGGCTCCATAGCTAAGTTAAAAATTAAGGGTGATAGTGGGCACCCCTGCCTAGTGCTATTAGAGATGTTAAAAGGCTTAGATAGCATATTAGAGCAGTATACTTGGGCGGAGGGTTTGGAATAGAGATCTATAATGGCGGAGAGTATACGCCCCTGGAAGCCAAATTTTTGAAGGGTTAGGTGGATGTAGGGCCAATAGACTATCGAACGCCTTCTCTGCATCCAATGAGAGGAGCAGAGAAGGTGTTTGAGTCTTTTCTAGGTGGTGTAGAATATTTATCATTCGTCTGGTGGCGTCTGACGTTTGTCGGCCTTTAGTAAAGCCGGATTGGTCTGAGTTGACAAGAGTTGGCAGAATGTCTACTAAGCGGTTAGCTAACATTTTTGCATACAGTTTCACATCATGATTTAGTAATGAGATTGGGCGATAATTTTGTGGGAGGGAGGTGTCCTTTCCTGGCTTTGGTAGGGTAACAATTAATGCCTTCTGAGACTCTGTATTGAATGAGGATGAGGACGCAGCAGCATTGAAGAACTCACATAGGGGGGTCAGTAGTTTATTTTTGAAGCGCTTGTAGTATTCCCCTGTTATGCCGTCCCGCCCTGGGGATTTGTTGTTGGGGAGGGAGTCAATGGCGATACCCAGTTCTAAGTGATTGAAAGGCTTATTGATCTCAGCTAATTGAGTAATTGATAGGCATGGGAGTTTTATGCTATCTAGAAAGGATTGGATATCCATAACGTGTAGGGTGGTGTAAGGATGGGTCTTCTTTAAGGTTATACAAAGAACTCTAGTATGTGCTTAAAGCGTCGGCTATTTCCTGGGGGTTGGTTAATCGCTTTTTAGAGGTTGGATGGTAGAGGTGAAGAATGGTCGATCGTAGACGCAGCTCCTTGGTCAAATAAGATAAGAGTTTACCTGTTTTGTTCCCTGACGTGTAAAAGGTCATCTTACGTTTTTTTTGTTGATTTTCGTATCTGGCCAGGAGCAGGTTTCTAAGATCTAAACAAAGTCGTCCTAGCTTGAGTTCGGGCCGGGGTTTTTTTTTGTTAATATAATCAGTGGATTGGATTTCAGCTGTGAGTCTCTCTAGCTGCTGTGTCCTCTCCTTTTTGGCTCTAGTGCCCAACTTAATAGAGACCCCTCGTATAAATGCCTTGTGTGAGGCCAACAGAATCTCAGGGTCAGAGACCGATCCTGTATTAGTAGTGAAAAATTCAGTGAGGGAGTCCTGTAATATTTGGCTGTAGGGAGCAGTTCGTAGTAGGTGGGAGTTCATCCAATACAGGTGAATTGGGTTGGGGCAGGGGTGGTCTTCAATGGTGATACAAATTGGGGCATGGTCGGACCATGTTGCAGTCATTATACTAGACGTGGATATTTTTTGCAGGAGCCATTGGTCCGTTAAAAAAAAATCTATGCGTAAATAGGAGTTGTGGCAGGAGGAGTGGAAGGTGTAGTCCTTTTCTTCAGCATGCTGGCAACGCCAGACATCAAAGAGTTGTAAGTCTCTTAGTAGGGGGGTTGAGGCTTGGGGTTTTTCTTATGTTCAGGTTAGAAGAGTCGAGTAGGGGATCAGCAATTGTGTTGAAATCGCTGCACCAAATTTAAGAGCCTTTTTGCACTTTGGAGATTTTCTTGTGGAATTTCCTTAAGGATCGTATCTGATGGGTATTCGGTGTGTACACTTTCACTATGGTATAGATTGAGTCATTCAGGGAGCATACCAAAATGATTTAACGGCCATTTTCATCGAAAACACTTGTGATGGGTTTAAAAGAAACTGTACGTTTAATTGCTAAAAGAACTCCGCTTTTTTTTGTTGTGGCACTGGCAGTGAAAACGTGGGGAAACAGTTTGTGGGTGCATTCCGGATGGTGATGAGCTCGAAAGTGTGTTTCTTGTGTGCATAATATATCGCATTTGGTCTGGTCTGCTAGCTTCCATAGGGAGGTTCTTTTTGCAGGATGATTGAGCACTTTGGTATTTATGGATAATAGTTTTATTCCCATAATGAGCTGCCAATAGACAAACAGTTATTTTGGTAAGATCTATGTAGTGATGTTGGTGATGATAGTGAATTAAAGTTCGAGGGGATGTTGCCAACAAAAAAAAAATCAAGGTACCGGAAGAAACAGGAAAAAGTAAAAAAGATGGGAAAAGAAAAATAGAGAACAAGCGCAAACTTAGGCGCTGTGGAATTTGTAACTGGGGTAAAAAGTTAGAGTGACCTGGAGCTTCTGACACCAGTCCGGGCCATTATAGTTGCTAGGGTCGCAAGGTGGGTTAGTTATGGATGATGTTCCAGTAGCGTGAAGGGTTGAGTCTTGTTCCGACGGATCTGGGATGATTCCCCATGATTGTAGACGCTGGCCTTCTTTAAGAGATGTAATAAGGTATTTAGTGTTCTGATATGTAACCAGAATTTTCGCCGGATTAACCCATTGGTACATCAATTTGTGGTTTCGTAAGGCCTTGGTAATAGTATTTAGCTGCCTACATTTTTGTAATGTATGCTGGGAAAGATCTGCGTATATCTGAAGGTGAGAGTACGGGTCTGGTAGCATTCCTAATGCACGAGCCTTTGCCATGAGTTGGTTTTTCGCATGGTAAAAATGGATTCGGAGTATCACATCTCGCGGGGTAGTGCTAGGCAGATGAGAAGGCTTGGGGAGCCTATGGGCATGATCAATGACCAGCTTCATGTTTTTGAGCTCTGCGCAGACGGTTTTAATCAGTTGCGTACGTATGGGGTCAGATCCTGGTTTTGTATTTCTTCAGAGATGCCCCTGATTTTTAGGTTGTTTTGGCGGGACCTGTCTTCGAGGTCTGCCAGTTTATCACTTATCCAATCGTGTTCTTCCTTATGGTTGGCATGTGTGTCGATCAGTTCGCTGATTGTAGATGCGCAGTGGAGTTTCTACGTGAGATACTCTGTTGTTGTTGTTAGTAAAGGAGATTTCCCGCCTGAATTGCTGCATCATGGATACCATATCGGAGTGTATAGTGTTTCTTAAGGACATCAACATTTCCTTAAGTGTAGTGTCCATAATAGGCTGATTGTTTGTGGCAAACAAAACTATGGTGCCTGCATTACGGGTGTGGGTATGTGGTTGAGGGGATGAGTGGGTCACCTCTCTTGCGGCCTGGTGTGTCCAACCTCATCCTTGCCTTAGCTGGGCTTCTGGATGTTGGTGTGCCTGAGGATGGGCCGTTGGTATCTGGAGATGTGCTGTCCATCTCTGTGAGGTAGTTTTCTGGTGTTGGTTCCAACTCTGTTGTGGATGTCTCTCTCTGTGGGGCTGCCGTGTGATGAAACGATCGGTCCTGCGAGACCGCAGCAGCGGCGTTATCGTGATTCCGGCGGTCCGCTGGCTGGAACATGTAGGCCGTAAGTTTTTGTAGTGGTCTGTCCTCCTTCCTCTTACTAGCCATCGGGGACTTTAGTACAGGGTGGTTCTGGAACGTGCTCTTGCTCGTGATTGAGTTGCGAGCTGTCACTGGGAGTCTCTATTGCCCGTGTTGGTGTACTGAGCTTTAGAGACTGGCGTCCATCACAGACTCCGGCTGGCCGTGCCCCTGGAACGCTGTTAATTTTTGTCCAGCTTGTTGAGGGGAGGATGAGGGGTCCCCAGTGCTGTGTTTTGGTGCTTGGAGCGGGCGGGCAGGGGTTAGATGCGCGCAGTAGCAGTTGCGGCCTAGACGTGGGTGAAGCCGCAGGCTAAATTTCCGGACGCCGCGGAAGTGCGTCTGGGGCAGCTGCGATAATCAGCTCAAGCTGTTGCGGAGGGTAAGGGGAGACACCCTGAGTGTTTAAAATTGCTCACTGAGCCTTTAGGAGCAAGGATACTTTTGGATTCCCCCTGGAGCTCCGGAGCTATCCAGACACACGTCCACCGTCTTCCTCGTCCAGGTCACGCCCCCCCATGAAGAACAATTATTTATTTGCAAAAAGTTATAACAGAAACAAAGAAAAACACATTTTCTTTCAACATTTTGAGTCTTTTTTTTATTTATTTAGCAACAATAAAAAACTTAGTGGTGATTAAATGGCACCAAAAGAAAGCACTATAGCTGTGATATGCAATTAGCGGACCCCCAGCTGTTGCAGAACTACAAGTCCCATGAGGCATAGCAAGACTCTGACAGCCACAAGCATGACACCCAGAGGCAGAGGCATGATGGGACTTGTAGTTTTACAACATCTGGAGGTCCGCTAATTGCATATCCCTGCACTATAGTATTTGTGTGAACAACATGATAAAAATGTAGTTTGGGTACAGTGTTGCATGACCGCGCATTAACGTACACTCCGGAGGAACATATCCCATTGTCATTTAAAGTGAAACAGCACTGAAAGCTAAAATTTGGCCTGGGTAGGAGGGGGGTAAAAGTGCCCGGTATTGAAGTGGTTAAAAAAATATCTCTGTGGAAGAACGCAGAAGAATAAAGCCTCCTAAATGTAACAACCCAGGATATAATAATACACATTTCTGCTGCACTTTTGTGCTCACTACTGCTTGGGGAGACGACTTTGTAATTTAACTCACTTACGCCATCTACAAGGGCATTTCAGCAGATGGATAATAAGATCATGCTGTTACATAAAAAAAGCACTTTGTAATTGTACCTCTGTAATTGTGCACCTTTCATAGACATCAGCACCTTTTGGCAAGATTGAACTATAAAGCTTGCTGAGAGTTTTTTCCAAGGTAACACTTTAACAATGCCTTTGCTTATTTCACTTACTAAATAAAAAGATATTTTCACCATCCAAAAAGAAGAGGTAACATGATAAAAATATATTGTGTTCATTGCAGACTGCTGAATACAGACAATATCATTGACTTCATCTTTTTCTTCTGTTTGTGTTAGAATTGTTTCCTCATTTTGCATATGCCAACCAGAGAATGTTTCTATTCCTTTATTGCTACAGCCTTTCTTCAGCAGACAACTAAGCACATTTACATCATCTGCTCTTGTTTATGACGTGGAAAGCATGTAGTAAAATGCAATAAAGTGAAATCTAATCAACATCACGTAAACCAATTATCAGAATCTTCACAAATTGCATTCTGCTAGAAAGAAGCTTTAGGGTACATTCGATGAGCTGTTCCTTTATGTGCCATAGTATAAAAGACAGATGTGAGAATGAATGTAAAGTGAGTGCACAAAATTACGAAAAATCCTTCAGATAATATGTGTCTAGGACAACGTGCATTAACGTACACTCCGGAGGATCATATCCCATTAAATTACAAATAACATGAAAAGTTGGCATATGCCCTCTTTTTTATAGGCACATTATATTGTCATAATCCTGCAAAATGCTTTTATCAGAAAAGTTAACCTTTGTTTAAAAGCTTTCTGAATACATCTGCCGTTATATATCACAATATTTTTTCTCTAAAGAGTATTATATCTATATTATAGTTGAATTCCAGGCAGACCCCTAAATACACAGTTGAAATGCATGTGCACTGTCAAAGGAGCAAATCATGTAAGCCAGATCCTCTATCAGATAGCACAGCTGTCATACTGCTGTCTACCATCGAAAAGGACAGAGAATGGCCAACAACACACTGACAAGATTATTCAGAAGTCTTAAAGGATAAGTTCACCTCTCCAGCAGTTTGTCTTCCCCTGATCCTTACCCTGTGACAGTGGGCAGGGGCTCTTCTCCCCGAACTCACTGTCACAATTTAAAAACAGCGTGGCTATGCAGGGCCATCCACATGTCCTCGTCATTCATTCACATGAATGAACTACAACTACTGTCTTCCACTGAGGCAGATGGCATGTAGTTGTCAATGAACTGCAAGGGCACTGTTAAATGCTCTCGTAGTTCATTGATTCTTCCTGCAGACCAGTAACGGTCTGCCCGTACGGTGATTGTGACTGTAAAATGTATATTTATAACAAATATGTTATACTTACCTGCTCTGTGCAATAGAATTGCACAGAGTGGCCCCATGCTCCTTCTCTTGGGTCCCTCGCTGATGCTCCTGGCTCCTCCTCTTCTTAGTGTGCCGCTATAGGAAACCGATTCCTATTGTGGCACACCTGCAGGCTTTATCCCCAGCCGCACTGCCTACATCCATAGACACAGACAGTACAGCTCAGCCCAGCCTCCCACAACCCTCCAGCACCACCACTCTCCACCACCTCCCTCGTCATGGGATTTGACTGACAGTACAGCTCAGCCCCACCCTCCCACCACCCTCCACCAGCTCTTTCATCACAGCATTTGACTGACAGAACATCTCAGCCCCACCCTACCACCACCCTCCACCAGCTCTCTCGTCATGGGGTTTGACTGACAGTACAGCTCAGTCCCACCCTCCCACCACCCTCCACCAGCTCTCTCATCATGGGATTTGACTGACAGTACAACTCAGCCCCGCCACCCTCCACGAGCTCTCTCCTCATGGGATTTGACTGACAGTACAGCTCAGCCCCACCCTCCCACCACCCTCCACCAGCTCCCTCATCATGGGATTTGACTGACAGTACAGCTCAGCTCCACCCACTCACCACCCTCCACCAGCTCTTTCGTCATGGGATTTGACTGACAGTACAGCTCAGCCCCACCCTACCACCACCCTCCACCAGCTCTCTCGTCATGGGGTTTGACTGACAGTACAGCTCAG
>BLSH010475851.1:1741470-1755121 GCA_018402905.1 Glandirana rugosa
CCCACCCCGACTCGACATGACAGTCAGTTTAGGGTACTGCTTTCTCGACCACCTCCCACCACCACCCTCCACCAGCTCTTTCGTCATGGGATTTGACTGACAGTACAGCTCAGCCCCACCCTCCCACCACCTTCCACCAGCTCTCTCATTATGGGATTTGACTGACAGTACAGCTCAGCCCCACCACCCACCACCAGCTCTCTTGTCACAGGATTTGACTGACACTACAGCTCAGCCTCACCACCCTCTACCAGCTCTCTCTCGTCATGGGATTTGACTGACAGTACAGCTCAGCCCCACCGCCCTCCACCAGCTCTCACCTCACGGGATTTGACTGACAGTACAGCTCAGCCCCACCCTCCCACCACCCTCCACCAGCTCTCTTGTCACTGGATTTGACTGACAGTACAGCTCAGCCCAGCTTAATACAGAGAATGCATCAAGGTATAATATGTTTAGGCTTTAGAAACCACCTCACAGTGCTGACTGTTCTCAATCTTATGCTACTTTGCAGAAGACCACACTAAACTAAAATAAAGATCCTCAAAGTGGTTGTAGAGGTACACTTTTTTTACCTTCATGCATTCATGTGGGTTCCCCCACAGCAATTGTAAGCTGCTTGCTGTGGGGGCACCTGGCATGAGGGAGGAGCCAGGAGCACTGCCGGGGGACCCAAGAAGAGGAGGATCCGGGCTGCTCTGTGCAAAACCACTGCACACAGCAGGTAAGTATAACATATTTGTTATTTTGTTATATTTGTTATTAAAAAAAACAAAAACAAGACTTTACAATCACTTTAAGGCTTCATGCACTCAACTACAAATGGCTGTATGGCATAAAATATGGAAATATTTTCTCTACCAGAAGTGACAGGTGCAGCATATAGCTGAAGCCAGTCAGCCTGTACAAATCAATGGCAGGAGAATGGTGTACACATATATGTGTGAATCCGAGTGTTAGTGGCTGCATGTGTACAAAACTGTATACGCCTTCCCTGAAGATAGATTGCTTCTGTTTGGGGAAGCACATACAGCCCCATGAACATGTAGTCACTCAGATTTGTGTATATTTACATATATCAGAGTACAACTGCTACCTGCTATTGATTTTTTACAGACTGACTGGCTGTGGTTGAACGCTGCACCTTTCACTCCTGGCAGTATTGCTGGCCTCTTATGGTAATTTTATTTATTTTTTTTTTATTTATGTCTGTAGTTTCAAGGTGCACAATTTTTTTTTTTTTTTTTGCTCCTGAATCTATTTGAAAAATGTATGAATCTTAGATGAATGTTGCCTGACTCTTGGGAAAAACATTGATAAATAGACCCCAGTGTGCTATCTCTGTCATTTATGTAGTGATCTCTTACACTGGATCTTGGTTTATACATCAGGCCTCAAATTCAGTTATGTTCTCTTATATCAAATATAAGCGTCACTACATGGGTTTGAAAATTCAGTTGGATGGAGAAATTATGGCACGTGGAGTGCAGCTGGGGGTGTAGGTGGAATAGGGGTTGGAAACATGGTAGTAGAACACATGAAGTGCCACTTCATTAACTAAGCTAGGTGAACATTTAGGCTGGGTTCACACATATGCAATTTGGATGCGCCTTTCACCGCATCCAATTCGCAGAACATTTGAAAATATGTTCTTTTCAATGTGTCTGGTTCACATATGTGCGTTGCATCCGCACTCCACATTGCACAAAAAACGTGTGCGTTTTCTAGACAGTGCGGTGTGAATTACAGGCACATATTTCTCAATGGGAACTCATCTGATTCGCAGATGTGTTCCGTTCTGAACACAAATTCTCTCCCCCACCTCTTACACCCCCCTCTCCCTGGTCAGCTGATCCGCAGCTACAACGGAGAGGAACCGCTGAATGAAGCATTTTTCTCAAAGCAAACAGAGCTGTAATTCGCACCGGACTAGTGTGAACCCAGCCTGATACTTTTTATATTATGCCAACTAGCCACACACCACTAATCTCTCAGCTCTTTTGTTAATGAGCTTTGTTGTCCATAGTACAAGGTACTATGCCAAATGCTGTTTAAAAATTGGAATGCAGCTTAGTTTATTATTGAACATTTGGAGAGAAGGCAAATTCCAAATCTTTTACTTGCAGGCAGATGAGTGCAGCGAAAATACCTAGAGCCATATCATTCCTTTGTGTACAGACTTCATTTGTTTACTACATTGTCTACTACTCCTTTTAGCCACAAAGAATTCCACATAGTACTAAATTGCCTAACTTTGTTTGAGCTATTTAACTATTTCTGTGAAGATTGCAACTTTAATAATCACAGAAACGTGTAATACCAGTTTGTTGGTATAGTTTTTTCTTTTTCTTTTAATTCTTAAGATCCATAAGAACATAATTATAGATCAGCTGTTTCATAAGAATATTTGCTGTAGGTAATGTGTTTGACTAATGGTGAGACAATAAAGCATTTCAGATAATGTCTGAGCCATGTCTGGAGATATAATAGAATTCATTGATCTTTGTTTTGAGCAGAATGATTGAACAATAGAGCATGATGAAGTATGAATGTTTAATGCTCTATATGGCATTCATAACCTATCCATGGGCGATTGGTGTTGCTTAACAGTTTTTAGGTATTTTTTTTTGTAATATGGAATACATCAATAAATTACAGTGCAATTAAATGTATTGATAAACACAAAATATGATGCTTATGGATTTGTATGTATATCACGTGCATGTTTACAAAACAAGCAAAATAAAAAAATATATATTAGCATGATAATTCATGTAATAATTCATAATTTAAACTCTGTACACATAGGTTTAAAATGCTATTTTAAGAAATGCTCAAACATGAAGTTTTCAAAGTGCTTAGACACAATGAACTCCAGGCAATACATAGATAAAATATATATAAGGAAAATGTTTTACCTGCCATAGAATTTGTATTTATGTCCAGCTAGTCCTGAGGTTAATACATTACTGCCTCACACAGCACAATTCTCTCTGGAGCGGCAGAAGGCCTGATTTTTCTTTGTTGCTGTTAAAGTGTATCTAAACCCAAGAACAAAAATTTATAGTATTTGTACAATATAATAGTATACTGTACTGAGCATCACTGCCACCCTAGAACAGGGAGTGTGTTAGGACTACATAACACCCTCCTTGCCTTTCCATAACAGGGAAGGTCTTTTGTAGCCCATGGACATAGCAGGATAGTATGCTAACTGATGCTTACAGATGCTAACAGTCCAGAAGCAGAAAGCACTGGAAATTATCAGTTCACAAGATTTCGGACTAAATGAACAGCTATTTTTTTTTGCACTTGTCAAGCAGATAAAACACTTTAAATGTTTTATTTAAGGCGATACTAAAGGCAAAATACTCGCCTATGCCCAAACAGTCTCATGCCCACAAGGTCCCTTGTTGGCCCTGATATGTTCTCTTCAGCTTCTTCCAGGTCTGTCGTGAGATGGCACATGTGCAGGAGCGCAGTCATCCTGGGCATCAAGGTAGTGTGCCCGAATGTAGCATGCACAGCTCAGTGTACATTCTAGAGGTTTGCATACAGGCAGGTAAGTGTATTGTATTAATTAGAAATCACTGCGCTGAAAGTCTAGAAACATCAAATAAAAGATTAGTACCGTGAATGCAGCTGCTTATTATTTACAATATATATACAAATGGTGAAAACCTATAACTGGTGAGTTCCAATCAATTCACAGCAGCGCAATGAGTGAATACACATAAACCTACAGTATATTTTCATATGTGCATAAACACAATAAATATAAAGTGAATCTGTGCAAATAATGCAAAATCATATAAAAATATTGTTAAACGTGCATATCAAAAACATAGTCCATAAAAAAACGTCCATTAATGCATCACAGTCTCATATGTGAAGATGAGTGCTCATACTCCATATATGACATCCATATACTCCTCCACCAGTGTGCTTCATTGATTCAATCACCCTAATGGACATAGGCTTACCAGACATCAGATAATAAACAGCATAAAATCACTGCTTATATGGTATACTCCAATCGACTCCAAGATTGGTGCTCATATGTTGGATCCAAACCACTCTACATGTGGGAACAAATCACACGGGAAACCTCTGATAGTGTAAAACCTTCTTAATAACTTTATTGCACAAACATCCAATTCGACCAACTGCTCTGCATCTTACATCAATAGTGTCAAGTCGCTGCGCTCCTTCATCTCCTCACTGTCTGTTAGCACAGCATTGACACTCGTGCAGTCAAGCGTGGTATCTGAGTTGCCGTATTGCCAGCCCTTAGACGTGTTTTGTCACTTCCGACTTGTTCACAAAGGGGTGCTCACCAGTTATAAGTGTATTGTATTGCACAAGAGACGTTGCATGTCTTTTGTGCAATAAAAAGCCCACCTTTTCACAGTTTAACTTTATGCCTTTATTTCCACTTTAACAGAACAAAAGGAGCAAATAAGAGAATTTTATTGTTAGAGTTTACATACATACAGGTTAAGTTACACTTACAGGTTTTGACCCTTCCCTGGCCCGTGACTGAACTCTGAAATGAGAAGCAGAAGACTTATGAGCCCATCTCTCTGTCACTCTGCTTTCTCCATCTATCAATTTTTTGATTGTTAGCACATTAGCCATGCAGTAAAACGGATTGGCTCTGTGTTCTGTTTCTCCCTCTTAGAGTCTGGTGTTTGCTGTACAGGGGATTGCAAGAGGCTGACACCAAGTCAGACTCAGGTACTTACATTGCTTGTACTAAAAAATACAATTAATCATGCATTAAAGAATATAGAGCTGCATTAATGTGTGACTTGTACATCTGCCAGGAGTTTAGCTTTAAAAATGCTCAATTTAGCATTGATGTATAATTGCTAAAGAACCATTACAACATTTCAAAACATTCACTTAGGATTTTGTGGGCTACGTGTGAACTTGCGTAATAATTAGCAAAACATATTACAGAGCGTTTGATTAATCTGATGTAAAACACTTTCACTAATACATAATGAAATATGTTTTTTTCAGTAGTCACATATGACAAGAAAATCTGTTTAGTGCTGAGTTACCAACATGATACAAAGTGTTTGAATGTGGCAGACATAAAACAGAATAAATATCCTCAGCTGTAGACTGTAGTGCTTACCATTTAGAATAGAATACGTGGTGAGTTCTGAAAAGTGAAAGCCTAAAGCCCCATGCACACAGGGTGCTTAGCGTTTGGCAGAGGTGGAGGGCACAGGTGCCCTCTCCAGCCCTCCTGATGTCATCCTTTCACATTTTATAAGAGGCTGACAGCAGCTGTGGCTGGATGGTGCACCTAGAGGTACAAATGAATATATTTGAGGCATTCGTCCCTGGGCAAATACAGGCCTAAACATTCATGTCACTGGGTGCACCATCCAGCCGCAGCAGCTGTCAACCTCTGAGAAAATTAACTCAGGAACCTGTGCCAAAAAACAGCAAGAAGAGGGCAAAAGACTAGTCACAATCTTAAGTGTTTCTCCCAGCAGATGATTTTACCAATTACTAACATACCATTTACTGTATCTCTGTGTGTGGGGTGGCCATCTTGGTAAAGGGCAGGTTTTGCTTCCTGATGTCAGAACAGTGAACAGCACAGTAGTGATATCACCAAATCTCCTGAGAATAGCAGTCAGAGACAGCAGTGTTTTAGGTCTCAAACTGCAGATATACAGCTATGAGACAATTGGCATAGGAATGCCTTGGCACTTGCACATACCAGAAAGTGCACTGGTATTTTTTACCAGATTAATGCTTAGGCACAATTAACATTTCTAGATGTTCCTTATAGCATAGCAGATCTTCACTTTTTGAGTTCTTGAGTTCAAGCCCACATTAAAGACTAACCCCAATCAAAACATTTTGTTTAGTTAAAAGAAGAGGGGGCGTATAACTTCTCTCAGGTTTTTGCTATTGCTATCAGTGTTTCCCTGTTGGAAAGATTTACCTTGCTTCCTGCTAGAGCAGGAAGTTGCAGAGAATCTTTCCAACAGGGAGACAAAAACATGTTTTTAGCATAGTCAAGAACTCTTCAGGGCAGGAAGTATATGACCCCCCCCCCCCCCCCCAATGTGGCCACAGATAAGAATTTATGTCTGGCAAAAATTTTAGCTCCAGGAATTAGAAGAAAATGTACCTTGCAGTGCCCCCTCACAATTCAAGGGTTAAATGCTTTGGGGTAGAAGAACAAGCATCATTGCTTACCCCATCCCTAGCTCTGGTGCTGCCATCATCCCCAGAAGCTGTGGTTTATGGGTGATCCCCTGGAGCGCATCATGTACAATGTAGAGCAATTAACCCTGCATTGTATGTGGAGAAGCAAGCATGCAAGCACGTCCATAAGTAAGTTAGAGAGGAGGCTGTAGGGGCTGGTTGGTCACACCTCAGAAGTAACCCTGCTGGAGCGCAGAATACCAATAACCAATTCCAGCTCCCCTAGACATAATAATAATTTAACCCTTGCAGTGTGAAGGGGGTTTACTGCAAAGGATTTTTTTTCATTGTGCTCTGAGCTGGCATCTAACTATTCCACACTCTATCCAAAGCTTTAAAAATAATTAAAGTTTGGCTTTAAGGTGGCCCTAACAGCTGAAACTCTGTAAGACAAAGAAAAACTTTTTTTATACTTTTGAACCCCCTTGGGGAAGAATTTGATTTTTTTCTCAGGCTTGTATATCCCTATGCGGCTCTACAGTATCTCACAAAAGTGAGTACACCCCTCACATTTTTGTAAACATTTTATTCTATCTTTTCATGTGACAACACTGAAGAAATGACACTTTGCTACAATGTAAAGCAGTGAGTGTACAGCTTGTATGACAGTGTAAATTTGCTGTCCTCTCAATATAACTCAATACACAGCCATTAATGTCTAAACCACTGGCAACAAAAGTGAGTACACCCCTAAGTAAAAATGTCCAAATTGGACCCAAAGTGTCAATACTTTATGTGGCCACCATTATTTTCCAGCACTGCCTTAACCCTCTTGGGCATAGAGTTCACCAGAGCTTCACAGTTTGCCACTGGAGTCCTCTTCCACTTCTCCATAATGACATCAGGGAGCTGGTGGATGTTAGAGAACTTGCGCTCCTCCACCTTCCGTTTGAGGATGTTCCACAGATGCTCAATAGGGTTTAAGTCTGAAGACGTGCTTGCCCAGTCCATCACCTTTACCCTCAGATTTTTTAGCAAGGCAGTGGTCGTCTTGGAGGTGTGTTTGAGGTCGTTATCATGTTGGAATACTGCCCTGTGGCCCAGTCTCTGAAGGGAGGGGATCATGCTCTGCTTCAGTATGTCACAGTACATGATGGCATTCATGGTTCCCTCAATGAACTGTAGCTCCCCAGTGCCAGTAGCCCTCATGCAGTCCAGACCATGACACTCCCACCACCATGCTTGACTGTAGGCAAGACACACTTGTCTTTGTGCTCCTCACCTGGTTGTCGCCACACACGCTTGACACCATCTGAACCAAATAAGTTTATCTTGGTCACATAGGACCACAGGACATGGTTGCAGTAATCCATGTCCTTAGTCTGCTTGTCTTCAGCAAACTGCGGGCTTTCTTGGGCATCATCTTTAGAAGAGGCTTCCTTCTGGGATGACAGCCATGCAGACCAATTTGAGACAATGTGCGGCTTAAGGTCTAAGCACTGAAAGGCTGACCCCCCACCCCTTCAACCTCTGCAGCAATGCTGGCAGCACTCATACGTCTATTTCCCAAAGACAACCTGGATATGACACTGAGCATGTGCACCCAACTTCTTTGGTTGACCGTGGCGATGCCTGTTCTGAGTGGAACCTGTCCTGTTAAACCGCTGTATGGTCTTGGCCACCGTGCTGCAGCTCAGTTTCAGTGTCTTGGTAATCTACTTATAGCCTAGGCCATCTTTATGTGGAGCAACAATTCTTTTTTTCAGATTCTCAGAGAGTTTTTTGCCATGAGGTGCCATGTTAAACTTCCAGTGACCAGTATGAGAGAGTGAGAGTGATAACACCAAATTTAACACGCCTGCTGCCCATTCACACCTGAGACCTTGTAACACTAACGAGTCACATGACACCGGGGAGAGAAAATGTGACTCGTTAGGCCCAAATATCCAATTGGGCCCAATTTGGACATTTTCACTTAGGAGTGTACTCACTTTTGTTGCCAGTGGTTTAGACATTAATGGCTGTATGTTGGGTTATTTTGAGGGGACAGCAAATTTACACTGTTAAACAAGCTGTACACTCACTACTTTACATTGTAGCAAAATGTAATTTCTTCAGTGTTGTCACATGAAAAGACAGAATAAAATATTTACAAAAATGTGAGGGATGTACTCACTTTTGTGAGATACTGTATCTTTTCTACTCTCAAAAAGTGGCTGTATAGCTACTGGATCACTTTTAAGGCTCATTTACACTTTCTTTGGCTTCAACACACATTAAAGCTCCTACTGCTTCAACAAGCTTTTATGATGTGTTTTGATACTTCGGTGGTGCTTCGATGAGGCTTTGGTGGTGCTTCGATGAAGCTTCAGTGGTGCTTCAGTGATGCTCTTTTGAAGCTTTGTTGAAGCTTGGCAGATGCCCTGTGTGTTTGTTGATATCTCACACCTGCAATTTCTCCAAAACAAAGCAAAGCTAAAGCTGAATTAAAGCCTCTCAAAAGCCGCAGGTGCTTCAAGCGAACTTCAAACAAGCTTTGTCATACACTTCAATGGAGGCTTTGAAGACGCTTTGAAGAACCACTAAAGCTACATGGAGTATAGTTTTTGAAGCAAAGCCAAAGCAAAGCAAAGCAAACACAAGGTGTAAACAGGACTGTAAGCTAACCATTTTATTTAGTGACATGAGCTTTGACTGGCGTTAAGAGAGCTTTAGCAAAGCCTGTCTGAAGCCCTATTTTGAAGCAAGTGTAAAATAGCCCTTAATCTTTTTTTATCATTGTCTCCTCTCTTTCTGAACAAACATCAAATTTTATTTGTTTTCCATTTTTATGTTATTTTACCACTATGGGCTCATTTACACTTGCGTTGTCTTCAATGCAAATGAAAACTCTTACTGCTTCATCAATCTTTTATGATGTATTTTTGATGCTTCAGTGGTGCTTCAATGAGGCTTCGATGGTGCTTTGATGAGGCTTTGGTGGTACTTCAATGAAGTTTTGGTGGTGCTTCGATGAAGCTTCAGTGATGCTCTTTTGAAGCTTTGATGAAGCTTGGCAGACACTGTGTGTGTGTGTGTGTGCAGATATCTCATACCTGCAATTTCTCCAAAACAAAGTGGAACTAAAGCTGAATGAAAGCCTCTCAGATGCCACAGGTGCTTAAAGCGAACTTCAAACAAGCTTTGTCGTAGAGCCCTGTGGAGGCTTTGAAGATGCTTTCAAGCACCACTAAAGCTACATGGGGTATAGCTTTTGAAGTGAAGCCAAAACAAAGCAAACACAAGGTGTAAACAGGACTGTATGCTAACCATTTTATTTAGTGACATGAGCTTTGACTGGCGTTAAGGGCTAGTTTACATTTGATTCAAAACAGGGCTCCAGGCAGGCTTTGTTAAAGCTCTCTTAACGCCAGTCAAAGCTCCTGTCACTAAATAAAATGATTAGCTTACAGTCCTGTTTATACCTTGTGTTTGCTTTGCTTTGCTTCAGCTGTGCTTCGGCTTTGCTTCAAAATTTACACCCCATTTAGCTTTAGTGGTGCTTCAAAGCGTCTTCAACGCCTTCATTGAAGTCTATGACACCTGCGGCTTTTGAGAGGTTTTAATTCAGTTTTAGCTTTGTTTTGTTTTGGAAAAATTGCAAGTGTGATATATCAACAAACACACAGGGCACCACCGAAGCCTCATTGAAGCACCGGCAAAGCCTCAAAAACACATCATAAAAGCGTGTTAGGAGCTTTAATGTGCGCTGAAGCCAAAGCACGTGTAAATGAGCCCTAAGAGAGCTTTAACAAAGCCTGTCTGAAGCCCTGTTTTGAAGCAAGTGTAAACTAGCCCTTACAATTTCACCAACAGCCTGCTTCTAAGAGGAAACAAATTCATATGCTGCTATTACTCTAAACCAGCCCTTCTCAGCAGTTTACTGCCAAGGAACCTGTGAAACAATTTCATTGGTGTCATACTGCTGGCAGTGACCCAGAACTATGCAGGTACCATCAAATGGAAGGTCAACCTGCCAAATAAACCCCTAGCAACTTCTAGAAAAACCTTGGTTGAGAATGGCTACCCTTCGACAGATTTAAAAGATAATAATAAATGCCTCGCTGTAATCCTTAATACATCATTAATGTGATATTAAAGGTATTTTTTAAATGTTTTAAAAATAACAAACATGTTATACTTACCTGCTCTGTGCAATGGTTTTGCACAGTGCAGCCCTGATCCTCCTCTTCTCGGGTTCCCCGCCGGTGCTCCTGGCCCCTGCTATTTTCCGAGTGCCCCATAGCAAGCACATTGCTGGATCACAATTGGGCTTAGTTAGTATTGGGGGGGGGGATGTGGGGGAGCTGCATACTTCATTCTTCATCCTTTAGCACCACTTTAAATGTATTTCGCAAGCAGTGTAAATATCTAAATTGACCTGGAATCAGTCCCTGCAGTCTACGTCCAGGATAACCTGACTCTAGAGGTAGTAGGTTGATTGATGCTGCTCATTAGACTGAGGACTTCTAGCATCAAAAAATATTGCCGAGAACATTTTTGGTTTGAAGCTGAATAGTACAACAAAACTGGTTTTGTTATTTTATCTTTTAATGTGCTATTCATTGGTATCTAGTATATTTTACCTTTAGTTCTGCTTTAACTGAGAGTGGCAATGTTACCATACTTAGTCTACAGAAGGCCACATTAACACAACCGTAAAAAAATACATTTACAAGCATTTTTTTATTTACAGATCTGCATGCAGCTGCATTGTTTTCAATGGAGACATTCATACAAGTGTGTAAAAATTCACTGCATTCAGATCTGTAACACAAAATCCAAAATTCTGCATCTGAGGACATACGTATGTTAGATACGGGTATTAGGAAAAAAAAAAGCAGGACAATTTTATGTAGGCATTTACAGGAACATTTGTGCAAAAAAAAACATTTGTAAGAAGATCAGTAACATTTTTACGCCCATGTGAATGTAGCCTAAAACTGGGCATATACACTCTTGTTTATGAAATGGTAAAAATAGTTTTGCTATTTAAAGACTGTTGCTAAGTTTACTTTGTTACTGAAGAATAAAATAAACAACGTGACTCTAGGTCGTCATGGAACAGTTCCCAAATTATATTGCAGAAACATAAGTATGAGCATAGGTCAACAAAGCTAAGACTCTGCTATGTAACATACAGGAAATGCTTGTTTATCTGTTTTCCTTAGTCTTAGATAAATGAAATGGACTTGCATCAGTTCAGCTGTGAACAGAACTTCAAGCACTAAAGTCATGTCAGTATGTGCTAGACCATCCTTTTTCAACCAGGGTGCCCAGACACCCTAGGATGCCTTCGGGGTTCCTTCAGGGGTGCCTTGGCAAAATGCCTAAAAAGTGTACAAGCCAGTGGGTAGATGCTTTTAGTTACTAAAATGCCTGCTTTCAGTTACTCAAAGCCATGTGTTTTCATTGTGCACCATTACAACCTTCTAGCCACCAGTGTCCTAACAATCAATGACATCATTGGTTGATAAGTAGGATGTTAGGTGTAATATCCTTGTTTGCTCTACCCCTGCCCCTCTTCATCAGCATTGGGGTCACATTAGCTTAGAGTTAGGGAGAGAAACTGATGGAGAAAAAAAACATTGGAATACTAGCCAGTAGCAGTGTGCAAAGGTGTATTGGCTTTTGAAAAATAAATCACCTCTAATGGTGGGTGTCTTATATCCGTGGAAGTTGCTGCATTATGTAAAACTATTAGTTCAGTTTTTACATTTTTGAATGGGGTGCCTCAAGGCTGTGCTGAGTTTTAAAGGGTGCCTCAACTGAAAAAAGTTTGAGAAACACTGTGCTAGACTGTAGGTTGGAAAATTCAAAGGATACCCATCATATTTAGAATGCAGCATGAGTAAAAGGTGAATTGGAATATATAGTTAATGTCACAGGCACTGTTAACAAAAATATCACCTATTTAATCCCTCATCATCTAAATGTAAAATAAAATAGCATGAATGATTGCACTCAATTACATGCAATCATCCGAAGCTAATAAGAGGCATACAACACTTTTTATGAAATACTGCACTGCTCAAACTACATTCCTAGCAGCACGGTGAGCATGCTCTGTGCCAGTAATGGGCAGTTTTTTCCTCACTCTCATCATCAATATTTATATTATAGCGTTTGCTGGAATGCTATTAGAGCAAGCCTGCAAGTAATTTCCTATAATATAAACTACTATGCATTCTGGAGTCATTAGCCACATAGATAGCATTTCTATCTTACCAAACATGGTAAAATGTATTATTTCATGCACTGTGACTGTTAAAATTGCACAATGCGGTATTTGAAAGCAGACTGTCATTATTTTTATGGTTTCTCATGAAAAATCCTGCCTTGTATGGGGATTGTTGAAAGGAGCCTTTAACACTTCACTTATACATGTAGTTATGTTTTTCTCTTTCATTGTTCCATGTGAAAAGAAGATAATGCGTCTGCTGTTTTGTTTTGTGCTCACTATAACTCATGCATGCACCAGTTGTCCAAGGCTGCCAGGATTGCATTTCTGCTTAACATTGATTTACTTCTGTTCAGAGCGAAATTGGCATAGTTTACATGGTAAATTCTTTCCCAGGAACGAGCTCTAATAGTTGTCATTTTTCTGCTCTGCCATACTGAAAATTGAAACTGTACAATAATTGCTCTGAGTTTTCTTCTCCTGCAGCACTGTGTAAACCAACATATTGTGCTGTGTATGTTTGTGCCAGGTTTGCATGCTAGATTTCAGATTTCCATTTGTTATTATTATTATTATTATTATTATTAACACGTTTAGAAAAATACTTTCATTAAAAAGTGATTATGTTTGATGACATAAATGAAATACATATTTTGCATTACTGTTTTAAGAAGCAAGCAATTGTACCCCTAAGTGATATTTCAGTCAGAGCTGAAGTTTTATGTACTTGGAGGCTTCTATCTTTCTTCCATATTTCTTTATCTAGCCCTTACCCACCATTAATTTTTGGGTATTTCATACTTCCCAACTTTTGAACTTCAGAATGAGGGACACTTGAGGGAGGAAGTGACCTGCAGTGCATGTAGAGGGCCGCCGCAAAATGTGGGTGTGGCCAAATTATTAAAAGTGTGAGGGGATTAAGGCATGTGGTTAAACAAAACCCCAGCCTCCTTGTACCTATCAATTATGCTTTGATTGCTTTGTCTGAGCTTACCTTAAAGATGAACTTCATTAACCACTTGAATACAGGACGTTTATACCCCCTTCCTGCCCAGACCAATTTTCAGCTTTCAGCGCTCTCACGCTTTGAATCTCAATTGCTCTCTCATGCTACACTGCACCCATACAAAATTTGTATCATTTTTTTCCACACAAATAGAGCTTTCTTTTGGTGGTATTTAAGAACCTCTGGGTTTTTTATTTTTTGCAACATAATTGAAAAAAGTGCGAAAATTTTGAAAAAAAAACACTTTTTTT
>BLSH010475851.1:1768441-1797133 GCA_018402905.1 Glandirana rugosa
GGTGAAAAAAATGTTTTTTTATATTTTTTTTTTGGATTTGTATTTTAGGAAAAAGTAAGAAATTTGGGGTTTTTTTTCAAAATTGTTGCTCTTCTTTTGTTTATAGCGGCGATCAGAAATGACGCAGCGGTGATCAAATACCTCCAAAAGAAAGCTCTATTTGTGGGAAAAAAGGACGCAAATTTCGTTTGGGTACAACGTCGCACGACCGCGCAATTTTCAGTTAAAGTGACGCAGCGCCGAATCGCAAAAAGGGCTCCGGTCCTAAAGCTGGAAATCCTTCCGGGGCTGAAGTGGTTAATAGTGAACCTACACACACAAAAAAAATTGTGGGAATTCTGCCTAAAGATATATACTATACCCAAGATGACAGTCCAGAATGGATGTCAAGGTGGACCCCACAGAAAATAAAACACATAAAGGCCTGGGGTCCCCCCAGGTTTTTTTATTAAAAAAAATACCCTTCCCCCCAAAAAAAATCCATACCATTCCTGTATATTAGCATGCAGCTTGGCAGGCAAGGAAAGGGGGGGATAAGTGCTCATGCTGTTTCCTTCCATTGATGATTCAGTACACCGAGTGAGTGTTGTCAACTTAGCACAGCAAATGTGCTACTGGCAACAGAAAAGGAAATGTAAAAAAGAAATATAATGTATCCACCACTTCAAAGGAGTCCACGCACACTAGAAGCTTAACATTTTTAGCATTAGCATTTTTTTTTCTGTTCCTAGAAGCTAAATAGTGTTATCCCACATGTTCATGTACACTACTTCAGGTTATTAGTGTTTTTACAGCTTCAACGTCTAGGAGGAGAAAAAAGATAGTTTTATAGAGTTTCTTGGAGCGTTATTTCATCATAAAAAAATACTGAGCGCTCATAAATGCTCTTAAAAGATGATAAACACTACTAATAGCATTTTGTGCATTTTTTTTTAAAGGAACTGCAAAAAGCTAATATAATACTAACACTCCTAAACTCTTCTAAAAAAAACTGCTATTACCAGTGCCTTTTATCCAGCATTTTTCCAGCTTTTTTTTTAGATTTGGATACAATATAGGGCAGTCTAAGAACATTTCACTGACTAATTGGTATTCAACAAAACTCAGATACTTCCCAATGGAGGATAAAGCCCTCCCGGGGAGTAACGTAGTATTTAATGAATGGCAAAACATGGCTTAGATAATCGGCTCAATGCATGTCTTTAATAGTATCAAAACTGATAAAACAAACTAACAATTAGTTACTAAGTTGCTATATGAAAAGAAGACAGTGGATCTAACTCAATGTACCAGCACCATGTGCAGTGTGTCTAAACTAGAAACAGAAAATAAAAAACACCACATATAAAAAAAAAAACAAAAAACAAACTCTAGGTCACCTAAAGCAACCAGACGCCATAGTTGATGTGAGATTTACACCACAGCTTGGAAATCATGCATTGAGTCTAGCAATAAAATAAAAAATGCTGTGTGTAAAAATCACAATAGTCCCAGGGCTCATGAAGCAAGCTACCTATACAGGGTGGGCCATTTATATGGATACACCTTAATAAAATGGGAATGGTTGGTGATATTAACTTCCTGTTTGTGGCACATTAGTATATGTGAGGGGGGAAACTTTTCAAGATGGATGATGACCATGGCAGTCATTTTGAAGTCGGCCATTTTGAATCCAACTTTAGTTTTTTCAATAGGAAGAGGGTCATGTGACACATCAAATGTATTGCGAATTTCACAAGAAAAACAATGGTGTGCTTGGTTTTAACGTAACTTTATTATGAGCTCCAGCTCATCTATTCGACTCACACTGCACAACAACATGGGCTTTTCCATTTAGGTAGTAGTCTGTGTGTGTGTGTGCCATTCATGTTGACTCTATGTTCATACTGCCGTTAGTGAAACCGCACTGCTCATCGCAGGTTAAACCGGCACAACATCACGTTGCTGTATGATCACGGCTATGGTGGAGATGGTCTTCCCACATTCCTCAGCTAGGAAGGCATGGTCCTGAGGGCATGGACGGCTAGTGTACCATGACGTGTAGGTGACGTCAACACATTTTGCTTACATACAAGTGTAGCTTTGTGGTATTGCCTGAGTATTACCTGCTCAACTTTTGCTGCTGCCACTAAGGCGATTTGGTTGCCTTTATTGTTTGTTTTACTTGTGTGATTATATTAACCACTTGACCTCTGGAAGGTTTTACCCCCTTCATAACAAGGCCATCTTTTGCTATTCAACACTGTGCTAACTTAACTGGCAATCGCGTGGTCATGCAACACTGTACACAAATGAGAGGGGGTGGGAGCGGCTGGCTCAGGTACTCGGCGGTGCACCAGGAGGCTGAACCAGCTGCCTGTAAGGCATCTGGGTGGATCCCAACATCATTGTCGGGATCCCTTCAGAGTTTGGAGCAGCTTTGGCCATAATTCTCTTTTAATGGCAGAGCAAGCTGTTACTGTTCAGGGTTTCCTGTTCTTATACCCAACCATCTGATTACTCCATCACTGTAGTCCAGTATTCAGAAGTAAGGGGTTGGCTGGATATGCCAATGATGATATCAAATTCCTAATATGCTCCTGTGAAGCTAGAAGAACAGAGTGTGAGTGGGCACAGTCAAATGTGCTGAAGGGGAGTCTTCCTCACTTTGTGAGATTTCCTCTAACTTCTTGTTGCATCTATGGGACAGGACGTGAAGGTAAATTTCCCCAATGGTACACTGGTGGCAAAAAATAACCTGGCAAGGGTTGTAATCCTCCCCTGCTCTCTCAAAATTGCTTTTAGAATTACTAAGTTTAGCCAAATTGCAAACTGTTGTAGTATGTTGTGTTTGATAGCTATATTTAATGTTATATAGTAAGAGGACAACGTACAGTGGTATTAAAACCAAAACCAAAAATGTAACATGTTGCAGTTTACCAATTCTTAGATGGTGTGGCTGCATTATTTTTTCATTTTTTAGGATTTTTCCCTTTATTTCCCCTGTTGATCCTGCCTGTAACACACTTTCTGTCTTAGGGCACTTTCACACTGGGGGCGGTGGGGCGGTAGCAGTAAATCTCGACTAGTTTCAGCAGGGACTTAACGCTGTTATAGCACCGCGGTGCACTTTTACCCCCCCCACAAGGGGTTAAAATGGGGTTAAAAGCGCAGACACTCCACGTTTCTGAGGCGGTATGCAGCCGCTTCGGAAGCACTGCCCCATTGTTTTCAGGGGTGGTGGAGGAGCGGTGGAGGAGCACTCCAGATTCCACATTGGGGTGGATTGGGGGGGATTTATGAGGCGCTTTACAGGCGTTATTTTTAGCTAAATAGCGCCTGTCATGCACCTCAGTGTGAAAGTAGCCTTAGAGTGTCTGCATTCTGGATGAAGTAGTAAAGCAGGCACCTTTGGACAGCAGCATTGTCAGTCCCAGGAGAGGGTAATGTTGAACTAGCAGACTTGATTAACAAATTTAAGTTGAACAGCAGACTTGATAATGGGAATGAGCTCTGGACTTGAATAACAAGTTGAAGTTGCATTTCAGCTAACACTTCATAAGCAGTTCATTGTAAGCACACCTGTCAGTGTTAAATGGTTTGTCACATCCCCTTAACTGTTGCGTTGTCTGGAGAGCTTGGCTTTTTAAAGTCGGTTGAAAAATAACAGACTTACTGGCTAGATTAGCAGGTGAAAATAAAGGCAAAACGCATAATAAAAATGAATAGAGCCACCACATCTAAGCATTGATGAGCTGCAATTTAATATGTTTTTGTTTTTGGGTTTAATACCACTTTAACAGCCCAGAAGCCTGTGATTTTTTGGGTTAATAGACCCTATTTTAACCACTTGCCCACAGCTGATCGGCATTTGACGGCGACAAGGTGGCTCTGTAACGCGGATCGCCGTCATATGTCCGGGGAGGGCCAGGGAGCGGGTGCGGCGGATTCGATCTCCGCCGGCCACCCACGATGCCCCCCCCCGGAGTGATCACAGCCTTGCTCTACATGGAAGCTGTGATCGCTTCCCTTCCCCAGCTAGGTCAGTCCCCCCACAGTTAGAACACGCCCAGGGAACACTGTTAACCCTTAGAGCGCCCCCTGTAGGTTAACCCCTTCACTGCCAATGGCATTTACACAGTAATCAGTGCATTTTTATACCACTGATCGCTGTATAAATGCCAATGGTCCCAAAAAAGTGTCAAAATGGTCCGACATGTCCGCTGAAATATCGCAGTACCGCTAAAAATCCCAGATCACCGCCATTACTAGTAAAAAAATAAAAAATAAAAAACCTCAGAAATGAATTCTCATCATCCGTAAACGCGACCACTTTTGCGCAAACCAATCAATAAACGCCGATTGCGATTTTTTTTATCACAAATATGAGGAAGAATATAAATTGGCCTAAACCGATGAAAAAAAATGTTTTTTTATATTTTTTTTTTGGATTTGTATTTTAGCAAAAAGTAAGAAATTTGGGTTTTTTTGCAAAATTGTCACTCTTCTTTTGTTTATAGCGGCGATCAGAAATGACGCAGAGGTGATCAAAAACCACCAAAAGAAAGCTCTATTTGTGGGGAAAAAAGGATGCAAATTTCGTTTGGGTACAATGTCGCACGACGGCGCAATTGTCAGTTAAAGCGACGCAGCGCCGAATCGCAAAAAGGGCTCTGGTCCTAAAGGGGGAAATGCTTCCGGTCCTTAAGTGGTTAAATACAAATTCCTCTTTCCCTCTTGATGTTTTTCATGATGCATCTCAAATGAATTTATTGATTAGCTTTAACATGTGCACGTGGCTCTTTTATGTATTCTAGATATGTATTATTTATATTATTGTGGAGCTTGGTATCATTGCAATATGCCTTTACATTCAGAATAAGATTATGTGGTTGATATACTAAAGGCAAATATTGTAAGTTGTCCACTTAGCAAGTGCAACTGCAGTCATTTTCCCCAGATCTTAGTAAATGTGGTAAAGTTCTGCTGATTTCCATCATCTAGTCGTGTGCAAGGAAAAATGCTGTCTTTCTAAACTTACTTTACACCTGATTAGGTATGCTTTACAAAGTGAAGATTCTCCACATTCACTAAGCTATGGGTAAAATTAGTGCAACTGCACTTGAAAAGTGCACAGTCTATTTGTTTTTAGTAAATCAACCCCTAGGTGTTTTAGGTGCTTTGAGTTCTGTATAAATTTAAACTAAAACCTGGGGCCATTTGTGCGCTGGGTCAGATATTGATCCTTGTAGCTAGAAGCGATCATGCACAAGAGCATGATAATGTCATGGTTTGGAAAATGACACACTCAATAAATGAAGTCCCAGTTCAGTCTACCTGCCCACTTGAATTTTATGAAAGTTTAGCAAGTGGGCAACTGGCATTAGAAGAGAAATGACACCAATTTGTCGAGGGGGGGATTGCAGATGGGAACTTTGTGACTCTTGTATGTACCTTGTATAAACATTGTAAAACACATGTGCACATATTTGTTTTTGTACATATTTCCTGTCAGAAATTTAGGTATACAGTACCTAGCAGTGAACAGTGGCGGCCCATCCATTTGGGGGGGGGGTGGGGCACGGGCACTGCCCCTCCAAGCTATTCACAAAAGAAAGTGTTAATTTTAAGAGTGTCCAGGATCCGGCACACATAGCAGTCTATGGGAAGCTTTCCCAGCTTGCAATCAGCTGATTGCAAATGGGAAGCTAATTTGGCCGTGTTTAGGGAGTGTTCGGGGTAAGCGATGTGCCTGCAAACACTCCCACTCTACACTTTGTCTCTGGCCTCCTTTCCTTTTTTTTTAATTGGCGGGGACCAGGGAACAGTGGACGATACTTTTTGCAGCACAGTGGCGTATATTATGGTTTCCTGGCCATCACTCACTATGCTGTGTGAAGTGGAGCTCAGTGAACTGTGCGTGTGGGTGTGGTAGATCCAATTAGGAAGGTCTGAGCAGGCGTCTGTGATTCCGGCGGCTAACGGTAAGTGCCGGCACTGCAGGCCACAGGCTCAGCCTTGTAGAGTGCACTCCTACTCTCTCAGTCTAGCTGCCCCTCCGCTCCACACACTTCCCTGGCCTGTGCTTCTTAGTCATTCTCCACTCAGACTGGGTCCAGGTCAGGGGCGGATGATTGCACGGCTGGACTGGAGCATGAAGATGACATTTTGAGGATTATTTACTGCCATGTGATGTCCAATCAGGAGATGTCACTGACTCACTACTACTGCTAATCATCACTAACACTATCACTACTACCACCGTCATCACTACTACTACCATCATCATCACTGCTACTACTACCACCATCATCACTACTACTATTACCACCATCATCACTACTACCACTACTACTACCACCATCATCACTACTACTATAACCATACCCTGATCTGTGAGGCTGAGCTATATACCCTGATCTGTAATGCTAAGCTATATACCCTGATCTGTGAGGCTGAGCTATATACCCTGATCTGTAATGCTGAGCTATATACCCTGATCAGTAATGCTGAACTATATACCCTGAATTGTAATGCTGAGCTTTATACCCTCATCTGTGAGGCTGGGCTATATACCCTGATCTGTAATGTTGAGCTATATACTCTGATCTGTAATTCTGAGCTATATACCCTGATCTGTAATGCTGAATTATATACCCTGATCCGTGAGGATGAGCTGTATACTATGTCCTGTGATGCTGGGGCTGTATACTCCTGACACTATGGGGGGAAGCAAGTGGAATACAGGGGATGGAGTGGGTGGATTCTTTAAGGGATGGGGCTTATGAGAAGTGGCAGTGGTCAAAAAGGAAGGGTGGGCTCTGGCGCCCCCCTCCCCATTGTATAACTACACTTTTGCAGCCAAAATGTTCCACACTCTTTAGTTTAAGAAAAAAGACATGCTTATGAAAAGTAAATGTGTACATAAATAAAGGCCCACATCTGGATGTAGAGATTCAGAAATAACAACAACCCTTTTGTTGGAAATAATGCTGTTTTTACTAACTTACACATATTTTCTATTGCAGATTGGCAGATTGCAACACTCGCTTTACTACTAGGTGGTGCAGCCATCATTCTAATTGCATTCCTGGTTGGTCTCATTTCCATATGTGTGGGATCTCGCCGGCGGTTCTACAGGCCCGTGGCGGTCATGTTGTTTGCAGCAGGTAACTTAGTCTTATTGTTACAGATGCAGAAGCTGCACATTCTAACATTTAAATATGAAAGTATTTTATGTAATATGTGGAAGGCCTTATATATACCTGTCAGAAGAATAATGTGACATTGTTTTTGCATACAGAAAATAAATTCTGTTACCATACTATTAATATCATTAACAATCTTCTCACAAAAAAAAATATATGTCAAATTACCTTGTTTCATCTGCCTGTAGTTATTGATGATAGTGTGATCTTGAACAGACCTGACATTGTGGCAAGATGCCATCAACATGGATCTGTTATCAGCAGCCCCATGCAGACAGAGCTGTCACTCAAATGACACTTTGTGGTATACTCCTGCTATCATTTATTAATGTTTGAGGTACACTGAACAGCCTCTCAATTGTCTGCTGAAAAGGAAGAGAGGATCATAGCAGGAGCTCTCATACAGCAGATCAATGCCAGTAGCACCACCTCCACTCTGTGTATAATACGATCAGCGTCTGCTTTGTTTACAATTTTTGTGCACTGCTTGACTATGTGACTCTGCTCCAAATGACTTTGCTGTTTAATTACTTCTTGAATGTACAGATAATACATCTCTGATCTTAGAAAGGTACAAAAGGACAGGGTGTTGAGGTTAGTAGGATCAAACAAAAACACTTTATTAAAACAAAGCACACTTAAAAGTCCAGCGTGAACGGCAGCTGAGATGGTACAGATGAACATGCACATACAGGGCAGATCAAGCAGCATTATGTGAGTGCATCAATTTTAATTTCCTAAAGTAACTCACCTGTCAGTTTGCTGCTCTGTTAGTGGCTGTAGAAGTCACCATTTTCCTGTTACATCTGGCAGTTTTGAAGCTTACACATACTGCTGCTTGACCGGCCCTGTATGTTCATGTTCATCTGTACCATCTCAGCTGCCTTTCACACACTAAAGCACTGCACCTGAATCCTCCCATGTGCAAGGGATCCTATAAATAGGCCTTTTCTCTGAAGTTTTCTAGCAAAGAAAACTGCTAAGGCTGGCCATACACGGTTCAAATCTTAGCCAGTTCAGCAAAAAACAGCCAAGAGTATTATTATATATGCTCAGCGCTGTCCAAACATGAAATATAAATCCTTAAATCATTAAAGCAAAAAAACACATTTAACCCCTCCAGATCCGCGCTATAGCCGAAGTACGGTTCCAGCACGGTTCTGAATTGCTGGGACGACGTCCATGGACATCGTCCCCTGTGCCTGACCTTGACGGTGACACGCGCGCTGGTGTGCCCGCGGGTTGGGCGGACTCAATGTCCGCTTGAGACCCGCAATCACCTGACAGAGCTGCAGAACCGGGAACAGCCTATGTAAACACGTTCTGTTACAGGGGACATGACAGATCTACTGATCCCTGTCACTGGGATCAGTTAGATCTGTTATGTCCCGTCCAGCCCATCCCCCACACAGTTAGAACACACTTAGGGAACACAGTTAACCCCTTCACTGCCCCCTTAGTGTTAACCCCTTCACTGCCAATGACATTTATACAGTAATCAGTGGACATTTACATTTCTGATCGCTGTATAAATGTCATTGGTCCCAAAAAACTGTAAAAAATGTCCGACATGACCGCTGCAATAACACAGTCCCGATAAAAAACGCAGATCGCCGCCATGAAAAAGTAAAAAAATAAAAATAATCAAAAAAACGCCATAAATCAATTCCCATAGTTTGTAGATGCGATAACTTTTGCGCAAACCAATCAATATACGCCGATTGCGTTTTTTTTTTTACCAAAAATATGTAGAAGAATATATATCGGCCAAAACCCGATGAATAATTTTTTTTTTTTTTGGATTTGTATTATAGCAAAAAGTAAGAAATATTGTTCTTTTTTGCAAAATTGTCGTTCTTTTTTTGTTTATAGCGGCGATCAGAAATGACGCAAAGGTGATCAAGTACCACAAAAAGAAAGCTCTGTTTGTGAGAAAAAAAGGACATTTGGGTACAACATTGCACAACCGCGCAATTGTCATTCAAAATGCGACAGCGCTGAAAGCCGAAATTGGTCTGGGCAGGAGGGGGGTTTAAGTGCCCAGTAAGGAAGTGGTTAAAGCATAATTCCCCTCCTATTGTGCCCTCACTCACAATCATTCTGGTGGGTTAAACGCCTGTATAACAAGGGGCTAATGGTCCTCCAGTTGTTGTTGGGTAATCCTTTCTTCTTCAGACTCCAACAGGTAAGTTATAACTCCTCACAGGTATATGGAAAGATAAATGCGGGAGAGATCAATAGCATAATTCAGTTTTTATTATTAAAAGAGCATAAAAAACAAATTGTGCGTTTACAATGTCCTCCTCTTGTATATAAGCATACTAAATCGCCATTTTGGAACTCAAGTTCTCGATCTGCATTCCAAGGTACGGCCATGGCATCACCGGAAGTGTCCAACCAGCCAAGATTAGTGAACCATTAGTGAGCAGGCTGAATGTACCAAGTTGATCGATGGATCAACTTAGGCACAACCAGCCTGCCGGATTTGCTTGCGATTTGCGATTATCACTAGCGGCAGCTATAGTAGCTAGAATAATCACTGTTTTCTCCCGGCAGAAATGGCTTCCTCTGCCCGCCCCTGCCCCCCCCCCCCCCCCCCTGCCAGGAGAAGCCAATTGCTGATTCCCCTGTCAGCACTCTCTGTGTTGATGGGGGAATAGTGCTAATTTCTCTCCTGCAACCCATGTATGGCTAGCCTAAGTCTAAGTGCAATTTACTCTTCTGCACCTGAAGTGCATTTTAGGCAGGGATGAGTAAATGGTTTCATCCAAAACACATTGTTACATTAACAGAACATATTTGTGGATGGATATCTTTTTTGGGTAAATAAAATATTTTGGTGATGATATAATCATGTATTTGAGGTGTGAATCTCCTTTGCACACACAAAATGAACATACAAGGGTCAACATACATGTAACAAACATTTAAACAAGTTGGGCGGGGGGGGGGGGGTATAACTCAAAAGGAGTGATGACATTGTAAGAGGAATATAGGAAATGAAGTATTTTTATATGTTAATTTCTAAAAATTGAGAACATTTACTTGTAATAAGTTATAAAATACAAGTGTCTTGACAAAAATCTAAAAGGCAGAAAGAGAATGGCAGCTGTATTGGTAAATAAAAACTATAAATTAGAGGTTCAATTTGTCAGTGCAATAAACAACCAAAAGTTCCACATTTTAACCCACTAAGCATTGGCCCTTACTAAACATATCCCCCGCGGAGCAAATGTAATGTATATGTTATCTTTTCCTTTTCAATCTCTCCTCCAAGTTATTGTACAATATAATAGAGTATTGTCAATATTTTTCCTTTGATTTCTATCTGATGACAGAATGCCTGCAACTCCACAGGGCACAGTGTCTTTCTTTTCCCTCCTTTCCCGTGAGTTTCTCTGTACAGCCCTGGCCAAAAGTTTTGAGAATGACACAAATATTAATTTTGACAAAATCTGCTGCTTCGGTTTTTATTATGGCAATTTGCATATACTCCAGAATGTTATGAAGAGTGATCTGATGAATCACAATTAATTTTAAAGTCCCTCTTAGCCATGAAAATTAATTTAATCCCCAAAAAAGCATTTTCACTGCATTTCAGCCCTGCCACAAAAGGACCAGCTGACATCATGCCAGTGATTCTCTCGTTAACACGGGTGGCATTGTTGAAAAGGACAAGGTTGGAAAAGACTCTGTAATGCTGATAGAGTTAGAATAACAGACTAGAAGCTTTAAAGGAGGGTGGTACTTGAAATCATTGTTCTTCCTCTGTTAACCATGGTTACCTGCAAGGAAACACGTGCAGTCATCATTGCTTTTGCACAAAAAGGGATTCACAGGCAAGGATATTGCTGCTACTAAGATTGCACCTAAATCAACCATTTATCGGATCATCAAGAACTTCAAGGAGAGAGGTTCAATAGTTGTAAAGAAGGCTTTAGGGCACCCAGGAAAGTCCAGCCAGTGCCAGGACTATCTTCTACGGTTGATTCAGCTGGGGGATCAGGGCACCACCAGTGCAGAGTTTGCTCAGGAATGGCAATAGTCACGCACAGTGAGGCAAAGACTTTTGGAGTATGGCCTAGTGTTAAGAAGGGCAGCTAAGAAGCCACTTCTCTCCAGGAAACACATCAGGGACAGACTGATATTCTGCAAAAGGTACAGGGATTTGACTGCTAAGGACTGGGGTAAAGTAATTTTCTCTGATGAATCCCCTTTCCGATTGGGGCATCTGGAAAAAACCTTGCCTGGAGAAGAAAAGGTGAGCGCTAACATCAGTCCTGTGTCATGTCAACAGTAAAGCATCCCGAGACCATTCATGTGTGAGGTTGCTTCCAAGTAAGAGTAAGCTCACTCACAATTTTGCTCAAGAACACAGCCATGAATAATGAATGGTAAAAAAATATCCTCCGAGAGCAACTTCTCCTAACCATCCAAGAACAGTTTGGTTATGAAGAATGTCTTTTCCAACATGATGGAGCAGCTTGCCATGAGGCAAAAATGATAACTAAGTGGCTTGGAAAACAAATCATCAAAATGTTGGGTCCATAGCCAGGAAATTCCCTAGACCTTAATCCCATTAACCAGTTCCCGACCGCGCGCCGTGTTTTCACGGCGGCAGTCGGGATGCTGAGCGTGAATCGCCGTAAAAAGACGGCGATCTGCAATCAGCCACTAGGGGGCGCGCGCCCGCCACACTCCTGAGGAGTGTGCCCGTGGCTCGGGTGGACCCGATGTTCGCCGGCGAGCCGCGATGAGCGGCCACAGGGAAAGAACGGGGAACCGCCGATGTAAACACGGCGGTTCCCCGCTCTGTTAGTAGGGGCATGGGTGATCTACTGATCCCTGTCACTGGGATCAGTTAGATCTCTCATGCCCATTGTAGCCCAACCCCCCCACAGTAAGAACACACCCAGGGAACACAGTTAACCCTTAGCTTCCCCCCCCCAGGTTAACCCCTTCACTGCCAATGACATTTATACAGTAATCAGTGGACATTTAAATTCTGATCGCTGAATAAATGTCATTGGTCCCAAAAAAGTGTCAAAAATGTCCGACATGTCCGTCCCAATATCGCAGTACTGCTTATAATCGCAGATCGCCGCCATTACTAGTAAAAAAAAAAAAAATAAAAACAACAGAAATTAATTCGCTCCATTCGTAAACGCGGCCACTTTTGCGCAAACCAATCAATAAATGCAGATTGCGATTTTTTTCTTTATTACAAATATGAGGAATTATATAAATTGGCCAAAAACAGTGAAAAAAAATGTTTTATATTTTTTTTTGGATTTGAATTTTAACAAAAAGTAAGAAATTTTTTTTTTTTTGCAAAATGGTCGCTCTTCTTTTGTTTATAGCGGTGATCAGAAATGGCGCAGAGGCGATCAAATACCACCAAAAGAAATCACTATTTGTGGGAAAAAAAGGATGCAAATTTTGTTTGGGCGCAACATCGCATGCCGCGTGATTGTCAGTTAAAGCGACGCAGTGCCGAATCGCAAAAAGTGCTCTGGTCCTAAAGCTGGAAAACCTTCCGGTTGGTAAGTGGTTAAGAAACTGTGGTCAATACTCAAGAGGCGGTGAACAACCCCACAAATTCTGACAGACTTCAAGCATTGACTATGCAAGAATGGGCTGCCATCAGTCAGGATGTGGCCCAGAAGTTGATTGACAGCATGCCAGGGCAAATTGCAGAGGTCTTGAAAAAGAAGGGTCAACACCGTAAATATTGACTCTTTGCATAAACTTAATGTATTGTCAATGAAAGCCTTTGACACTTATGAAATGCTTGTAGTTATACTTCAGTATACCATAGTAACATCTGACAAAAATATTTAAAACACTGAAGCAGCAGGCTTTGTGAAAATTAATATTTGTGCCATTCTCAAAACATTTGCCCAGGGCTGTACTAACACTGACAAAATTATTTGTGGCAAGCCAGGGGTTAGAGATGGCTGTATCCTGCTCATATACTGACTTTGACTCTGTAGAGTATACCTTCAGCCTAAAAGAGTAATCATACTTCAAGTACTGCAAAGTAGTATGTGAATGGAAGATTTGACAGGCGCTTTATCATTGACATGAGCACTTTGCCTTCTGCTAGGCAAAGCAGTGGCAACACATTTAGTATGGCCTATTCAGCAGTGTTAAAAAAATTAAAGAAAAAGCTGGGAGCCAAACACCTTCAATCTCTACTTGACTAAGACATGTCTTGGCTAATGCGGCTCTCTAATATTTTGTATATAGATACTCAACTTAACGTTACAGACATCAATAGCTATGAGTACAAGAAATATTTGCAATAAATGAGAATTGAGGTAGGCTCCAGATTTTTTTCCTGTATTCTGTATACTTTAGCAGCATACAAACAAAATACATTGCTGCCATAGCTGCTCCCGAATACATTGGCAGATTAGTTGCTTTTAGAACCATGGAGCCTGCTTTATGCATTATCATTGCAGGCAAAACAGCTCAAACACAGATCCTGCTGCATTGTGCATTTATTTGCATGCAGTTGAGCAGAGATGCCTTGAAAGTGCAGTGTTTAGTAGAAGAAGAGCCTTTCTGCATGAGCCCTAAATGTGATGCTTAAAAATGAGTGATTTGTTATTTAGTTGTATATAACCCATTCAAGCGGATTATGGGAAAAATAAAGAAATTGCTTATGACCAAAATGCTATGAACTATATTTTTCCATGGTATTAGAGGCAAGAAAATGTAAGGCGATTTCAATTTTTGTTAGAATCAGCCTCATATAACCCTGCCCTGTAAAAAAAGAAATTCTGCCGCTCACCATCTGCATTTTGTGAGGTTTCATATACATGTCTCTTGAAAATGACTTTGCTATAGCTGACAGCATTTCTCATTTTATATTCACATATTTTCTGCTTTTGTTGTTCCTCCTTCAACCACTTGAGACAGAAAAATGAATTTGTAAGTGTGAGCCCTTGAAGCAACAATGCCTGGAAGAATTGCAGCTAAAAATAGCTCTTTGCTAACTCACAAAGAGCATCTCTTTCATAGTCGGTAGCAGGATATTCCATGTATTAATGGCACTTACCTGGACTGTGTTGCCTGGACAACAGACACTGAACATTGCTCTAAACCATTTCCTACTGAAGGATCAAGTAATACTTATTCGCTAAGAGGCAAGCACACACCGTTTTTTCTTATTTGGCAAAGATGCTCATAGATAGGAATGTCATTTAGGAATGCTATTATGGTATAGTACCCAGCAATATAGGCGTGATCAGTTTTGGTTCCTAACCATAAACATAATTTTCACTTTCTATATCCTGTTCAAATTAAAACAGGCCATCCCATTTCATATGCTTACATACAACCTCTGACTTTCTTTTAGGATTCAAATGCATTTAGAGACTGTCTAGGAAATCAAATCCTTCCTGTAATTTCTTAGCTGTCTCTGAAATGTCATTACAATTAAATTGGATTGCGTGGAAAAGCTTAAAGTGGATGTAAACCCAATTCATGAAATCTGAGCTGGGCACATACATCTGCAGCGTTTTCTTATCTCTCTTCAAAGCACTAAGTCCCATGGCTTTCTCCTGCTCTGTTCTTCTGTTATCAACATGATAACTTCTGACAAGTTCTCCGTCAACTGTTATAAAAACATAAAACATATATACAAAAAACATATATTTAAAAACATATATACAGTAAAACCAAAAAAATATATGCAGTATGCTTCAGCTTACCAGTCTTTAGATATGGGATCATTAGGTTACAATGCTCATTGACCATCATGTGCCTATGAAGGAGCACTGTTGTCACTCTAGGATAGAACATGTATTCGGATTACAGTACACCACCGTTTTCTTCTTCATCATGAAGGAGATGCAACAGAGGCAGAGGGCACAGCTCACAAGATCTCTGTCAAGATCAACAGGTTTTTTCTCAGTTGAAGAATAGATGTAACAAAACACTTTCAATGGTATGCTATCAGATCAAAAAGGAACAAACAGGAGAAGAGCATTCTTATGGTCTACATACACTTTAAGTAAAAATCTTACAGCGATTTTCATGGGGACAAAAAGAAGCAAGTACAAACACAAGAAAGTGTAAAAAGATATATCTTTACTTATTTGAAGTAGGAAAGCATGACATATAGAAACAAGCATATACAGAAGAAACTGTTATCTGTTTCATTTACTCACTCAATGAAAGACTACATATCTTAAAGAGGAACTCTGTAAGCTTTGCCCCCCCCCCCCCAAAAAAAAAGACGGGCAGAGGTTAAAGGACTTGTCACTGGTATGGCCTGTAGGCTTCCTTTAGCTGCATTTTCCAATTACTGCCTTACTATGCCTTGTTCTGCATTTCTGTGTGAAGGTGGCCATCTTGGTAAAGGCAGGGCTTTGGTTCTGCATATCAGAGCCTACAGCAAGAGAAGAGTGAGCAACACATAAGTAACATCTTCAGATCTTCTGAGACTAGTAAGGAAAGGAAGCCTTAGATCTCACAGTGCACTGCTATTTTTCAGAAGAAATTCCAAAAAGGGTACATTTTCTTAGGAACAATTAACAAATCAATACAAAATCTTTACCTTTTGAGTTCAGGTTCAGCCTTTGCTCGTATAGCACATGACCTACTATCTAACTAATAAAAGTATAATTGGCCAATTATTAAAAACCAAACCATGGCAGCTGCAGGGCAATTGTGTGAGCACCTCCACCCAAAAAAAAAGGGTAACAAAATTGTGCAATATAGTTATGTATACCCCAGTAAGGAGGCACAGTGTATGTGAACTAGGTGACAAAATTAAAGCATCTCCTCCATATTGATATTCAAGATAAGATAATTATATGTAACTGAATACTATTCAGAATTCTTGGAAAGATCCTTTGGTAGGATGTGTTCTGAGACCAAACCCACATAAAAAATGGCGTTGATGGGCCACTACATGTGGCCGAATAGCATTTAAAGTCTGTGAGGGTGTCCTTTAATGAAATGTATTGTAGGACCAACCACCATATAAGCAGCATGGAGCCAGAATGAATTATGGCACATATCAATTATCAAGAGTAACTGGAAAAATTCCAAGGGAGAGATGCCCATATCATCACGTATAGCCTTCATATAGCTTGTAGCATGGGACCGTATACCCTCCCTTTGTTGGCAACTAGATCCACATAGGAAAGTTAATCCAACAGTGTAATGTGTAACTCATAATTGCCCAGTGTGGGAGCCATCAGTTTTAATAAGGAAACATTGCCAAGCCATATAACACTCAAATAGATAGAGTAATAATTAGCCATCCATGTGGGTCTTGGAAAGTCCAAGCTGTTATTATAGAGACTGATGGGCTATAAGTCCTGCCCGGTTTCTCTGGTCACCCCCACGGCTTCAGAGGCAAATGTCACTTATGCATATGAGAAATATTTGGAAATGTGCTTCAAATGACTACCATTGGTGCCAAAATGACAAAAAACATCATGATGTAAATAAATGTCACCGCGCAAAAAATGTTGCAACACACTCATAGTGACGTCACTGCGCATGTGCAGTGAATATGGGGCAGATATATTGCCCAAGAGACTCTAGGAGACAGAATAACCATAAATGTCTCCCAATTCCAGCACAAAACATGTAAAAACACAAAATAAGAAAAATATGATTATAAACAGCGGAATGTTGTATATAAACATACATAATTATTCTAAATGCCCTAAATGTTCTTATTGTCTTTCCAATGTGCCCCGCTTATACATGTTTGGGCATAAATGACACTTGATGTATTAGGCTTTATGCACACAGGACGTTTAAAAAAATCCAAAAAAAGTCAGTAGCTTATCAGTGATTTTTTCAGCTGTTATTAGTGTTATATTACCGGCGTTTTTGCACATTTTTTTTGCGTTTTTAAAGGGCCAGCATTTTTTTTTTCCTCAATTGATCTAAAACGTCCAGAAACATTGGGGATCGACGTTTAGGTGCGTTTTTGCGCATTTTTGAACATTTTTACAGCTGAAAAACGTCTCTGGTCTTGGGTTTTTTTTAGAGCTCAAAAACGTCACTGCCAAAAACTGTTGATAACAGCCTATGTGCTCATAAACACATAGGATAACATGATGGAGAGTTTATTGACTGTAGAAAAAAATGTCTGCAGCTAAAAACAGCTGCTGTAAAACAGTCAAAATACGTCCTGTGTGCATGAGGCCTTACAGTTAGCCAGACCCTTGAGTGTATCATGACATTTTTTGCGCAATGTTTATTTACATTATGTATGATGACCTTTTTTTTATCTCAAAAACAAACTTTATTGAGCAGCTTTGCATACACAGTATATATCCACATAATAAAGCATCCAACATGAGCATTACAGTTCCAATGTCTCCATTTGAATACATTTACATTTGTCATATTCCTTCCATTCTTATCAATAGCATATACCTGAGGTCTATACCATCTCACATAAATAGCCTATCCTGGACGAGCTCTACCGGCGCTAAGCCTGGCACCGCCAGCCATGGTGACCATATCTTCTCAAATTTAGTCTTGCTACCTCTGTGCTGATAAATCGCTTTTTCAAATCTAATAGTGTGGTTCACCTGAGCTACCCACTCTTACACTGTGGGGGGATTTTCCGACTTCCAATGTTTTAATATCAGTTTCCTGGCCTGAAATAGGGCTCTCTCCACCCCAGCCCTGTGGGCCTCTTCCATAAAATCTACCTCCAAGATGCCTAGTAAACCTGCTTTCGGGTCCTCTGACAAATCAGTATGATAAGCACTGTTCAGTGTTCCTATTACCTCCCTCCAATAGGTGTGTAATTTTGGGCACCTCCACATTAGGCGAATCAGATCTCCATGGTCCCTACGGCACCTAGTACATGTTGGATCCTCCCGCACCCCCATTCTCACCAGTCTGGCCGGTGTGTAAGGAACCCTTAGGAGCAAGTATAATTGGGAGAGTCTCTGCGCTACATTCAGGGAGCACCGTGTATCCACCTCCATAGCCTCTTCCCACTGTCCCTCCTCGAATGTCCCAATGTCCTTCTCCCACCCAGGTAGTGTCCTTCCGTGGTCTGCAGGTAGAAGCCTATTTAGAATCATAGAGTAACATCCTGATATAAATCCTTTATACACCTCTGTCTCCCACATGTAGCTGAAAACAGGGGAGGGACCCATCGTCCATGGCTCCACTGACCTCTGTGACCCAATGGCATGCCTTAGCTGAAAATAAAAAAATCTCATGTTGTGGTGAAGCCCAAATTCCCTCTGTAGTTCCTCAAAAGAGCGTAATGTCCCATCCTTAAAGATCTGTCTCAAGTGCAGTACACCGTACTGCTGCCACCTCTGTTTGTATTGCAGTTTTTCTAACTCGGGATACCTCTTGTTATCCCATATAGGACTATATCTAGTAAATCCCTCGACCCGTTGGATCGAGTGTAGTTTATTCCAAATTTTTTGCATGAGGTTATAAGTGGGGAAAAGCCTGTTAGACTTTGCCAGGCGTAGGGCCTCCAAGCCCTCTGCCACAGCTCCATCCGTCATATGTCCTACTAGTTTGATCATAGGATCTACCAGATTCAATTCTCTATCCCCACTATCATTCAAGAGTCTCGCTATGTGTTGTGCCTGAGAAGCCAAGTAATAGGCCCATGGATTGGGGAGTGCCATTCCTCCCGCCTCCTTGGGACGCTGTAGTTGGATCAGACTCACTCTTGCAGGTCTGTTCTGCCATATAAGGGACCTAAATATGGAGTTCATCACCCGGAAGTGTTTCAATGGGATCACCATGGGAGAATTATGTAGCACATATAGGATCTGTGGCATTATGATCATTTTAATCAAGTTTATCCTCCCTACCGGGGATAGCTTTAGTCTAGACCATACTTGAACCTTGCCTCGACACTTATTTAGAAGGGGCTTCAGATTCCGGGCAATGAAGTCCAGTGGGTTGGGTGTAATTTGTATACCTAGGTATCTAAATTCCGTGGATACTGGTATCGAAATTTATATCGTCCTGACCTGGTTCTAATCTCCTATCCAACAACATAAGGGATGACTTGGTCCAGTTTACCAGCAATCCCGAGAACCTAGCAAACCGTCTCACCTCCTCCATGGCTTCCGACAGTGATATTCCTGTATCCCCAAGTAATAGCAGAGTGTCATCTGCATAGAGCATTCATTTTTTGTGAGTTGCCCCGTACCTGAACCCCTGGATCCTATGATTGGCTCTGATGCGATCCGCCAGCGGTTCTATGGCGAGCGCAAAGAGGAGAGGCCACCCCTGTCTCGTACCTCTATGTAGCCTAAAGTAGGTTGATATTCTCCCCTCCCCCCTAATGGCCACCTGTGGGGAGCTGTACAACAATTTAACCCAGTCAATGAACTCCTCTCCTATCCCAAATTTCCTCAATATGGCCCACAGGTAGGACCACTCAATGCTGTTGAACGCTTTGTGGGCATCCAAAGATTGTCAGCTGTCGACTGAACATTCAGGAACAAACGCCTCAGGTTTATTGCTGTAGACTTTTGTGGCATGAACCCGGCCTGATCAGAGTGAATCACTAAGGATATCACCTTCCCAAGTCTAATGGCCAATACTTTGGCCAGTATCTTTACGTTTGGAGCAAAGATATAGGCCTGTAGGATCCTGGGTCTAATGGATCTTTGCCCGGCTTCAACAGGAATACTATATTAGCTTTGGTCATGGAAGGCGGCAACCGGCCGAGGTCCCTGGCCTCCCTAAACACCAGCAATAGTTGGGGGAGAATATTCTCAGCATATTGTTTAAATACCTCAACCGGTATACCATCAGCTCCTGGTGCCCTTGAGTTAGGAAACGCCCCGGTCGCCTCTTGGAGCTCCTCAACTGTTAGGGGAGCATCCAGTTTTAACTTATCTGCCTCTGAGAGTTTTGGCAGATCCAGCTCTCCCATATATTCCGCTAAAGATTCGGCTGTGTAGTCCTGGTGAGAACTGTACAAAGTAGAATAATAGGAGGCCAATACCACCATAATGTCATCAAGGGAATTTGTAACCCTGCCTGTAGGCAGCCTGATAGCCCCAATGCTTGGGGAAGATTGTTGGGAATGTGCAATTTTTGCTAGCAGGCGACCGGTGTGCTCACCCTCCTCATAGAAAGCCAGCTTGCTAAAGACACGTTTCCTCTCTGCAGTGGAACCCACAACATGCTGTAGCACCTCCTGGGCGGCTACCCATGCCTCTCTATGCCCCTCAGTAGGATCGTCTATGAATCTGGCCTCCGTCTCCCGAACTAGCCTCTCCAATCCCTCCTCCTGAGCGTGTGTGGCCTTTTTAACTGCAGTGAGCTCCTTAATAAATATTCCCCTCAGATAGGCTTTAAACATTTCCCATACCACCCCTCTCTCCTCCTGCACCTCATGCACCTTCCAGAATTCAGTCATAGCCTCAGTCACCCTTGTCTGAGATGGGAACAATTGGAGCCAAAATGCGTTCAGCTTCCAGGGGGCCCTCTGCAGCCCAGAGGGGGGGCACAATTCCAGGTCTACAATAAGCGGTGAATGGTCAGATATTCCCCTAGTAGCGTATTTGATGTCCTTAACATATCGTTCAGCTTCCCTTGGACACAGGCACAGATCTATACGAGACAGCGTGGTGTGAGTCTTCGAGAAGCATGAGAATTGTTTCTCACCAGGGTGTTTGCCTCTCCAAGGGTCACCCCACCCCACCTCCTCCACTAGTTTTCTAAGAGGGGTACTCTTCGGTCCTCTACCTCCCACCACCGGCGGATGTTTATCAAGCCGGGAGTCGAGGTAGCAGTTAAAGTCCCCTATTACAAACATTGGTACCCCGGGGTGACTCAGTTGGTACTCCACCACAGTTTTTAAGACCTGATGCCCGTAAGGCGGAGGTATATATACACAGACAAGGATACATTTCAAGGCATAAAGTTTGCAAAATAACATAATGTACCGACCCTCCACATCTATCTGACAGTCCAGCTCCTGATAATCCAGGGAGGTGTGTATGAGCACACTCACCCCCCTGGAAAACGATGTATGAACCAAATGATATCCCTTATTTACCCATCTAAAGTTCAGACATGACACCGTGTCCGGAGTCAGGTGCGTCTCTTGTAGTAAACAAATGGCGGGTAGGTATTTACGTATAGAAGTGGAAACCATAGTTCTCTTTAGGGGATCATTCAGTCCTCTGACATTCCATGACACCACTGGGACCGTCGTCATCTGTATAAATCCTTTCCAATTACTACAGTGGCAAGACGTGGTAACCTGTCATATACCTGCCAAGGCCCAATCAAGTTGTACCCCCAGAATGGCAGTGCTGGAACTGCATTTGCATTTTGTAAAGCTCTAATGAAACAGATCTCCTGTATGCTAATCAGTATGCGTAGCTGCTTGCAACCAACTTGTAGTTCTAACCCACCAGATTTGTACCCGGGCTGGGCTAGAGGCGAGGGGGGCAACCCTACCTCCTCCGCCGAGGCCCTACCAATCTGGATTAGTGAGCTGTCATAAGTGCTGACAAACAAAGAAAAGATTGGATTGTAAAACGAACAGTCAACAGGTGGACAACGGGTCCCGCAGAACCTCACCCCATTGGGATTCTGCAAGTCATTTGTTACTTTCTCCATCCGGATAAGTATATAGATTTTTAACAGTCACTCCTCACATCCCCGGCCAAAGACAAGGATTATATAGGTCATCGTTTCCCGGCTCACTTCAATGTAAAAGCCTTTCAAAGGGCATACGTTCCAGGGTAGCTCCGTTATTCCTTAACAGTATTGTACTCTAGTCTCAGTCTCGGTTGCCCTCGGTCATAGCCCTTCCTCCTCTCCTGCAGGTCTTCTCTTCAGGCGAAAGGCATGTTCGTTAGCATCTAGCCACTCTGAGACCTCTGCTGCATGTTCAAAGAAATGCGCCTGGCCCCTAATGGTTATCCTGAGTCACGCTGGGTACAACATGGCGTATGAGGCCTGCAATCTCTGTAACCTTCGTTTCACTTCATTAAAGTGGGCTCGCATTTTTTGTACCTCCGAAGAGAAGTCAGGGTAAAAAGACCCCAGATGACGACCTAGGAGTCGAAACGCGTTGGGTCTGGTTTCCGTTCTGTCACACTTGACCGGTTTATTTGAAGAGCTCTGTTACATTTTTATTGAAGTAAGTGTTTTTATCCCTGTTCACAATAAAACATCTCGACGGTATTACACTATGGTGTTTTTTCTTTCACATTTCTCACTCTTCATGTGAGCCACTTGGTACCGCTGTACGACCAATGCCATAATAGGAGCACCCGGGACCTTCCAAGAACAGCTGGTGATGTGCGGTTATGTGACCCCATAAGGCTGACAAGAGAACCCGTGAGGTCCTGACATCTTCCATATCATTTCTTCGGGCGCATTCCTTACCGGCATCTGGTAAGCATATACCCCATTACCATATGTGGATTTAAGCACTTCATTAGTCTTTTCTTCCCCTGGATGCACTGTAGGGAATATATTTCATATATGGACCACCTTATAAAGTGGTGAATTGGAACTTGGAGAATTATTATTTATTTTTTCTGGCGCTGCTACATTATGTATATCTGTGGACTTGTTGCAAACTGATCTTGTTTGTTGTGCGTGCTGCCTTTTTCAGTTTTATCTCACCATTGAGTTTGCTGGTTTTACCACTCATTTTCTGTTTTTAGATATTGTAACTTGAGGCAAGCGCGGGAAACATACATATATATTATTTTATTTTTACACTGTCCCTTTCATTTTTTTTTTTTTTATCATTTTTATTTTTATCACAGGGATTTTAAATATCCCCTATGATAAAAATAGGTACTGTCGCATATTTTTTTTTTTTTTAATTTGTGGTCTACTAAACTCTAGATCTTTCCCCAGCCCTTAAACCATCTGACCACAGCAAAATCGGTGTGATAAAATGCTTCCCCAATTTCCCAATAGCGCTGTTTATATCTGGCGACACCAAAGTCACAAAATGCTCGTAGCCTCCGGTTTCTTAAGCCATGGAGATGATTGGAGCCATTCTAGTCTTCAATCAGCTCTATGGTCAGCTGGCGGAACCACCAGCTGCATTCTCACGTTCCCCGGTGGGACAGGATAGCCTGAGAAGACCAGCAACACACGAGTATGTCATGGGTCCTTGTTGGGCATATATAGTAATGTTCTTTTTTTCATGAAAAAAAAGAATCAATCGGTGGATATGCCCACCATTAGAAAACCTCCCTTCATCCTCCCACTTCTAATGATGGGCATAGCCACTTTTTAAAAAAATATACCGGAGCATAGGGGCAATCCGCCCCAATTTCCACCCACTGCCCCTATGCTCCGGTATATTTGCTCTTTTTTTAATTGTGGTGGTGAAATCACCACCAACAGCACTGGAGTCGCTGCTTTATGAATGGTGGGAGCAAACGCTTTTGCTGTCACCTTTAACAAATCAGTGCTGCAGCTGAATGGCGTACCTGAAAAGGAATAAACAATTAATAAAACTCAGTTACATAAAAACATTACATACCTGCTAAAAAGAAAAAATTATAAAACACATTAATAATATAACATTCCAGGTAAGCATTAACATAAAAAATTACATACCTGCAAAGAAAACATGATAAAAACAGTAACAAACAGGTATGCATACAAAATATTAACAATAGAGAGAGAACAGAGAGAGAGTAGAGAGAAAACAAGAGAGAGAGAGAAAAAAAGAAACGTACAACTGTTTTTGTTTTTTTTATTTTATATATTTTTTTGTTTTTTTAACTTTTTTTATTTTTTTTTTGTTGTTTTAAATTTTTTGGGGTTTTTTTTTGGTACACCTTTTTTTTTTGTAACTAAAAATCGGTTCCAGGTTTGGGTCTCTCAGAATGAACTGGCATCTTTGGAGACCCTATGCCAGTGTGCCTATTGCTGTGTCTGCTGCACCCTACGCTAATAATTCACTAATGTGTAATAGCGTTCAAAACAGTCATTGATGCAGAGACCAGGCTGGTCAGGACAGGTTTTGCAATAACTGCGGGTGTAACGCCTGTATCCGCGTCGTCTGCAGACACAACATCTCTTTTGGGGTGTTCTTTGGCCTGGGGTACCACGGAAGAGATGGGGAAATTGCCTCCCATGCAGCCGGCTAACTGCATTCACATTGTGATCAGGGGGTGCAGCACCATCTGGAAACAGAAGGGCTGTGACGATCTCTTCCATGAATTTGAGGAAGGATCCTGTCAGTCCTGACGCTCTGTATAAGACATGAGCGTTCAGCAAAGCCAATTGAAAAAGGTATAGAGACACTTTTTTGTACTAGCGTCTCGCTTTACGGGCAATTAGGTACGGCTCCAGTAACTGATCATTGAGGTCCACCCCTCCCATATTTAGGTTATATTCGTGGACACAGAGGGTTTTCTCCTCAAGACCAGTCGCCGTAGAAATTTGCATCGTAAATTTGTCGTATCTGCATGAAGGGAGGTCAGAACAAAAACATTCCGATTGTCCCTCCACTTCACCGCAAGCAAATTATTACACTTTGCGCAGGCTCTCTCCCCCCAACTAAGACGGGATTCTACAAGCCATTGGGGGAAGCCCCGGCGATTAGGTCGCACGGTGCCACATGCGCCAATCTGTTGATCAAATAAGTGACTAAACAGTGGCACGCTCGTGTAATAATTGTCCACGTATAAGTGGTACCCCTTTCCGAATAAGGGTGACACCAAGCTCCACACAATCTTGCCAGCGCTCCCTATGTAGTCTGGGCATCCTTCCGGCTCTACGTGACCAACCTTGCCCTCATAAACCAGGAAACTATGTGTATAGCCTGTGGCCCTGTCACAGAGCTTATACATCTTGACCCCGTATCTGGCACGCTTGCTGGGGACAAACTGCTTGAAAGCAAGACGGCCAGAAAATTTAACCAGGGACTCATCCACGCACACAACTTTGTTGGGAATAAAAAGTGCGGCAAACTTCTGATTGAAATGGTTTATGAGGGGCCAAATTTTGTAGAGCCGGTCAAATTCAGGGTCACCCCGTGGACGACTAAGTTCATTATCACTAAAGTGCATGAACCGCAAAATCTGCTCGTACCATGCCCTGGACATGCAAGCAGAGAACATGGGAATATGGTGAATTGGGTGCGTGGACCAATATGACCGCAATTCAGATTTTTTAGTTATGCCCATGAGGAAGGAAAGGCACAGAAAGGTCTTAAGTTCTGGAACCGTAATTGGTTTCCAGTCTCTGGCAAGCATCAAATGGGGATTAATGGCGATGAATTGACCAGCATATAAATTGCTTTGGTCCACAACAGATCTATAGAGATCTTCCGTGAAATACAGCGAATAAAAATCAGTGGCCGTAAAATCAGCTGTATTCACAGTGATTCCGGGTTGGCCAGTGAATGGGGGAAGTACGGGCGCTCCATCAGTGTAGGCCTCTAAGCTAGTGTACGTGCGGCCAGACATTTTGGGCTTTCTAAATTTGAAACGTACACTAGCCTGACTCACAGGCAAAAAAGCGCACCAGGTTGTCAGAGCCTGCTTAAGACGCTACCAAATTCACTGTCAGAATTCGCAGGGATCGGGCGTGATTTCTGTGAAGGCTGCAGATATGTGTTCTGTGTTTTGTAAGTGACAGCGATCTATTGATCCTGCACTTGGGTGGGCTGGGCTGGGCGGAGGGGCTAAACGCAGGTGTTAGCAGTTATCTGGGCTGATCCCGCTAACACTGCATTTTTTAGAACCCTAATCTAAGGGGGACGCTAATATATATCTGATCAGATCACAGATATTGCTCTGATCAGATACTACAATAATATCTAGCACCTACCTAATGTACCTTGCTAACTGACCCTGCCTGGCGTTTACACTGACCCTAACGCACACTAAAACCTAACTGGGGTCACCGCCAGGCGATCGGGGGTTAAAACCTATAAAAGGTATATACGGCGGGTAATCTGATTGAAAAAAAAAGATCTATCTAACTGTGACACTTTTACGGTGATCACAGGTGACAGGGGGCAATCAAGGGGTTAAAAACTTTATTGGGGGGGCAAGGGGGGGTATTTTCACCTAACTAGGCCTAACCTAACACTGATTTAGCGTCACAAGGGTCAAGTACAGCAATCGGTAAAAATCAGATCGCTGCACTATGTGATTCTGTGACAGGGGGTGACAGGGAGTGAAACGGTTAACTGGGGGGTGATCAGGGGGTGATCAAGGGGTTAAATGTGCCTATGTGACCTGGTGTCAGTGTGCTGTTGTGCAACTCACGTTTCCAGATGCTCCTTCTTCCTCGCTGAAACCGAAAAGGGCTTCAGGGAGGAAGGGGAGCTAACTTCCTCTGCCTCTGTTTACATTTCAGAGGCAGAGGAGCAATGTCATTGGCAGGGCCGATCTACAGGTCCAGGCCAAAAATCATTGGCCTGGCCCTGATGATTGATTGGCCCTGTATCGAATGCCGCTGCAGTACCCGCGCCTAGGGGGCGCGCGTGCGCACACGGCTCGTGATTGCGGCCGCCGTCGTATGACGGCGATTTGCGATAACGAGCCAACTTGTCGCCGTCAACCTGCGGTTGAAGGTCGGCAGGTGGTTAATGTCTAAACCGCTGGCAACAAAAGTGAGTACACCCCTAAGTGAAAGTGTCCAAATAGGGCCCAAAGTGTCAATATTTTGTGTGGCCACCATTATTTTCCAGCACTGCCTTAACCCTCTTGGGCATGGAGTTCACAGGTTGCCACTGGAGTCCTCTTCCACTCCTTCATGAGGACATCACGGAGCTGGTGGATGTTAGAGACCTTGTGCTCCTCCACCTTCCATTTGAGGATGTCCCACTGATGCTCAATAGGGTTTAGGTCTAGAGACATGCTTGTAAAGTCCATCGCCTTTAGCAAGGCAGTGGTTGTCTTGGAGGTGTGTTTTGGGCCATTATCATGTTGGAATACTAACCTGCGGCCCAGTCTACGAAGGGAGGGGATCATGCTCTGCTTCAGTATTTCACAGTACATGTTGGCATTCATGGTTCCCTCCATGAACTGTAGCTCCCCAGTGCCGGCAGCACTCATGCAGCCCCAGATCATGACATTCTCATTACCATGCTTGACTGTAGGCAAGACACACTTGTCTTTGTACTCCTCATCTGGTTGCCGACACACACGCTTGACACCATCTGAACCAAATATGTTTATCTTGGTCTCATCAGACAACAGGACATGGTTTGAGTAATCCATGTCCTTAGTCTGCTTGTCTTCAGCAAACTGTTTCTGGGCTTTCTTGTGCATCATCTTTAGAAGAGGCTTCCTTCTGAGACGACAGCCATGCAGACCAATTTGATGCAGTGTGCGGCATATGGTCTGAGCACTGACAGGCTGATCTCCCATCCCTTCAACCTCTGCAGCAATGCTGGCAGCACTCATATGTCTATTTGCCAAAGACAAACTCTGGATATGACGCTGAGCACGTGCACTCAACTTCTTTGTTCAACCATGGTGAGGCCTGTTCTGAGAGGAACCTGTCCTGTTAAACTGCTGTATGGTCTTGGCCACTGTGCTGCAGCTCAGTTTCAGGCTCTTGGCAAACTTCTTATAGCCTAGGCCATCTTTATATAGAGCAACAATTCTTTTTTTCAGATCCTCAGAGAGTTCTTTGCCATGAGGTGCCATGTTGAACTTCCAGTGACCAGTAAGAGAGAGTGAGAGTGATAACACCAAATTTAACACACCTGCTCCCCATTCACACATGAGACCTTGTAACACTAATGAGTTTTCACTTAGGGGTGTACTTACTTTTGTTGCCAGCGGTTTATACATTAGTGGCTGCGTGTTGAGTTATTTTGAGGGGACAGCACATTTACACTGTTATACAAGCTGTACACTCACTACTTTACATTGTAGAAAAGTGTCATTTCTTTTAGTGTTGACACATGAAAAGATGTGAGGGATATACTCACTTTTGTGAGATACTGTAATTATCTAATCTTAAACATCAATATGGAGGACAGCTTTTAATTTTGTGACCTAGGTAGACTGTGCCCCCTACTGAGGTATACATACCTATACCATTTTGAATTGCACAATTTTGTTTCCCTTTTTTTGGGGGGGGGGGGGGGTTGGTGCTCACACAATTTCCCTCTAGCTGCCATGGTTGAGCTTTTAATAATTGGCAAATTATGATATTATAATTTTATTAGTTAAATAGTGGGTTTTTGTATGTTCTAGGTTATGTGTGTTCAAAAAAGTTATTTTTCTTTAATTGTTACACGTGTCAGGATATTTTGCTGGGACTCTTACATATATATTCAATTAGGGATACATTATACCATATATATAATGCATATTGAGGTTGAGCTTAGTCTGTTTTTTATGATTTTCTTCCTTCTTCCTTTATCCTTTATTTTTTTTTCTTTTGTTTGGAGGATACAATTTATTTGTTCTTTTTTGATTCTTATAGCACAAGGCCATCTGTGATATCGTCCCTTCCAAAAAAAGTAACTTTTTTAAAATTTCTTAAACTTTAAAACATTAAAACTCCCAATTCC